>OY977959.1:15015615-15553115 GCA_963854355.1 Epinotia brunnichana
GCTTTTTACGATTTATGACTTATTAAAAAAAAACTACTTACTAGATATCGTTCAAACCCATTTTCGGTAGAAGTTTGCATTGTAATGTAGGTACATCATATATTTTTTTTAGTTTTATCATTCTCTTATTTAAGAAGTTACAGAGGGGGGGGGGGGGGGGGGGGAAACACATTTTACCACTTTGGAAGTGTCTCTCGCGCAAACTATTCAGTTAAGAAAAAAATGATGTTAGAAACCTCAATATCATTTTTATCCATAGATACCCCCACACGTATGGGTTTGATGAAAAAACATTTTTTGAGTATCAGTTCTTAGTATGTGGAACCCCAAAATGTATTGTTTTTTTCTCTATTTTTGTGTAAAAATCTTAATGCGGTTTACAGAATACACCTACTTACCAAGTTTCATCAGTATAGCTTTTATAGTTTCGAAAAAAAGTGGCTGTGACATACGGACGGACAGACAGACAGACAGACAGACATAACGAATCTATAAGGGTTCCGTTTTTTGCTATTTGGCTACGGAACCCTAAAAATGGCCTTTTCATTTCAAAGCGTTTGTGGCTCGATGCTCTTCTGACTAAACAATTACTTTGTTGGACCGATGGGTCTTAAGAGTCCGCAGTAAGCTCGATTCTCCATGCAAACGTAGTTACGCTCATATTTTAAAACGACTCGATAATTTTCTCTGAAACTTTGTACTCAGAATAAGTTAAGTACCTGCCTACCTACCACCCAGGTCTGTAAGTAATTAGTTTATGTAGCTTGAGATAGCATAGTATAAAAATAGCATATTTAAGTTTTTCATACAAAACTTGTTTTTGCTGTATTTCGTTTGTTTTAAAAACTGGAGCCATATAAACTAATAACAAACCTAGATATACCTCATGTCATTGTATATGCAAAGTTTCGTTACAATCCAATACGTAGTTTCAAAAGGAGAACGAAACTCCGTTTGTATGGGAAGGTGAAATTCAGCCGAGCTTACTGCGGACTCTTAAGATAAGATCCAGTCTAGAAAAATAATCCTCACTACAACAGGGTCAATGATCTGGGAGTATTATTGCTTGTGTTTTTTCATAACAATATTAGGAATCTTTCATGATACGAGTGAAATGAAATCAAGATAGAAACAAATGTGCATTTTGGCTTCGCATCGTAATCTCCGAATCGATATGATCCCCGACTTAATGTTAAAGGCCTTTCGGCTGCTGGAGTATCATCTGCGGGAAAAGGCTTTTTTGCGGGTGAAATGCGAATTTCGTTCCTCAGTAAATGATGTGAACTACGTGTTTTTATACATAGACAAAACGCAGTTTCCTAATTTGGATAACGTCTTTAATATAATAAGATTAATAAGGTAATCGTCCTAGTGCTCAACGCACTAGTTGGGCAATTGGGCACGTTATGTCAAAGTGACATGGACTAAATTCGAATTAAGAAAAATCCTCTTACTTAGTTCGAATAGGGAACATTACGCAAAACTATTCGCAAAGAGTACTATGAATATATAGAGATAGAGACGTCAGTCAAGGTTTTGCATGCCGCGCGTCATCTAGTTTTAACCGACTTCAACAGCCCAAGAGTTAGCTCTATTAAGTTCATATGTGTGCGTCGAGTGTACGCATGTGTGCGTGAACGGAAATACTCACACACACATATACACTTTACCTGTACATGCATACATATTGATATATAATAATATGCCAATTCCTGCTTAACGAATAAATTTAAAATAATAAAGGCAATTTCTGAGTTCTAATATATTTTATTCGAGGAATCACAGTCAATTACGAACATGAAACAGTTATTCAAGCAGTAGGTTACATCAGTTTGGTATCTTATTACGAGTTTGGTATAATATTACTGACTTACAATCGTCAATAACCAAATCAAGGTACACATGAGAAAACAGCAGGTCCAAGCGATCAGCGCACTCGTAGCACACGATAATAAACGATAAATAATAATTAAAGACAATTATGAATCCATTTTCAATGTAATGGTGACAGTCTGACAATGACGTGAATGACGGAAGTTTGGGCATAGACGATATTGAATAAAGTTTGGATGTTTTACGTTCCATTTCACGTAAAATGCCCGAACCGTAAATTCAATGTTCTTTTTTAATAATAAAGTATATGTAAATAGTAAGTGTTTTAGCCGAAGCAATTGTATAACGAATATACTAATGTGGAAATGTAGTCTCAGTTACAATCAAACTACGTAAAATGGAATTTGCTTTAATGCCATACTTAGGTAGGCCTGTTTCCGCTTCCGCTTTGGACTGCCACCTGCAGACGTCGAAACAGAACTACGATAGGTCTCCTCAAACACGCCGCTATTTTGACGTTTAAACGTCAAGATAGGCTTTATAAGGCACTGCAAACACCGTGACTATTCGTAGGTGGCGACACTAGCAGCGTTGACATTGTATCTCGTTCCCACTTGCGGTATTGTCTATGCAAGCATCCTTGTCACTCATTTGACAATCAATGTGTGTGTGAATCCCTATATTCCTATACTGTTTTACTATTAGTGGTAGTGCTGCCTCTGGTGGCAGTACGTTGCAGTAATGTTCCCTATTTAACCCGTATAACTTTGACATATGGATGTCATACACTAGCTAGTGCAACGTCGAAGACTACGGACGTTTACCTTACGAGTATGACCACTGACTCGTTAAAAATGTCATCATCAAATCAGCCGAAAGAAGTCCTCTACTGATCACAGGCCTCAATTTACCTACTAATGAATGGTTAAAAAAGTAAGTACTAATTTAGAATCTAAAGAATTTCATTGAAGCAACTGCAAGTCTTGTGTATTTAAATCATTTTTTTAAACCCCCGACTCAAAAAGAGGGGTGTTATAAGTTTGACGTATCAGTGTGTCTGTGTGTGGCATCGTAGCTCCTATTTGAATGCGGTTTTTTATCCGAAAGTTGACATGATCGAGATGGTTTTTAGGGTTCCGTAGCCAAATGGCAAAAAACGGAACCCTTATAGATTCGTCATGTCCGTCCGTCTGTCTGTCTGTCTGTCCGTCCGTATGTCACAGCCATTTTTTTCCGAAACCATAAGAGCTATACTGTTGAAACTTGGTATGTAGATGTATTTTGTGAACCGCATTAAGATTTTTACACAAAAATCGAAAAAAAAACATTAAGTTTTAGGGGTCCCCATACACAAAACTGAAACTCAAACTTTTTTTTCATCAAACTCATACGTGTGGGGTATCATTGGATAGATCTTCAAAAATGATATTTAGGTTTCTAAGATCATTTTTTTCTAAACTGAATAGTTTGCGCGAGAGACACTTCCAAAGTGGTAAAATGTGTGCCCCCCCCTGTTACTTCTAAAATAAGAGAATGATAAAACTCAAAAAAATATATGATGTACATTACCATGCAAACTTCCACCGAAAATTGGTTTGAACGAGATCTGTAGTAGTTTTTTTTTAATACGTCATAAATCGTAAACTGCAATTTATTTAACGGAACCCTTTATGTGCGAGTCCGACTCGCACTTGGCCGCTTTTTTACTACTTCTTATCTACGTTTCAACGAAATCGGTTCAGCCGTTTTTGAGATATTGAACTTTGAAATGAAAATATCGGGGGTTTTTAAATTTTTCTAAATAGTTAATTATTGCTGTTTTTGAGATACGCGCGTTCGTTTGAGTATTCGTTACGTCAACAGCTAGACAATCTTAACACGGTGTATCCTTGCAAGACGACCGTACCACCTGTATAACCTGTATTACATCTATACTATACTATATATATAGTTGATATTATTTGCACATTGCACGTAGAACTGATGGCCGTTGAGGCGGAAAGGTTCTCGAGTGGCGACCACGTACCGGAAGGCGCGGCGTTGGTAGGCCTCCCACTAGGTGGACTGATGACCTGGTAAAGATCGCGGGAGTCCGCTGGATGCGGGTGGCGCAGGACCGGTCACTTTGAAACTCTTTCGGGGAGGCCTATGTCCAGCAGTGGACGTCTTTCGGCTGATATATGATGATGATGATGATGATTATTTGAGTTGGCCGAATCGCATCAAAGTAGTACATTCAAAAAGCAACTCTACCGTTCAAGGTAGAAGATTCCAATTGCAATCACAGTTTTATAAAAATTCGGCCAAGTTAAATAATCTTAACAATGTTTAGTGCTACTCTATCTGCGTGCCCAAAAATTTTAGATTTAGATTATTTATTTCATGATAAAAAAATACATAACAAATTTGCTTACATGTCAAAAAAATATGAATATTAATCACGATCGTCAAAAACAAAGAAAAAATAAAGATATAATATTAAATTAATACATGTCAACAAATCTACTCAATAACGAGTAAATATAAAAATAAAACAAAATCAAAAGAACAAATATGTGAACCACTAGGTATCGTCATTCAATTTACAATATAGTGTAATGTGCATTAAAACATAGGTGATATTTAATGTCAAATCATATTAAAACAAATGTAAATAGGTAAAAATAATAATTTAACATGTCAAATCAAGATCCATATACTCTTTAACCGAGTATAATGGATTTTCCGTCATTAAATGTCACGTCTACCACATGCCGGATGAGCTGTTGGCCAAACGGACCATTGAGCGGAAGCCCACAACACAAAACGGAGACGCGGTAGACCTCGAAGGCGATGGCAGGATAACTTGGACTCCTTTCTAAAAGACTGGCCAGATATTGCTCAAGACCGCGAAGAATGGAAAAAGAAGGAGGAGGCCTTTGCTCAGCAGTGAGGCATCACGGGTTCGATATCATATAATAATGTAATCAGTCATTTGCTTAAACATGGTAAAATTGTTGGTTTACAAAGAAACACAATAGAACTACATGTTTGGTCACTAGGACATGCAAATATATGTATGAGAATATCATGAGGATCGCATGCATAAGTTAATAATACTAAGAATGTATGTCATTGAGCTATTCTTGGACGGAGTAATAGGCTTTGGATGCTAATAATTCACTTTAAAAACCAAGTTTTAACCGATTTCAAATCAGTAGCCAAATTGCTTCAAGTTTGCCTATAAAGTTTGAAGAGTTCCACGATTTATCCAGGATCCCATCATCAGAACTGGATTTTGGTGACAACGGTACCAATCTGGCAGTATATGCTTTCAAACAAAGAATTCTTTCAAATCGGTTCATAAATTACCGAGTTATCGCGTAACAAACACACAAAAAAAACAGACGAGTTGAGAACCTTCACCTTTTTTGGAGTCGGGTAAAAAGTTATATAACGCAGTCTTAAATTCTTTATCGCTTTATGTACGTATTGATATATGGTCGCAGAATGAAGATCCAATACTTTAATGAGTAAACATTCGTTCCAACCCGGGTATAATCCGTGGCCTGATTTCGGTTTCCTCGCCTTATTGCCGAAGGTATAATCTGTGAAGTCGAGCCTTTTGTGTATTTATTTCTTTTGTTCGACAAATTTTAGGGTCTTTAGAAACGGGAAAAAATATTCGAACTTGATAAAGTTGTAGGATAATTTTCTTTAGGGAGGCTGTTGGAGATTACTGCGGATGTTATTGCGATTTTTTGGGTATTATTAGCTGAGAGAAGGATTACGGTGCCGATGCCGGTGATGGATGTAGCTCGACTTTTAAATAAAAATTCGATGGAAATTTGTCTGTATGGTATAATGTTCAATAGGCTCTGATTAAATACAAGAATAGTTTGGCCGAATAGATAGATGTATACATACGTGGTGTTATATGCTATCGTATGTGAAAGGTAAGTGACTAGCATGATTTGATTTATTTTGAGTTTCGGTAGGGATAAAACTTAGACTATGTGTAAGCTTCCATTGGTGCATTCAAAAGCCCTTCCAATGTTAACCGTGCCCGACAGGCGCGTTTTGCGACTGCATATGAAGTAATATCTTAATACAAATAAAAAGGGTTGCGTAAGCAACAACTTACATACTTACATTACATATATTTACTGGCACACGAACAGTGCAATTTAATAATGTAATTAGTGTTAGTGCAAAAAACAAGAGTCGTCTTTCTAGTGGTCAATAGAGTAGAACCCGCTTCATACATAATATAATCACGCCCATTTCCCGGAAGGGTACGCAGAGACAACAATTTCCTCGTGTTACGATCTTGTCAAACCTTTCTTGCTTCATTCACTCATACGTGCCTCGCCGGTTAAAGGTACTCTTGGCCTGATCATTCTTTTGAATTTCTCTGATGTGCGGAAAGAGTTCGATGAGGTCGTCTTCTTCGTACCATCCTTTTTCCCCTCATACACTCTCTTTCTTAATCTTCTTTCACCCATCCTCTCTATAACTATGCCCAATTCATTTCATTATGCCCTTCTGCGTATCATGCGCATGATGATGATGTCCTCCCAGACGTATCCGTCGACGGCGACCTCCTGACAAAATTATACTCTAAAGTTGGGCAACTTTACGTGCATGGTATGGCGTGGCTTGGCGTGCGTGTTTGGTGCGCATAATACGATCAAGTTTATCACGATTTCATTTTACGCCGGTCCCATTTACTTGAATAATATTTTCATACATAATATTATCACGGTTAATACGAATCGCGGTCCCGCTTAATACACCATCATACCCACCTTGCATCTTCGTACAATGTTATTCGTGAAAACTGGGAACTACTTAGGTACCCATACTGCATGTTATTTCGGGAAAATATTAAATTTATGTTCTCCAACATTACGGTTGAAAAATATATGCTAACAAATTTACGACTTTTGTTGGTTATGATGCGTAATGATGATTATTATCAAAACTATAGTTTAAATTTTATGCAATCCAATATGGACCCGAATGAAGAAAAATAAATATTAAAAATTAAAAAAAAAAAATATTTCCGTAACACAGTGATATTATGTTGATTTGATTAGGTACAAGGAATGAGTCAGGAAACAACTCAACTTTTGATAAAAATAACAAAAACACTTTTCAACGCCAAACAACGCTACGTGTGCTATCCCGTAGAGTGTAGCAGCACTTTTCCGCCTTGTTGCAAAAATCGCTTAGACGCATGACTCCTAATAGGTCGCGGGGCTTCAATGGGTTAATAGGCATGATGCCTCAATATGTTAGAATTGATACGAGAGTGTTGCTAAATGGATAGTAAACCATCAAATTATTGTAATAAAGTATAAATAAAATCATAAAAAGATATGGACCTTGAAAATTTAGAAAAAATATGTTTATTGTCCACGAGTAAATTTAAAGTTGCCAATAGAATCCTTACGCTTAGAAACAAAATTGTTTGACTATGGACCTAAACGCAGTATTTCGCGAGCGAAACTGCAATTTACTTGATTTTCCATACAACGGTTAGTATAAATAACAGGTGTGTCGTCAAACCTGTGGGTCAATTAGTATGAAGCGTTTATGGCTGCCGCCAGCGAGGTCAATCTTTGTGTCCAATTTTTGGGTATTTATGTTCTTTAATTGTAGTTGCTCCCAAACGCTCTACAAACATTACGGGCTTAAGTTGGACTTAAGTATAGTCTATGTGGTCTGTGGTTAGACATTCGAATAAAAGATGGCTTCGTGATATAATAGTTTTATTCAAAGACGTTATATATTAAACACAAACATGGTGTCAGAAGTATACAAATTGTGAAAACAATAGCGTATATTCAGCAAAATATTCACGACGGGTGAAAATTCTAAAGAACCTTTAACAACAAAGGCGCGGACGACGATGATGACGTTCATGCAGCCTCTTGAGCTTGCTAAAGATATGGAAGCGAACTGGAAGCTATGGTTGCAGACATTTAAAATCTTCCTCCTCGCCGAGGATTAACAAGGCGCATCGGACGAGAGAAAAGTGGCTCTCCTTCTCTACAGTATGGGAAACAAAGGAGTGGAGATATACAATTCATTTGACCTGAGCCACGATGGTAAGCAGGGCTTCGAGGATGAAGTCAAGAGGTTTGATGCATACTTCATTCCCAGAATAAACGTTACTAAGCAGCGACATAAGTTTTTTATGCGAGTCCAGGGTCCATCAGAGAGTTTTGATGATTTTTTGACAGATTTACGAAACAAAAGCGCATCATGCGACTTTAAAGATATGAAAGATGAATTGATCCGGGATATCATATTGATTGGATTAAATAACATACCATTGAAGGAAAGATTGCTTCGTACTGAAGATTTGACATAACAAAAGGCAATAACAATTTGCAAGGCCGCTGAATTGTCACTGAAGCAGGTGACAGAGCTAACTACCATGGATACGTCTACAGTGCTGCATGTTAGTACCAAGAACAATACAAGAAAATGCTTTCGGTGCGAAAATAATTAGGATCGTTCACACCAATGTCCAGCTATGGGCGCTAAATGCCAGAAGTGTGTTATCAGGAACCACTACAGTACAGTTTGTAGGAACAAGCAAATTGCTGCAATAAAGGAAGAAAAACAAACAGAACAGGATAGCGAGGAGACTTTCTTTGTTGGATCTGTCAAGCTTGCTGAATGTGAGTGGATTGAAAATGTAATCATCAACAATCAGAGCATGAATGCGAAACTGGATACGGGTGCACAAGTAAACTGCATGTCTTATTCTACCTTTAAAATGCTAAAGCTGAATGATAAGTTCATTCTCAGCAAGCGCATTAAAATAGTGACACTCGATGACAAATGTATTCCTGTCAAGGGCACATGTAATATTAAAACTTACCTTAAGAATGGGAAATGTGAAAATATTGAGTTCGTAATTGTCAGCTCAGAGTGTACTTATATGACTATTTCAGGCTTACCATCTTGTGTGAAACACAAACTGGTTACTAGAAATATGGTCAGTACGGTACAGGTACTAGGCAATTTAGAGACAAATAAGATTATGTTACAGTATAATGACTTATTTGATGGTATTGGGTGTTTTAAGAAACCTTGTAAAATGGTTTTACAGGAATCTGCTATTCCCAGAGCCGATCCACCTCGTCGGGTCCCTATAGCTCTAAGAGATAGTCTTAGGAATGAATTGAACAATATGGAGAGACAGCAAATTATCATAATAAATGAGGAACCGGTGGAGTGGGTTAACTCCGTTGTGGTAACTAAAAAGAAAAATAATAAAATTCGGGTATGTATTGACCCTCGTTACTTGAATAAATTTATTGTGCGAAAACATAAACAATTGCCAACAGTAGATGACATATTAGATAAGCTATCAGGTTCTAAGTATTTTACTAAATTTGACTGTAGTAGTGGATTCTGGACAGTGCAACTTGATGCAGAGAGCTCAAAGCTATGCACATTTTCGACGCCTTTTGGCAACTATTCCTATAAAAGGCTACCATTTGGACTCTGGAAAGAACGCATGGAGGAAGCATTTAGTGATATTGAAAATGTGCAATTTTATGTTGATGATTTGATAATATATGCCAATACTGTGGAAGAGCACAATATTGTTCTACTCAAAGTCTTAAAAAGAGCACAGGAATGTAATGTTAAATTCAATAGGGAGAAGTCTCAAGTATTAAAAAATAAGATTGCATTTCTTGGCATGATTGTTAGTGATAAAGGAGTAAAACCTGATCCAAAGCAAGTAATGGCTATTTCTGAACTGGAGAAAATTTGTGATAAGAAGGAATTGGAACGATTTTTAGGAATGACTAATCGTCTGTCAAAGTTCATTGACAATTATTCTAGCATAATTAATTCATTACGCGAGCTTCTTAAGGTGGTTCGATTGCCATACAAAACGTTATTTGACATTCTCAGGCTAACGGCGTGATATTTTAAGAAACTTATGTAACAAACTTTCATATATTGGCTTCCCATTTGCGCCAAATTCCCCCTTTTCTAGAATAAACTTGTATGAACTAGATAAATTTGAGAAATTGGTTTAGGACGTGATATTTTGTGAAAACTAATTTTCTCAAATTAATCTAGTTTATACAAGTTTATTCTAGGATAGGGGGAATTTGGCTCAAATGGGAAGCCAATTGATGAAAGTTTGTTACATAAGTTTCTTAAAATATCACAACGTTAGCCTGCAAATGTCAAATAACGCTTTGTATGGCAATCGAACCACCTTAAGAAAGATTTCAGTGGCTTCCTTTTCATGAAACAGCATTACAAAAGCTTAAAGAGGCACTGATTAACGCACCCACACTTAAATTATTTGACAGCAACAAAGATATAGTCGTATCTGTAGACAGTAGCCCGGAAGGAGTAGGGGCATGTCTCTTACAAGACAGGCAACCCGTTGCTTATGCATCTACATCACTTACTGAATGTCAAAAGGCTATGCCCAAGTAGAACGAGAAATGTTTGCTATTGTGTTCGGGTGCGTTAAATTCCATAAATATATTTTAGGAAAACGGGTTTTAGTTGAGACTGATCATTCAACATTAGAAATTTTATTTAAAAAACCCCTGTATCTAGTTCCCGTAAGACTACAACGAATGATGCTTAAAATACAAGGATATGATATAATCGTTAAGTAAGTATGCACCAGGAAAATATATGTGTATTTCAGATTTTTTAAGACGCTCTTTCTTACCTGGTAGAAATTATGAAACAAATCAATTTGATGAAGAATTTAACAAGGAAATTGTCTGTCACGTCGAAGTTATGCTTGATTCATTACCTATTTACAGTAGTAAACGTCAACTCATAGCAATGAAAACCAGTGAAGACCCTGTACTTTCATGCTTAAAAGATTATATTCATAATGGTTGGCCAAGTTCTAAGGAAAAAATAAATGAGCTGGTGAAGGTTTTCTGCAATTTCCGCAATGAGTTGACCATAGTGGATCAAAAAGTCTTAAAAAATAACCTGGTTGTCATACCAATGTCGTTGCAGAAAATGATGTTGGAATTAATACATGAGGGCCATTTAGGGCTTAATACATGCCTTAGAAGAGCTAAAAATATAATGTTCTGGCCAGGAATGACAGGACAAATTAAACAGGTTTGCAATAATTGTCAAATATGTGCATTGTTTAGAAAGAATAATTTGAAAGAACCAATACAGTTTCATGATGTACCTGAGCTTCCCTGGTTAAAGTTAGGTTCGGATATTTTTGAATTAAATAGACAATATTATTTAATAGTCGTTGACTAGGTACTACAGTAAAATTTTTGAAGTTGTTCAATTAAATAACTTGTCTTCGAGAACAATCATCAATCATATTAAATTAATGATAGCTAGACATGGATATCCCTTAGAAATAGTGAGTGATAATGCCCCACAATATTTTTCAAAAGAATTTAAAGAATTTGCAGATACATATGGCTTCAAACACACTACTTCTTCCCCAAACTATCCGAAATCTAATGGGCTTGCAGAGTCTTTAGTTAAAATTGTTAAGTCATTACTTGAAAAATGTAAGCAGGATAATACAGATCCTCATGTAGCTTTGTTGAATTTCAGAAATAGTCCCAAGGAATAAATAGTCCGTCTCCAGCTAATCTTTTGTTTAATAGAAATCTTAATGAGCGCTGCCCTGTGTTTGCATATTATTTAAAACCGAAAAATTATACTAGGAGTGCTATGTTAGATAAGAAATTTTTCAGATGAATGTTGGAAAAAAGGGATCATTGTTGACAAAGCTAAGTCACCCCGCTCATAGATTGTGGAAGATGAGTGCGGTCGTCAGTATAGAAGGAATAGACAACATTTGTGTATTAGCCGCCAACAATGACTGAATAGTGATGTGACTAATGTAATTAATAGCAATCCTTATTATGTTGACTATAGTGTTGGATAAATCAAACAGAGTATTATATTTAATATGTTTATTTATAGAATAAACACAATTGTTTCGATTATTTTGTGCCCGCATAGTAGAGCATGTTCGAGAAAGATTTTCTTACTGACTGGTGTTACCAGGAGGCAAAACCAACCAACAATTTACAATGTTGCTAGTCTTATGTTCAATTATGTTTTGAACATAGTTGGGCGGGCCAACGGTGATTCTGATTAAAGGTAAGTACATTTTACATTCTTTATTATTTTGATAAGGAGAATTAATATTTAGTAATGTAAGTTTTATATATGACAGATTTTTACATATGTATCTGATTGGAATGAATTATTTAAAAATTCTTATTATTAATTATATGAGTTACACAACATATAATTATCTTACAAAAATTAATTATTTAAAGAATAAAACAGAATTACAGTTTCATATGTAAGTTGTTAAACATCTTATTTAATTTGTATACACTTAATTATTTCCATACTGTTACAAATTAGTCCTGTATGGGAAGAGGACACAACTTATTATAAGACCTATTATAAATTTTGTTATTATGGCCCATCTTAATGTCAGCTACCCTGACCTTTCCATCCGGCCCAGGGTATGTTTTTACAATTCTGGCCATAGGCCAAGTCAGATTAGGTACATTGTTTAGTTTTACTATAACTAAATCACCTTCTTTTAAATTAACATTACTATATTTCCATTTAGGTCTATTTTGGAGCTGGGTCAAATAATCATTTGACCAAACTTTCCAAAAATCTTGTTTTAATTTGGTACAAATATCCCATAGTTTTAATCTATTTACATTTTTATCTGTTAAATCTTTTTCAGGGTAACTTGTAAGTGGACAACCTATAAGCAGATGTCCAGGCGTTAAATACCTAAAGTCCGATACGTCAGAACTTAGAGGAAGCAAGGGGCGCGAATTTAAAATGGCTTCTATCTGAGTTATCACTGTGTTGAACTCTTCGAAAGTTAAGCTAATATTTCCAATCACACGCTTTACATGGTACTTGAAGCTTTTAACACCGGCTTCCCACAATCCACCGAACTCGGGTGAGTAGCTAGGTATATATTTAAAATCTACATCATTTGCGGTACAGTAGCTATCAATAGAGTCTTGGTTACTCTTTGAAGCATGTAACTTGTACAATTCTTTAATGTAATTATCTGCACCTTTAAAGGTCTTTCCATTGTCACAGAAAATTTCAGATGGATATCCCCTGCGAGACATGAATCGTTGGAGACCTGCCAAGAATGCTGCAGTGGTCATATCACTGATAAGTTCCACATGTATGGCTTTTGTACAAAAGCATACGAAAAGTGCTACATAGCCTTTCTTAATTAATGGCCTTCTAATTCTGGCAACTTTAATGTCAAATGGACCACAGAAATCTATTCCAGTGACCAGGAACGGTCTTGTGGGCGTTACTCTGGGAGAGGGCAGTGACCCCATCAGCTGTTTTGCAACTGTGGATTTAACTCTGAAACATTTGATACACTTATGCGTTATCTTTTTGACCTCTCGTATTCCGTTAACTAACCAATAACGCTGAGACAATGAGCTCAGAACTAATTTAGCTCCCACATGTAAAAGTCTCACATGTTCTTTTCGAATAATCATGTCTGTAATATGTGAAGATTTTGGTAATATTATCTGATGTTTTTTGTCAAAAGAACAATTTGGAGCGTTATGCAAGCGACCACCTACTCTTAAAATGGAATCTCCATCTAGGAAGGGATGTAAACCGCTGAGATTAGATTTAATTGACTTGTCATTTTTTAAAGACTGAATTTCTGGTGCAAAATGTCTATCTTGTGTATTTTTTATTATATACTTTAATGACTTACTTAATTCTTTTGTGGATAATGAACCATTAATTTTATCAGTGGATCTGCAATTATTTATGAATCTTAATGTCCATGCTAAAACTCTTTGTGATTTTGTCAAATCTGAGAATTTATCAAATATATTTGAATTTTTGTCGGGTCAATGCTACACACATTTGAAGCAGTCTCTTCATGCAAGCTCTCTGGTATGTTTTCAGAATTAATTTGGAAGTAGAACTCATTTTCTTTGTGCTGATACATTGTATCAGAGAGGTACTGCGGACCATGCCACCACAAAGTATTATTTTTTAATTTTTGAGGAGCTATACCCCTTGACAATAAATCTGCAGGATTTTCTGCGCTCCTGACATAAGCCCAGGTGCATCCTGATGTCAATTTTTTAATCTGAGCTACTCTCTTTGAAACATATTTTCCACTTTTTAAGTTGTTTGAGCTTAGCCAAGATAGTACTATCTGAGAATCAGAATAAAGTGTTGCATTAAGTGGAAGTCTAGTCTGTAAGGTCTTTTGAACTCTATTAGCAAGTTCAGACAGTAAAACTGCGCTCCCCAATTCCAGGTTAGGGATTGTCAAAGTCTTACCCATGGGTGCTACCCGTGACTTTGAGCATAGTAAATGGATTTTGACAGTACCATCTTTGTGTATGACTCTCATGTAGATACAGCAACCGATTGCTTTTGCGGATGCATCACAGTATCCTACCAGTTCGGCGGATTCTACATCCCCTCCTAGGACACTTCTCGGGGTTGAAATAGTTCCCATTTCCTGCAATTTTTTTAAAAACATTTCCCAATCTTGAAGTTGTCCCTGAGGTAATACAGAATCCCACTTTACTTTTGAGGCCCATAAATCTTGCATGAAAAGCTTTGCTCTTACTACAATAGGACCAATTAATCCTAGAGGATCGAACATCTTGCCAATGAAGCTAAGGATTTTCCTTTTTGTATTTAATTCTTTTGGCTTACAGTCTGGACTATGGAAGGTAAGTGAATCTGAATTTATGTTATATTTGACACCAAGGGTTTTTATTGTGTTTTCTTTATTTATGTCTAATTCATTAAAATATTTTTGTTCCCCAGGTATGTCATGGAGGATGCTGTCATCATTAGAGCACCATTTGTGAAGCTTAAACCCACCTTGATCCAATAGATTTATAAGTTCTTGTTTCAGGTTAGCCAGTTGCTTCAGATCGTCACAGCCGGTGATGACATCGTCAACATAAGTATTATTCATGATGGCCTCAGAAGCAAGAGGATACTCATCATGGAACCGCATTGCAAGTTCGACTAGACATCTTGTGCTGAGAAAGCTTGAAGCTCGTAATCCGTATGTGACGGTCTGAAGTTGCAGGCAAAGAATAGGCTTTTGAGGGTTATCCCTCCATAATATATTTATCAATCCTGCCTGACTTTTATTTAAATATATCTGCCTGAACATTTTCTCAATATCGCACATCAGTGTATACCGGTAAGTCCGAAACAACGCAAGTATATCAAACAGTTAATTCTGTACTGTAGGTCCATTGTACATTTTATCATTAAGAGAGACTCCGGTTTTAGATTTTTGGCTGCCATTAAAGACAACTCTTAACCGTGTCGTTTTGCTGTGCTGATTTTCTACTGCGTGGTGTGTTAGAAAATAAACAGGATCATTTTTAACATCATAAATACCAATATCAACAATCTTGGCATGTCCCAAGTCAACATACTGGTCAATAAAATCTTTATATTGTTGAAAATATGCAGGATGTCTATTGAATTTATTTTCAAGGGAGTAAAATCTCTGAAGAGCTATTGAAAAGGAATCTCCCAGGTTTAATTGATCCATGGGAGCCTTAATCGGCATGTCAACATAAAATCTCTTATCGATCAATTTCACCGACTGTTGGAAAATATTTTCAGCTTTTTGACATTCCGGGGTGACCTCTGCTACTTCAGGAATTTTCTCTGTAAGCCAGAACTTATTCATGACTTCAGTTAAATTTTCATGAGTGTCTTGGATTACAAAATTTGACACCATATTTTTTTCGGTCTGCACTTGGGTAGTGGTGAATGACAAGCTACATGCCCAAACAAAGTATTTTGTAGTACGAGACCATTGTTTAAATTTATTTGACCATTCTGTATAATTTTGAAATACAGATCTGCACCTAACAACAGCTGAATTTCAGATGGCATATTGAAATCAGGGTCGGCAAGCTTGACACCGTCAGGCAATTTAATATTGGACATATCAATGTACTGTTGTGGCAGTTTAGTTGTAATTGTGTCAACAATGTGACAAGAAACAGGCAGCTCTACATTATTACTAGTGTGCAATACAATATTTGTGCACCTGTCGAGCTTGTTGGGGTTGTTGCAAATACCTATAATTTTTGTATTTGTCTTTAATTGAGGCAAATTTAACTTGTTGACAAGATCCTTTTGAATGAGTGATGCTTGACTGCCAGTGTCAAGCAAGGCCTTAACATATACATGCTGTCCACATATGTCAATAAGTCTTACCTTGATAGTAGGAAGTAAAACATTCCCTGTTGATTGCTGGTTACATAGGTTACCAACTTTTTCATCTTTAGGGCCCTCCTCATGCAAGAGGGTATTGTGATTAAGCTTGCAAATTTTGCATCTAAAGTTAAATTTACATTTATTTTTATGAGGCTTTAGGCACACATTACACAATTTTTGAGAATTTGCAAACTCAATTCGATCTCCTATGGCCGCAGTTTGAAATGCTGGACACAAATATATAGGGTGTTCCTTATCACAATAAATGCATGTTCTTTGTTTGGATGTGTCTTGAGCAACTGCATTGCTGACTTTATAAGGACTGAATTTGGCCTGAGCACTCTCATAGGGAGGAGTACTTTTTAATGCAGGACTGTCCTCCAACGCGATTGCGCGCCGTTCCAAATATGATACAAATTCATCCATTGTGGGTAAATTGTCATGGTCTACACGGTCAAGGTGATATGCACGGTTGGTATAGGAGTCTAACTTTCTTGTCAACACTGAAATTAACAGCATATCCCACTCCCTGATAGGCTGCTGCAAGTTCTTAAGAGCATACAACTGTTGCTGGACTTGTGAAATGAATGTCCTGATATTTGCAGCAGTACCCTTCTGCATTGAGGGCAGATCCAAAAGCACATTGATATGAGTGGTAACTAGGCGTGACTTATTGTCAAAGCGCTTTTTTAATAATTCCATAGCCTCAGGATATGATTCATTTACTATTGGTAAATTTATAATGATGCCCAGAACATCTTCAGTCAAATATTTACGCAGGTAAAACAGCTTTTGAACATCTGACAGTGATTGGTTTTTATGGAAAACCGCACAAAACAGGTCCATAAATGGCTTGAACTTGGTGAAATCCTTTCCATTAAAATATGGAATTTCTATATTTGGAAGTTTAGAGCTTGACTGTGTGTGTTCATTTGCACATTGATCTTTGTTCAAACCTTTTATGGCCTCATCCAACTTCGCAATCACATAAAAATATTTGTCTTCCGTCACTGATATTTCCTCATTATCGTCCTCTTCGAGGGTTAAAATCTCGATGTTCACTGCTTCAAAATCTTTAAATGTACTTACGAGACTTTGTTTTCTGGCTAATAATTCACTTTGTGTTGTCACTTTGCACTGATTTACGTACGTTTCGCCACGCGTGATAGCTCCCTTTAAAGCGCGTCGCCTCGCCTTGAGTATCTTCAACACCTCCGCAGGATTAGGCGTCGACATCTCTGAGTATTATATAAAATATATTCGATTTGTTTACAGTAACATAACCTATTTACTGTCTTTAGCGGTGGCTGTCACTCGTACATCATTGTCAACTTAAAGTTGAAATCCTCGCAGTTCTGCCAACTTGCAAGGGGCGTAGCTGTCACTGTGCGTCGCAGGCGTTTTGAATGGCGCGGGACCGCTTATGAAAAAAATGGCTGCCGAATGGAAGACGAAATTTGACCTTGCAGGAAATATGGATGTATTCGTGCTTATTTTCACTTATGGCACTTTTTATTTTTAGTTTGTATTATTATTGTTCGCTGCGCGAATACTTCTCGGCACAACATAGGAGAAAACTATAGTTTTTCTGGCTCGAAAGTTTCACAACGCGCATGGGCCGACATGAAACACTCGCGAACTGTTTATAAATGTAGCAGCGAAATAGCACTGATTCCTTATTTATTCGAAGGACCACTTACTCTGTTGGATAAATCAAACAGAGTATTATATTTAATATGTTTATTTATAGAATAAACACAATTGTTTCGATTATTTTGTGCCCGCATAGTAGAGCATGTTCGAGAAAGATTTTCTTACTGACTGGTGTTACCAGGAGGCAAAACCAACCAACAATTTACAATGTTGCTAGTCTTATGTTCAATTATGTTTTGAACATATAGTAATGATCTATAATAAGGATTGTTTAATAAATATGGCTTCGTGATATAATCGTTTTATTCAAATACGTTATATATTAAACACAACCAGTTATAATGACATTTTACTATAAAATTCATTTTTAAATCCAATAAATAATTTTTTTGCTCATCCGGTTATAGTTTTACGTATGTCTGTTGGTAGTATGCTGTGTTTGTGATCTCCGTTTTTTACTAACAATAGTTTTGTAAGTTATGTCGAACAATTGAACTATAACACTTTATGGACTTCGCCTGAAATAAATGTTTTCAATTCAATTAATATTTTATTAAAATATTTACTCCTGCTGTACCTACTCATTTGGGGACGGTGAACCATACAGTAGGCTTAATCTGGGCGTAAATGGGTTACTATACTCGTACTCTAACCCTGGAAACACAGGAGTAGGTTTGCGGGATGTGGCTTAGTCAAACTACGCTCTTGCCATCAGGCGGAATAGGAATTCCACCATTGACTTTACAATGTAGCCAGAGGGGTACCTAATCACGTAACAAGACTGAACACTTTATAAGTTTTATAATTATAACTATGAAATGACTTGCAGGAGTTGCAGGTCTCCATTTAGGTGTCTTAAATAAACAATTCAAACTAAAATCACAGATTCTTTTTCTCTCCTCTCAAATTTTTGGTTTAGATACAAACTCAAAACTAAAAAAAACAATTACATTATAACCTGCAATTAACATTAACTTCGTAGATTGAAAACTGGTAAAATAAAATTACTTTTTTGTACCTCGCGGGAGTCCGCTGGATGCGTGTGGTGCAGGACCGGTCATTGTGGCACTCTTTGGGGGAGGAGCAGTGGATGTCTCTCGGCTGGTATGATGATGATGATGACCTGTTATATTATTTTCTCCATCCAGCATAACTTTAATCCGATTTCAATAATTAAATATAATGCGACACACTCGACCCACACTCGTACCTGCCTACTAAGTATTAACATTAACTCCCAAAGCTTCGCAATAATAATTAAAGCAGTGATTAGTAGGAAATTCACATTAGGGCGCTAATTAATTACGGCCCAGGAAACGGAATATAAATGTGCGAATACGAAACTGCACGGGCAGATAAATTTAAGCTACCTATTGTGGGTAGTCTAGTGGTAAAGGCATGCGCCTGTCAAACGGCGGTCGTGGGTTCGAATCCAAGCTGGTATCAATGAGTTTTTCGGAACCTATTATGTACGGAATATTTACCGTTAGTTTTTCGGTGAAGGAAAAATATCGTGAGGAAATCCTAATCCCAATACGGTCTAGTTTTCCCTCTGGGTTGGAAGGTCAGATGGCACTCGCTTTCGTAAAACTAGTGCCTAT
This sequence comes from Epinotia brunnichana, assembly GCA_963854355.1. Lineage (NCBI taxonomy): Eukaryota > Metazoa > Arthropoda > Insecta > Lepidoptera > Tortricidae > Epinotia > Epinotia brunnichana. The sequence goes on from OY977959.1 coordinate 15,034,968, forward strand.
GCCATTTTTGGGATTAGGTGTTAAAGCGGACCCCGGGCTCCTTTAGGGGCACAACCGGGAATAACGCTTGATGGAGGGTGTGGGCGTATACATGTGCAAAATTGTACCTTTACTAAATATTCCCGTGTAACACTGATCTTTAAGGGGATGCCTCGATACGAGTAATCCACGCCCCCGTAAAAGAGTCACTCTTATGTGTTCTGCGCACGAGAAAAACACAATATGCAACACTATTCGGAAATGGCCATTTTGGACAAATTACTATGAATAACTATGTCATGTTTGATTCATATTTCCTTAAATGAGATTTTAGATGAGTTATAATAACATCATTAAAACATGTTTGCGTCGATTATGTATGGTTATTTTACTCGAGTGCCAGAAAGACTTAATAAAGAATTCAACTTTATTACCAGTTTCACAAGAAGTCTATAGTTAATTTCTTTCATAGGTATTGCGTATTTCATTGAATCGTGAAAAAGCGTAAATCACTATATACCTACTTTCCATATTACGGCTACGCTCAAATAACAACCACTCCAATCGGTCAACCCAACTTGAGAGCCTCAGAAAAAAAATATTTACGTGCTCCATTGTGACCCTTCCGTGGCTATCGGGTAAAAATATACAGCCAGAACAACATTCCCTGACGTTAATAGCATATTATTAGTGTAGTAAACAAACAAACTGCCTAATTAGGTCACCTTCCAAACGTTTGCCTTCATAAACAGGCCAATTTGATAAATTCTGCAGCGTCACCGCGCCGAATGCGCCGATATACTATTTCAGTTTAATTTGAGCCTATTGTTGTTAGTGTAGGCGTTCTGCGGGCACTAATAGTGTGGTATAGGATGAAGGATTCAGCGATTTGATTTAGTCACCCTTTTTTAATGGGAATAAAATCCGTTATGGATACCTCCGTGCCACGGGGATAGGGCCTTCGCCGCTATTCGGGTGCAGTATATTAGATTAGATTTATTTATTTCATTTAAAAACTTTACATGTCATTTCATAGAATTAAAATAGCATGGATTCACAAAAAGATCGTCAGAGTGTATAAGAATAAAAAACAATAATAATTAATAGTCAATCAACATCCAATTCAAAATGAAAACAAAAATACTAATAATATGGCAATAAGAACAATTTAAATAATGTTAGAATGGTACAATGTCAATGTCAGAATATTAATAATAGCTAGGCTCACTCGTGGAGTCTGTTGCACGTGCACAATTCCTATAATTTAATATAAGTCCGTTTTTTTTAGGATCAGAAATACGGTAAACAAAGAAGCAGCCGTCGTTAACCTTTTCTGCTTGAGACTAATATTAGATGTTACGAAGTCCGTAACATCTAATATTAGTACGAGAACTTAACAGGCCTATATTCGTTATTTTGTATTTTTCATAAATAATAAATAAAAAGTGCGTATTTCCACATCAATTTATTATATAAATAAAACAATTTAAGTAATATAAAATTCATCTTTGCTGCAAAGTTCACACGCCAACTTGTAAATGTTGACCACCGTAAGTTTCTCATTTCTTGTTAATGGACTCTGTTTCTGACTCTTTGCTTTTGGTGAAGGCAAATCTTGGGCCTGGCCTCGTCTGGTTGGTCCATCGCAGTCCGCACGCCACCATGCACACACAGCGAAAAATAAAATCTTAATATTAATTAACAAATAGATACTCGTATAATAATCTCGTAATCTGAATTCAACAATTTATTGATTACCAAGAAAACAAGAAATAAAAGCGGCCTAGTGCGAGTCGGACTCGCACATTAAGGGTTCCGTAAAACAAATTGTTGTTTACGATTTATGACGTATTAAAAAAAAACCACCTACTAGATCTCGTTCAAACTAATTTTCGGTGGAAGTTTGCATGGACATCATATATTTTTTGTAGTTTTATCATTCTCTTATTTTAGAAGTTACAGGGGGGGGGGGGACACATTTTACCACTTTGGAAGTGTCTCTCGCGCAAACTATTCAGTTTAGAAAAAAATTATAATCGAAACCTCAATATGATTTTGAAGACCTATCCATAGATACCCAACACGTATGGGTTTGACGAAAAAAATTTTTTTGAGTTTCAGTTCTGAGTATGGGGACCCCCAAAACTAACTGTTTTTTTTCGAGTTTTGTGTGAAAATCTTAATACGATTCACAGAATACATCTACTTACCAAGTTTCAACAGTATAGCTCTTATAGTTTCGGAAAAAAGTGGCTGTGACATACGGACGGACAGACAGACAGACAGACATGACGAATCTATAAGGGTTCCGTTTTTTGCCATTTGGCTACGGAACCCTAAAAATTACAAGTCTAAATTGGTAACACTCAGGCGGATGATACCCTGTCCGGGAGCGGTTTGGTTTAATCCTCATAAATTATTTTTGTATAATTTTATGTAACATACGTTCGAAACACATAATACATAATCAACGATTACCATAAAAACTATTATCATAACTTTAGTAAGCATTATGCTGAGATAGAACCGTTTCGTGACAAACGCTGTGTGTTGTTTGTATCGAATAAATGTTTCTTTCTTACTTTCTTTTTCTTTCATAATGCTCAAATTATATGAAACTCATATAACATAACAAATTTTGCTATAACATTTACACAACATAAAATCGAATATCATAATTTCATACAAAATTAGTATAATTATATTTGTTTTATGCGTTGGATTATTATGAAAATTGATCATTATGTTTTATATTATGTTTAATGAAATTATGCTAAGTGTTATTCTACAATTTGTTTGTATGCAACTTAATCACTTATAGGAGTTAAAATTATGATAATCGTTTATTGGAAAATTACATTATAGGAATTGTTTGTATACTAAACATTACACAGCCCCTGACCACTTATTTCATCGAATGTATTGTTTCGCAAAATCTCTCATTCATATTTTTTTTTCAAATACCGTTAGTTCTACCTTTTTGCCCAATTACGGCGGAGCCGAACGGAAGGGATATGATTTACGCAGTCTATGTTTGTTTACGTGTGTTCCATTCGTAGCGTTTTTAAGATACCTACTGAACCGATTTTTATAGACACCTACTGAACCGATTATTTAAGACACCTACTGAACCAATTTTTTAAGACACCTACTGAACCGATTTTTTAAGATACCTACTGAACCGATTTTTAAGATACCTACTGAACCGATTTTGATAAATGAGGTATCGATCGATTAGAAATTATGCTCTGGGTATAATATAGGCATCCAGGCATAATGTATAAATAGGCTGCCTTTTGTATGAAAAACAAAATAGTTTTTTTTTTCAAGTTAGTTTGAGGCAGAGGAGAGGCACCAACTCAAGTCTATTTTAAGATACTGAATGAACGCTTTTTTTTAGTTTTCCGTAGTCGGCTTACAGTTTTTTAAACTTTTTGTGATTGTATTATTTTTATTAGGTATAGCTGAAAGGTTATAGTGTAGAATCCATTATACTTAGGTTTGTTTTATATATGTTTGTGGCGTCACTCCTGTCAAATCTGACGAGTTCTGCATCGCACTATCTAAGTTTCTTAAATCAGTTACATAAAATATAACATCCAAACAACTCTCATTCGATTTCGGTCCCTGAGAGATCTCTCTATTGCCGCATCTTCTACATTGGTGACCCCGACAATGGACATAAGCGCAACTCTGAATATCCTGACTGACGCCCGACTCTTCTCAGCAAGCCAGACTCTCTCTCTCTCTCTCTCTCTCCGGGGGCTGATGTGGCGTCACTCCTGTCAAATCTGACGAGTTCTGCATCGCACTATCGAAGTCTCTCAATCAGTTGCATAAATATAACACCCAAACAACTCTCATTGGACTTCGGTCCCTGAGAGATCTCTCTATTGCCGTATATACTACATGTTTACTAATTATAAAATATGTTTTCTATGAAATGGAAAATCTACGAATCATACATTCGCCAAAATATTATTAGTCGATTTAATTTTCTCCTTTCTCTTATGCCTTAATTCCTCACCTGCTAGCGTGTACATCCACCTTAATTCGACAAAGGCCGGAAAGTGCCTTCCCGTGTATGTGATTTGCAAGTTTGTCGCACCAAACCAGGAAGCGTTTGCTTAGGAATTTAATAATGAATCAGTGGATACACGGTTTTGGTATTAAATGGTAAATTGGTTATTTAAATTAAATGAAATGGTGTAATTATGCGTAATGCCTCGTTGCCTAAAGATTTGCTTTGATTTCCATTACCAATTTCATGTTCTAATTATTGGTGTCAATTTCGTATGAATAGGCGTAATTCCTAATACATTCGGAGCACCATCTGAAACTTAATTTAACTTCATCCACTTATGCAAAGATCAAAGTACAAAGTTTTTTTTATGTGTTGCCAGATAAATTGGAGGTTTGACCCGTTTTTGTTTCATAAAATAAATTTATATTTATAATTACATTATATGTATCTATTATAATTGTAGTAGCGATTACTACACCCACATTGTTATGCACATTGCAAATCCCTCTATTTGGCAATAGGTATAGGTACTGATAGGTATGAGATTCTATCTAGTGAATTAGTTTGTGCACAGACTGTTTAGAATCATAGTCCAGATCTAGACACTAAGCTTATTATGTTACTGAAAGAATTACTGTAATTTGTTGTGTGAGCCTAATAAATAAAATGTAATAAAAATAAATAGATTGGCAATTCAAATACTTATTCTAAATTCTCAAACATAAATCCATAAAGTTACATTAATTAAGTACTCAACCGCCGTAACATGCCCTCGGGATAAAATGACGCTATTCCAAGTCTAAGCATGGACGTCATAAAACCCTACTTCATTATTTTCTACTATCTGAGCTGAGTGCCAGACGTCGGGGACTACTAACTACGCGATTAGACTCAATGATGTTAGAGCCATCTGAAAACTTAACCTAGTTCACATAAATATATATACACTTATATATTGTTGTCCATATTGTCCTGACGCACACATGGCCAATGATGTTATATGAAAAAAACCGGCCAAGTGCGAGTTGGACTCGCGCACGAAGGGTTCTGTACCATTATTTATAAAAACGGCAAAGAAATCACGTTTGTTGTATGGGAGCCCCCTTAAAAATATATTTTATTTTGTTTTTAGTATTTGTTGTTAAAGCGGCAACAGAAATACATAATCTGTGAATATTTCAACTCTCTAGCTATCACGGTTCTTGAGATACAGCCTGGTGACAGACAGACGGACGGACGGACGGACTGACGGACGGACGGACGGACTGACGGACGGACGGACAGCGAAGTCTTAGTAATAGCGTCCCGTTATACTCTTTGAGTACGGAACCCTAAAAAGAGGTAGATAGGTTATAAGCACTCCACAAATGGCACACTAACATTGAGTCAATTGCACCAAATTGCCTCAGTTTCGCTTTCGCGTCGTCAATGGAAACGTAAACGTGTCTAAGCTGTCAGATGTGCCTGGCCATTTTTAAATAGGTAATTTCGTATACACAACATATCTACCTCTTTTTAGGGTTCCGTACTCAAAGAGTAAAACGGAACCCTATTACTAAGACTCTGCTGTCTGTCTGTCTGTCTGTCTGTTTGTCTGTCTGTCCGTCTGTCACCAGGCTGTATCTCATGAATCGTGATAGTTAGACAGTTGTAATTTTCACAGATGATGTATGTACAATACGATTAAAATCAGTTAACGATTCTGATGTTAGCTACTAGTAGCGCCGCAAAGGTGTCAGAGGGGTCGGGCGGGTATGCGGGAGGCGACTCGGGGCTAACTTCAGAATCGTTAACTGATTTTAATCGTATTGTATTTATGTTGCCGCTATAACAACAAATACAAAAAAAAAACATAATAAAATAAATATTTTTATACATAATGGTACGGAACCCTTCGTGAGCGAGTCCGACTTGCACTTGGCCAATCAGGATTTGAGTGACTTTCGTATTCCCTCTTCACTCAAGACCTCCTTCGCGAGCTCCTTGGTATGTGCCTTTTTATGCACTCTAAGTCTAGGGGTAGGACAGAGAACGTAGAAGTGGGGTAGTCTGCATCAGTTTTCGGACTACCCCACGGAGTTGAGTGGGAAGAGGAAACAAATCCAAGATGAGAATTGAATGAATTTGGCGACAATGACAATTACACTATTTTGGTAATATGCCTGACATTTAATAAATGTCATGGTAGGTATTATGTGGTAGTGACGGCGCAATAGTTTGTTCATTCAAATTTGATGATAATTTTAATCTACATATTAGATAGTTACTACACTTAGTGCCCGTTACTACATTTTGATGTTTAGTATATTTTCAGGGAAGAAAGCCTAGGGTCTACGTTGTTTTGGTGGCAGTCCTTAATCTCTTAATAAAAAGCCTATTCACTTATGCATTGACAGGGAATAAAGAAAAAAAAGAGCGAATTATGTTGATTATTTGGGATGACGTTCTTACTAAATGGTATATTTTTTTTATTTCCAGAGTGGAGGCGTCATGTTTTCACCACTGGGACGTTTGCGAGTGGCGCAGGCGGTGAGAAAACAGGTAAAATATTTTACAAAGATCATACTTACTTACAGTAAGCACCAGTTGAAAACGAAAAAAATGTAAACAAACAATGTATTGAATTTGACATTTAATATGTCAAATTCAATACATTGTTTGTTTACATTTTTTTCGTTTTCAACTGGTGCTTACTTTACTCCGATGGCTCAGTGACCCCAAGGGAGTCATGGACTCCGACACAGAGCGCGCCACTCTTCTTGGTTATGCGCTAGCTCTGGCCAGTTGGTAACTTGGAGTTCACGCAGATACGCCTTTTTTTTTAGGGGGGGAAATGCGTTACGCATACCACCCGGGCGCAGGGGTTGACCCGAGTGGTTATGTGGGACTACCGTATGGGCTAATGAGACCCACGGTGTACCCAGTAAAACCCCCCCACTTGCCGCCTCGCCGCCTGGTGGCGAGGTTACGGGAACGATTGCGCACACATCCCCGACCCCGCTGGCGGCAGCCGCTCACGAGCGGCTCCTTCGCGGATGCCCAAGGGCCCTCCACGCGAGGCACGCCAGATGTTTTGGTGCGCCTTCCTCCTCGATCTCCACCTGTTCAGTAGTGGACCCCCCTGAGTCCACTACGAGGAGATCATGGGTGCGGGAAATCCAGCACCCGGTGGCGGATCAGATCTGAGGTTCCGCCACTGACCACGTCTCGGCCGCAGAGGATAGGGAAAACGGCGCACCGTAATACCGATTCCTCTTCCTCAGCGGTCCCTTCCACCAATGCCGTTTCAGCGGAACGGCCCCGCCAAGTTTGCAGGGATTAGGGAGAGTGGCGCACTGTTATACCAACACGCCTCTCCCCTTGCGCTCCCACCTCGGCCGCAGAAGATAGAGAGAACTCTTCTTCTGCGGTCCCGCCCTAACACATCTTACGCGGGCTTAGGCAAGCCCGCTAGGAGCGCCCTCCTCGGGTCAGCTGGCAGCCGGCCCTGGGTGCCTCTAAGCTTCGGCGTGGGTGAGCAGTCCACGGTTACTAAGCCCCCCGACAAGAAAAATTTAAACGCTCACTCTATCGCTCTGCTCCTGACCGGGTAACTAATTTTTTTGATTTAAATTAACCCTGAGTTAGGTAACCTTTCTTCCACCGTTGTTTTAATGGTAGGAATTTATATATCCTTGTACTTCTTTGCAACAATATTTCATGCATTTTAATTTTCAAGGGCTTTTCGCCTTGGCTTTGATCTTTGTATCAATGTAACATTGTACAAACATTTTGGTGTATTTTTCTCACTAAAGTTACGAAACATAATAATGGTTCAAGAAGGTAGATACAATGATAGCTTCTAGTAACTGCAATCACATCATAATCTACGAGTTAAACTTTCTCTCCAAAAGAAATACGTAAGCTGGTAATAAGGGTTCTTCGCTGATAACCCCAAAGAAGGAAGTCACAGTCGTCTTGCTCCAGAACCTGCCCGTAGTACCGAAACGAGACGGCAATAGGGCGTTTATCTTCAGCGCAAATAGCGGCAGCTAAAGAATTTTAAAATGTAATAGAGATAATATTATATAATATATAATTATTTCAGATAAGATTTATTGAAAACCAATGTGCTCCTATTAAGTTTCTGGAAATACTTGGATAAGGATTTTTTATCTTCATTGTAATGTTTAATAATATAGCTTAGATTAATAACATGTCGATAATTAGGTCATATTGAGTGGAGAAATACATTTATTTACAGATAAAGTACATATTAAATAAAAAAATATAAACTACGATTAAACAGAAAGAGAATAATAAGGAAACTACATTAAAACTAAAACTAGGTTAAAATAAAGAAAATTAAATATTAATATAAGTCCGGCTCCCATCTGGTCCAAAGGTGACATAAATACTGGCTGCAATATTGAGTAAAACAAGCAAAGGTCAAGTAAACAATTTATGTACACATTTTTGACGCCGTTTAAGCAGGTTATGAGTTCAACCAAAAAAGAAACTTTATAGTTCTTAATTTTAGCTGTGTCCACTGGAAACACGCGATCTTAAATCTTTGAGTGACCCAATAATACAATGTCGTAGAGACAGGCCAAATAAAATATATGAAATATTATAATACAATAAGTATTTGAAAAAAAAAATACGCCTTTCCGGAAATAGCGTCGGTTTGCATGACCTATCTGACCTCACCAAGCAAGAATGCTAATAACATCCCGCAAGGGCCCACATTAGGACCACATTAATAAAACAGGACATCAAACCGGCCTTTCGCAAATGGGCTGTCATTCCCTGTGAAATAATAATGCGTAGAGTAAGCTATTTCAGTGTGGGTCGATAGGGTATGAATATTTAAGGATTGTTGGCATGAAAGTTCGTGTGGCATGAAGAGGCTGCGGGTGTGATTTTGAGGGAATTAGTTTGAAATAAGGAGGTATTCAGACTATTTATTGACTAAACATTTTGGCTTGTGTTTTCAGGATGGCCCAAAATATGTTTACAAAGAATTAGTGGAATATATTTCTTTACTTACATGTCTTTTATAATATGACTTAAAAAAGTAAAATTATAATATAACAGTAAAAAACTTTAATTTTGACTGACTAATAGTTTATTGCGTTAAATAATACAATATTAACTCATACAATATCATAAAAAAAGAAGAGAAATCTAGTGTTTTATGGTGGGTATTCCGCAGCCGTCTTCTCGTTCCTCTAATTCTCATAGAGACCGCTTAAATTGGTTTAATAAAAAAAATCGAATTATTATCAAAATATCTTTGTTCCCCTTCAAAAAAGAAACGAAAATTTTTTGTTTAAATTATCAGCGAAATGCTACAGCCCCCTTAAGGTTTCTCTTGCCAACTCTGGAAACTTACAGCCTTACGCTTGCATCTATATGTGTGTTTAGTGGCACCAACCCTTGCCTGGACCACAAACTGTAATCTGTTAGATTTCAAGTAGAGAGTCTACTCTGTCGGACTTATAAATCCAGGAAAATTGTCTTAACACCAACAGATATTTGCTTACCCAGTAATGTACGAAAATACAAAAACAAGTGAGTCGAACTCAACTTACTTCATAATTCATTACACAAAATGTTAATCTCAAATTGTAAAGAATATTGAAATAAGTAAAGTAGATGTTATTTAAGATATGATGCTCTGTACAACTTTATAATATACTTGTGCACAAAACTTTGATACATAACTGAGTCCTGTAACACAGGGTTTCCTAGCTCAGGACGCAGGGTCGTGCATAAGCATATTGTGTTTCTTTTTTTGTCTAATAAACTTTTCTCTTATTTTTAATTTTTTTACTGCTTGTGGCTTTAGGAACAAGACACAACATCTGGGGCGCCGTATATACTATAAAATATATAGCATATCATACTTATCGTCGTCTGCACATCATATTTAACAACTCAGCTGGTATGGGACGCTACCTGCGTCTACGAGTATACCCTTGCGCCGTCCCACCTTTCTGGAACCTCTACTAGGGCTGGTGCTGCTGCTGACTCAGCGGAGTCACACAAAAGGCTCAAATATACTGGCATTGATAGTGGCTTCATGTTTGAGCCTTTCGGGGTCGAGACCTTAGGGCCATGGGGCACCAGCGCTTTAAAAATCTACAAAACACTTTCGCAGCGCCTTGTCGACGCTTCTGGTGACCACAAGGCTGGCGCATACCTAGCCCAGCGTATAAGTATTGCCATACAACGTGGCAATGCCGCCAGCCTTCTGGGCACCCTGCCGCCTGGCGCCGATCTGGGCCAAGTTCTCTATTTGTGATGTTATCTTTATTTGTTTTATTTTATTTTACTTTTGTGTAGGTATTCTGTTTGTAGTTATTTTTTTACTCACTACTATTTTACGAGTAGGCTAGCTTAATTTTATTTATTTAGATTTAATTTTCTATGTTTACTTGTACACAAATACTTAATACAGTAACTCAGCTTAGGACTTGGTCATTGACTGGTGTACGACTATATAATTATTATAATATTTGTAAAGAACCACTTGGGTTTCTTGAAAAATCTTTTAATTTCAATTCTGTATCAGATTTATTCATCATTTACAGATGAGCCAGCTCCCCATGCTAGGCTCAGAGGCGGCGCCCCTTCCCGCCCCCCTCTGCTACCAGCTGCTCTGCGCGCCGCCGCTCGCGCCGCTGCCTGCGTGTGCGCCGTGCGAGCTCCCACCGCCATACGCTATGTACCCAATGCCGTTTGACGGTACGTATGGCTTTGACAGACAAGGTAAAAATTAATGATGTTTTTTTATTATTATCGTTTTAATATTGACGACCGCCTTAGACTAGTTGTTAGTGACCCTGCCTACGAAACAAGAGGTCCTGGGCTTGAATCCCGGCAAGGGCATTTATTTGTGTGATGAGCACGAATATTTGTTCCTGCTTCATGGATGTTTTCTATGTATTTAAGTATTTATTTATCTATATAAGTATGTTTAGCTTCGTCTAGTACCCATAGTACAAGCTTTGCTCAGTTTGGGACTAGGCCGATTTGTGTAAGATTAATCCGCAAATATTAATTAATTTATTTTTATAATATTTTGTGATACGTCTGCCAAAAAAAAAATCTAGCAAAAAATCTATCTCGGAGAAATATTTTTTTCCTTTAATTTGATATTCAGTCAAGGTTACATCATTTAGTAAGTTTAACAAAGAATACCTGGTAGAGAACACTTGCTATAAGTCCTCTTCTTGTTTGATAAGATTTATTCTTGTGCGATCAAAATAAATAAATATAACAAAGGCAGATTGTGCCTTGCATTTTCTTTATACAAATTTTCGACTTGCTTTGCTTGCTTCATTAGTCAATATTGAATACCCTTTTCTAATCATCATAGAAGGAATGTATGTCTGAACTGTCAAATCATTGAGTTCACCTATTTAAATACAGATTGTTGTTTGGCACTATGTAAGGTATCGCTCTCAAGAAGTGACAGATTTTGTAGGCCCGATTTTGCAACGCTCATAATGATTTAAGAAAATCGAAGGAAAATCAAAGCGTAGTATGTATCAAGCGCTCTGTGCATTTTTAAAATGAAAAATCTTTTTCATGTGACTTTTACAATACCATCAAGTGAAAATAAATCCAATTACATTTATTTCAGCAACTCCAGCCATCTACGGTCCTCCCACGCAGTACACTCTAGTACCAGCGCCCTACAGTACCTGCTGCGAACCTTCATGCTGCGCCCCCCTTGACAAGCAGCCCCGCGTGCCCCTGCCCCCGCTCCACCCCGCGTATATCTACTGAGTTAACCTTCACTGAGGGTGTGATGTTAACTAGATGCTGCTTCCATCCATTCACCCACATATTCAGGAAAAGGGTCTGTGATGCTGTATAGTAGGTACGTCTGCAATGAGGGTTGCCTTCACCTAGAAGAGAATGCCTGTGCACAGCAGTAGGGCGTATATAGGCTGGTAATGATGTGCTGTGCTGTCACCTAGATCGAGACCTCGATCGATTTCTATCTCTATTGTTCGATTAATATAAGAGTGATAGAGATATTACCATTACCGAAAATTATAGGTGAAGGTAACCATATGTTAACCGATAATTAGAGCAAATCTAAGGATTTTCTCTAAGTTTTTGGATATTTCGCTTACTTAAGTCCATCAGAAATTTGTATTTTTGGACGAAGAGAGCTTCAAAAAATTCGAAAGTATGTACTATATAAAGCAGCATCTAGTGCATCTTTCCCATCTTAAACACTCTCACCATTTTAAGTTATTTTGTTATTTGCCCACCGGACTTAAATCGTTTTTCGTTTCAAATCAGATTTCATCCACCGTTCCTTTCCTCAAGTCTTCCAATCATCTCATGCTCAAGGCTCTGTCCTTTGAACTTCCTTTTAAGCGCGTGCTCGGTAAGTTATCAACGGACAATGTTAGGAACGTCTAGAGATGTGCAGTTCCGGAAATATTCCTCATATATAATATTCCAAGTACAAATCGGGAATTACTGGGAATATTCCCAGGAGCGCCATATCTTCGAGGAACGTCTGAGTGATGCAAGAAGTGTTCAACTAGACTTTTGTCTAATCGGGTGTGTTTTGACGATTTTGTCTAAGGGCGTCTTTCTCCTACTTACGATGTTAGTTAGCTTCAGTTAGGTTAAGAGTGAACTGGTTTCACGTGCTATCATTATTACACGTCTATAGATGCGTCAAATCGTATGCTTTAGTTGGAATAAAAAGCGATATAATTAATAACAAATCACTAATCGTTGAATTAATGGATTAATTTTGAATCACAATTGAGGTGAGTTCAATAATTTCATTTTCAACTGCAACTTTGATGTGGTCTACTACTAAATGTTGTTTTCTATGTATTTATTCTAAACTCTTTCAAATCTTGGGTCTTGATGTTGTGGCTTTCGTGGAAACTGTTTCTACCATCATTATCGATTATATTTTGTCATTCAACGAGAGATAAGAGAGAGAAATAAAAGTGGTTTGAAACATCTATAGAAATAATTGTAAATTTAAGCATGTGCGTGTTAAGCACAACGAATTAAAGCACAAAGATAAGTTTGCTAGCATAGAAGACATTACCTCTAAAAGACAGATTTGTTACTGCTTGTTATCCTTTGAAAGGAGTTTTGTTTACCCTAGTATAAGATTGTTTTCGGATTCCCATACCTAGAACAGAGATAAATATTTTTTAAATATTTAGTTTTTAATGTTACTGTTGAAACAAGTCTGGGGTCCAAAATGTGATAAGGGACTATTGATTTTAGATCACCAGCGACTACCGACATGAATTTATAAGCCGAAAATTGAACTGTGCATGGTGGTTCTAAAGTCTTTAATCCATCGCCCAATTTTTTAATTGTGTTGGAAATTTTTAGGCATATTATTGATAATAATCCTGCAATAACTAATGATAATGTTATAGGCGAAGCACTCGCTACACATTTTGATAAATACAAAGTTGATGATAAAAAAGAGAAGGGGCATGTTCTCTGGTACTGCTAGAACCGGTAGCATGATGTTTTCCCTTTATTCAACATACTTCTACTAATACACTCAAGCAAGTAGGCCCAGAACATCATGCTAGCGTTTCTCAAGGCCAATTTTTTACTTGTTAAGTTTAAACCTTTTAAAAGACAATCAATAAAGCATGAAGAATGTGATAATGGGATCTTTGTAGCCATAGTTGTGTTTCTTATAGATTTATAGAATATCTTAAAATCTAAAATGTATTTGTTGCAAGGATAATAGGACCAAGTATCCGAAATTTCACGTTGCTTTTGAATGGGAATAATAATAAAAGTCTATACGTAAATCGTACGTGAATGTTAATCATTTGGATGTTGTATTTTCTCACTATTTAACAGCTGACTGTCATTTGGCATACTTGGTAGAAAATAACAATAAAGACAAAAAAAACGATATAGCGTAAAATGTAATAATTTTTAAAAATCAACAAAGGGAAAGGTAAAAAAATAATAAGATCATATTTCTTGTAAAAGTCTAAGAAAGTATAAATTGTAAACAGAAATTCCTTGGCCTGAATATAAACCGTATTTTATAGATATTCGCTAAAGAAAGAAAAATAATTAAAGCTTATACGAGAACAGTCCAGTTCTTTCACCAACGTATGCCAATCAGCCAGCCTTAGTTCTAAGGCTTTATCTCAATTACTATTTTATGATACCTCGACATCATATACGACTAGTGTATTAAAAAATGCTGTCAATTTATCATCTTTTTACGAACTATTACTGTTAGCTATAAGTTTAGAGTAACCGCGATGCTTCATTGCTCAAGATGTAATTTTTGACTCGGCTTGTGAATTATGTTCCTTTGAATTTAGTTTCTTATCAAGTGTCCTTTCGACATCATCATGTGCCAAAAACAATGGGATGATTTTGTTATTTTCCATCTTTAACTCAGTCTTAGGCACATGGTGATGATTCGATGATTTAAGTACAGTCATTTACTCAAGTACAATAATTCTTAAATCTATCATAGATTATATTTAAATATCTCTATCACTATCAATGCTTGTACCAACCTTACGTGGCCTAGTGTCTTTACTGCCTAACATATCGGAAGTAATAAATCAGTATGCTATAGTTATTTATTTTATATAACTTGTATATAATCTCTCGCTAGATCGTATAGGTGTGAAATTTAACGATGTAATTTAGACAATATTAATGTAATCGAATAGATTATTTAAATATAGTAAATTGTATTCGATATCTGTGGATGTAAGTCATGTACTTAAGTAAGTCGGCTTGAAATGTTGTGATTTTGAGATCAGATTCACAAACTTTTATCTAAATAGTTGATAGTGATTTAGGTGTCATGTTGATTTGTATTATCTTCCTCGTAATATATGGTTTAGATTCCAGTGTAGGTGTAATGAATTGTGTGTAGCGTGCGATAGCTTGCTTCACGTAGCGGACGCTATCAACTTCACGAACCATTTTACATGAACCTTCCGTCCTGAGCTCAACTGTTTTAGGATCAGTTGTATTTGACATTCAACTTAAAAGATATGACATCTTTCTTATGTCTTTCTATTTTTTCAGTATTCCTTTTTGCATTCTTTCATAACTGTTACAGCTGTCACAATTGTTTGCATATTAAAATTTCTTAACAATGAAAACTTTGATAAAAACTTTGCTACTACTACTTTAATTAGGTACTCTTGTCGTTAATTAAAATTCTTCTCATATTTTTCCATTAATCGTCATTTTCTTTAATTTCCGCTCCAACGATCCTGAGTTTTCTTCAAATTATTTCAAGCCTTTTTCTGCTCTTGGGCAAATTCGTCTCCACTTCATAGTTATTGTAATGTACAGGGACGATGACAATACAGTTGCGATTGGTGTGATTGTTGTAAGTTCTCAGAATGCCAGAATGAATGTTCACGTTTGAAATTAAAGTTGATGCAGGCTAATAGTGATTAAATCAAAAATAGTTAAATAACGTACTAAATTATGTAGATTTTCTTGCTTTATGAATAAATTGAAATACCATTTCTTTAAAGGTTATAAGGTTAGGTTTAAGTTACCTACTTCTGTTATTTAACATTCTAAAAACAACAGCCATTGTTTTCTCTTATGATCTGTTGACGCTCCAATTTTTTTATATAATTTGTTTCTTAAGTTTATTTTGATTTCTTCACTGAAAGCATTGCGTGCTTCAATTGGGAATGGATGGAAATTTCACAAGTGCCTGTTATTTTTTTGGTGATAGGAATAACCTTCCTTAGCACCAGAAAAAAATTGCATACTGACTGCGTCAATTATTTTTGAAAAATATATGCATTTTCCTCACTAGCATTTTGGGTTTAGGACGGCGAATAAGACTTTCTTTGATCCGTCTCATATTGCAAACATATTTTAAATATCTGACCCAATGACCAATATAGCTGCTGCAGCTGTCAGTATCATTGCCAGTGTCAGTTTACCACGGATATTTAAAATATTTTCTTGTAATATGAGACGGATCAAGAAAGGATTCGCCGTCCTTAAATGAGCAAAGTGAGGAAAATGTTTATATTTTTCAAAAATAATTGACGCAGCTGAAAAGTCTGCAACGTTTTTCTGGTGCTAAGGAAGGATATCATCAAAAAAAAATCAGGCACTTCTGAAATATTCATCTATTCCCAATTGTAAAGTTATGAACGGTGCGACTGGTATTTAAACGGTAATCTCTAGATTTCCCCTCAGTGTTCATCTGTGTTTTTCGTGACGTAGGTCCTCAAAAATAGAATAGAACCTTCTAGCAATTTTCTCTGCTGCTGTAAGAATGAATGACGCTAACGTACGCCCAGTTTTGATTTATGCACGCGTAAACTAAGGAAATATCATTCGTATTAGGAAAAAGTCCAAAAAAATCCACGATTTTGGAACTTTGCTGATATGTTATTTGCCAATTTTTGAAATATATTTGTTGTTTGTTTCAAAGTGAGATTATGATATTTGAACAAGTGTAAACTCTACACAAGTTACTTTAACGTAGATAAGTCTTGTAACGTATACACTTTAGGATTTAATATTTTGTAAAGCAGATGCCAGCATTTAGATTAAAACATACAAATTCAATACCAGTTTTACCAGGATACCTCACTGGTCGTTCAATTCAATTTGTGTATTAATAAAAACATTTTACACGTCATACCTATACATATAGGCATATCCCATAGGATTGGATCGTTTTGAGTGTTACTCTACAATAAAAGTTTAGACCGAGATTTGGAGCGCCATTTTCATATTGACTAAGAAATCACATTGAAACTTTTAAATTTTTTTTATTATTTTATTGTTACAACTTAAATACATAAAAGAAGCTTATTTAGAGAATTATAAGCGGTTCGCTCTGTTCATACAAAAAAGTGCAAATGATAGTCAATATAGACAAACTCGTCATTATTCTGTAAATGAAAAATAATTTGTAAATGTTGGATTGGAAGCAGTCGAAGGCCAGACCTTTCTTGTATGAACCTGTTTAATATTCTCAAAACAGAAAACTTTTGAGGTAACTAAAACTTTTGATAGAATTTAAAATATTCATAGTCATAATCTCACAGCATCCCAAACACATTTTGGAAACCTTTACAAGTATACGTAGGCCAACGTTTGTTTCCGAAAGTACCCTTAGGTGTACAATAACAATAATGTGTCAGACACTATCAATAAGAAATAAGTAGTAATTCATGAAGTAATTCATGAAGTCCTTAGAATTAACATCTACCAGAGAATGGCGAAGCAGTGTTTTCATATATTTGAAACGAGGTTCTCGTCATGAGGGATGTTGATTTCGTCGAACATCGTCCATATTTCGCCATTATTGATTCAGTTGAAAAAATATTTGTTGCTACAACGGCTTCCACTCTTCATCCTTATCGACTTATTTTCTTTAATTACGGAAAAATCCGGGGCAATGTTACAGTTCCGAGTATTATTCCAAATTTTTGTCT
This sequence comes from Epinotia brunnichana, assembly GCA_963854355.1. Classification (NCBI taxonomy): domain Eukaryota; kingdom Metazoa; phylum Arthropoda; class Insecta; order Lepidoptera; family Tortricidae; genus Epinotia; species Epinotia brunnichana. The sequence goes on from OY977959.1 coordinate 15,052,431, forward strand.
ACTGTTACAGATATTTTTAGTTAAAACAGGAAATTTAATATATACTGGATGCAAAGGACTAATAGTGGGCAGTTTTTTTTTAAACAAGGACGGTGGCAACTACGCTTACGGCTTGCTTGATGTTAAGCAAGTACCGTGGCCTATGGACACTTGTGACTCCAGAAGAATCACAAGCGCGTTGCCGACCTTTAGTCGTTTTAGTTTTCTTGGATCAAGATAAAAATACTCTTGTTCATAGTGTCTGACCAGTGACTATTTTAGATTCGTCATTCTTGTCGCTGGTAGTGACTACTTGGAGACAGAATAAATATCAGAACTTTGGAGTAAATGTTTTAAGGAGTACTAGCATGTGTAAGCTTGGAATTACTCCCAAAAGCGTCTTAGTAGTCCTGTAGTCCTGAGTCGTAGTAGTACTGTGTGGCCTCCACTGATAGTTTTTCAAGGAAAATAAATTCTTTCAAATTCATATCGAAGATATCTTAGTGTATGCATCTTTTTCAAATCATAAGATCTTGATTAAACACAGATTCATCAATTTTGTATTGTCCATTAAAGGAGACTCCCAAATAGTTACTGATACCGACAAGTAATGTAATCGTGATAGTAAACAAATCATAGCAATACATAATTTAATTGTTGACTACTTTTAAGATCCATTCGCTGCGCAAAGCTTCAGAATATTAGACAAAGTTTCTACAACGGATCAGTTATCTTCTATCATTGTAGTTCTACTAATTGTATTACTGTTAGTACGTGAATCTTAATGCTAAAGTAATTTAACTAAGATATGACATTTAGCTACGTTTATTAGTTTATCATGTTTAATTAACTAAGAGTCATTTACAAATAAAATAGTTAAGAATTACAATTCCTTTCAAATTGTTTTTAATGAATTTACCAACCAAATTACTTTGCAAAATATGTCAAAAAGGTCATCGTCACACAAGAAGATTAAAAAAAATGTATTATCACACTGTACTGAATTATAAATAGTAGTTTATATGAGTGTACATAATGAAGGGCAACAAACATGAGTGGGGGTTTATGAAAGGAGCGTCAGCGAGTTTCATAATAGGATCACACGAGTGTTTTAATGCCTAATTATGTACAGTTATATACACTACTTTATCTACCCACATCTTATAAATCCTCAATGATGTGTTTGGAAACCATTAGAATAACCGCCATTGCACTGCCATGGCCGAATAGATTTCAAATCATGACCAACTAGATTTCTATAATAACATCGATTATCGATGTTATTATGATTTTTCATACATTATAATAACACTGGCACAGATAAAACGCTGATGTTACATTACTGGTTGCAATAATGGTGGTCATTGTAATATGGTTTCCGAACACATTCTAGAGGATTTATGATATTAATGGGTGTAGATAAAAACATTTAATGGCATCATTCGGTTTCGCTACGCACATAATACAATTAAGACATTAATAATTAAGATACGTATAGTTAGAATTAACACTCTGTAGACAGCAAGGGAGAAAAGTATTTTTGTCTTAAATATATATAGGCAGAACGTATTGTCATGTACTGACACCAGTGTATCATCGAATGCTCTTGTTGATTGTTATATTATAATAATTATTGTCTAGTTATTAATAGTTATTAATGTATGTGATATTGTTATTGGAATAATAGATATTTTAAATGCTAATAATTATTGAATAAAACTATTATCCTTCTTGTTGACTTTTGTGTGTTATAGGATAAGTCTTTTAAGTATTTAATGTAAGAAAATAATAAAAGTATTGTGGATGGATATCCGATACTTATTTAAAAATATTTGCGTAATGAAATCTATCAAAGCTTAAGGTATTTGTTATTCCCATATAGTACATTACTTACCTAGGGCGGTTAAACAAAGAATGTCTCAGGTCGCAGGTATTTGACGCCCGAGCCGAAGGCAAGGGCGATAAATATGCGCACTGAGGCTTTCTTTATTACCGCCCGTGGTAAGTACAACATTTTACGTCTCTATCTGGCCAGAAAGTGGGGTTTTCCGCACGCATAGCGTGCGGTAATTCCTACTTTATGGCCAGGTATGACGTAAAATATATTATTTAACTTTATCACAAGCGCTAGAATATCAAAACATTATTATTGGTCTAATTGTAAAATATATTTTATTATGCAATTTTTTAACGGTATATTTTTCTTGTTAATGGAAGATAAATGCGAAATTTCTTTAGAAATGCAAAACTGCCACTTCTTTTAGGTATTTTATTAGATAATATATATACGTATATCTAGAATCATGTAAGCATATACCTGTCATGCCTTTAATATTCTCTCAATAGACAATACGCTGATGAAGTATACAAAATATATTTATATTAATTATTTAGTCCAGTCAGATATTTCAGATATAATTATGTACCTAAGTACAAAAAATAATTAAAAAAGTCTTCTTGATTAATAAATTGGTGTGAATGATATATAAATTAAACATGTTGCAAAATATCGCCAAATAGATAACACTGGAAAAACCATGTCACTTATACACTTTTGACATGTACAATATTTCTTCCTATTAGAGAAAATTAGAAGCTATTAAAAACTTAATTCAAATATACCTACACTTGACTTATTAGTCATTCTAAGCTATCGGTTAAATTGTTTTTTTTAATAAGTCATATGATTGGAGATTACTTTTTTTTTAATAATACTCAATAATGAACATTTCTAAAAAAGTTAGTTTTAAATATGGACGTCAATCTAAGCTTACTTTACTTCAATTTCCCTTATTTTGTAAAATTGTTATGGTCTGAACTTTATTACTAGGTATTTTTTATTAGGATTCTTGTAATACAATCTCCAAACATTGTACTAAAAATTACAAAAAAATAGAAAAATTAAAAGTAAGCCTCTATTTCAAGTCCTTATTTGAAACAAACTTTTTTTAGAAATGTTCTAATTTCAAATTATTGTCATTTCTTCAAACAAGTTTTTTTAATATATTTATTAAAGATTCCATTGGCTTTATTTCTGAATACTTTTGTAATATTTACTGAGATTATTGTTTAATTTCTGCGAGTGCCGTACCGACTCGTCCATATCACTAAATGTGAAACAAACTTGCAAAGTAGTAGTCTTAAGTACAATTACTACAATGAAGCAATAACGAATAATATTAGCTGTAAGTCACATATTATAATTAAACTTATTTAATGGGTAATTACATCTACGTAGTTTTATTTATTCCCAAGCTTTCCATCCTTGGCACTAATTCCTTTTAACACATTTACTGGCAGGAACCTGCATAGCGGGTGCCTACGCCGTAGCCGTAAAACACGGGATTGGCTACGGCGTAGCGCGTAGCGATTCTTGGCAGTGAAAATGTGTCCAACCAAGGGACGCTACGTGCGCTACGCCGTAGCGTAGCAACATTTGTCAAATCACACATTTGAAAATCTTTCCATGAGGCATTATGTGAGTCCTTGGCTTTACAGTGAAATTAGTCAAGTACTAATAAAATGTAACAACAGTTTATGTAAGGAGTTACTCATCTAACTAATATAATAAAGTCAAGAAGTAAAAGTTTGTGAGAGTGTAGCTTTGTGGGGGTTTAAGTTTGTATGTAGGGATTAAATTAGGAGTTTTGTCTGCAAACAAACAACACTGTGGTTTGGCAAATTAATTGTATGTCTATCTAGCTATACTCAGCAATTCTTAGCCTTTTAGCTACTCTTTAAAGAGAATAAACATTTTTTTGAAGTTCCAGTGTATACATATGTAGAATAAACCTAGAAAGAATAGACCCTCGGGTATCTATACTAATATTATAAATTCGAAAGTGTCTGTTTGTTACGTTTTCACGCTTAAACCACTGAACCGATTTAGATGAAATTTGGTATAGAGATGGTTTGAGTCTCGGGGAACGACATAGGATAGTTTTGATCCCGGAAATCATCCCCTAAGGTGGTGTAAATTTGTACGCTATAAACCTGTTCCACGCAGACGTTATGTGTAATATGCGGGTGGTTGGGCTCTCGGTAAATAAAATACCACATACAGATCCCGCCCTGCCAAGTGAGCAGCGGCCTTAAATCGGAAAGGTTACTACATAACAGGTTACTATATAAGGGTACGGCATAAAACCTAGGTTATAGATGTATTCGCAGGCTGGGTTTCCGCAATAGGGAACTTTCATCTTTTTATTTTATTACAAAAATCAAAACTATATTCCAGCATTAAAACAATCGTGGCATTAAAACTTTCTTATGATTTATTTTTCTGATTTTCCGAAAACGCTCTATATTAAACGGGCTTATGCTATGACGTCACATCATAATATATTCTCGGCGCGTTTACTATGGAGTAATTCACAAAATTTGCGTTTAAGTCTATACTTGTCATACAAAATATCATTTCCAATTTAATATTCTGTGTAACTGTTATGTTATTTTATCGAAAAAATAAAATGATTTTTTTTGTCATTTTAACGTCAGATAATATACTTAATCGTTTTTTTTTTTTTTTTTTCTTTTGTATGATATCTCTACGTATATCCGCATCGATTGAGCGCAATTAATTCGAAATTGAAGTCCCATGCAAGTTCCCCATTCGACGTCATAATGGGGAATGGATGAAAATCTTAGAAGTGCGTCATATTTTTTTTGGGGATAGGAATATCCTTCCTAAGCACCAGAAAGAAGTTGCAGACTTTTCAGCTGCGTCAATAATTTTTGAAACATATAAACAGTTTCCTCACTTACGTTTTCGTTTTAGGATGGCGAATGAGACACTTTCCGTGATCCGTCTCATATTACAAAACATATTCATATTCATTTATTTCGTTTTAATCATACATTGTCATTCATTACATTAAAATATCATAATAACGTCATTAAAAACAATGTCAACAGACATAATATATAAGAAGCAATACAGTCAAATTTATTTAATACGGTGGAATTTAATCGGTGAACAGGAACCCATTTTTCTAATTCAGTAATCGATGGCGGTCACGTTTATGTAGTACTTAAGTGGAACCAAGTTTTTTTTTATCATAACTAATTTTTAAGTTGAAATTAAATTTTAATTAAAATCTATTGTCACCCTACTAATGGTTTAGTCTGAAAAGTTTAATGACGTTTCATTTATTGACGTCTGATCTGTCTAGTTTCCCGCCAAAGCCAGCAAGCACTTGACGTATGTACACTTACGAGTAACTTCCCTTCAATAAAAGTAGGGTGTCCATTTATTCAGTCAGTGTACATTTTACCGATGTTAATTAAGTGTGATTAATTAGATTGTGAGCTATATTGCACGAGATCTCACGTATTGGTTTCTGTGTAGATTGATAATTAAGGTTTTTGGATTCCTGATCACTGATTAAATTCCACCGTGTATAATTAAAATTGTTCGTCCAGAAATTCAGCTACCGAATAATATTTTAAATATCTCACCGTGGCAATGACAAATATAGCTGCTGCAGCTGTCAATATCATTATGTCAGTTTACCACGGATTTTTAGATATTTTTGGTAGTACGAGTATGAGACGGATCAAGCAAACTGTTTCATTCGCCGTCCTAAGCCCAAAACCTAAGTGAGGAAACTGTTTATATTTTTCAAAAATAATTGACGCCACTGAAAAGGCTGCATTTTTATTTTGGTGCTAAGGAAGGTTATTCCTAGCACCCAAAAAATAATCAGGCACTTGTAAAATTTTCATCCATTCCAAATTGCGCCTATTTTGCATATGGGTTATTGGCACTACTGCTATTCGTGCCAGCCCAATTCCCTATATGTTGCAGACGGCCTCCGGTAGTGACTTTATCCAGTATTCTGCCACCCTTTTTTTTCTTCTGACATAACCCCTCCCCTATAAACGTTATTGGCGCTGCGAACACGACAACCCAGGATGACCTTAACACTTTCACTGTCCTAAACCCGCCTAGAGGGCGCCTACGCCGCTTTTTAGGGTTCCGTACTCAAAGAGTAAAACGGGACTTACTAAGACTCCGCTGTCCGTCTGTCTGTCTGTCTGTCTCTCTGTCTGTCTGTCTGTCTGTCACCAGGCTGTATCTCAACAACCGTGATAGTAAGACAGTTGAAATTTTCACAAATATGATGTATTTCTGTTGCCGCTATAACAACAAATACTAAAAACAGAATAAAATAAATATTTTTATAGATAATGGCATGGAACCCTTCGTGCGCGAGTCCGACTCGCACTTGGCCGGTTTTTTTGTATTTGTAATATAAATAATAAATATTATGGGACATTTTTTACACAAATCGAACTAGCCCCATAGTATGATCAATAAGGCTTGTCTAATGGATAATGGACGATATATTCATGCTCATCACATAAATATTTGCTTTTACCGGGATCCGAACCCAGGACCTTCAGCTTTCGCAGGCAGGGTCACTATCCACTAGGCTAACCGGTCGTCATATGTGTGTTTGTATTAAGAGTAATGCTGACACGAATCGCTTAACTTAAGTGGCAGTGGGCGCCACCTTGCACGTAGAACCGATGGCCGTCGGGGTGGAAAGGTTCTCGAGTGGCGACCACGTACCGGAAGGCGCGGCGTGGGTAGGCCCCCCAAAAGGTGGACTGATAAAGGTCGCGGGAGTCCGCTGGATGCGGTCACTTTGGCACTCCTCGGGGGAGGCCTTTGTCCAGCAGTGGACGTATTTTGGCGGTTTACTATTGAGAGGCATAAAATCATTAATACTAATATAGTTACGCATAATTACTTTACGCCGAAAATAAGATATGCATAAGTCACATTTCGCATATTTTTTTATGCATAATATTAAAAAGCATAAATACAGGAAGCATAACCCTCATTAAAACTAATAACAAAAAGCATAAACATGAATACCCATAATAATCAATTGACATCATATCAAAATGCATAACGCTATTATCATATTAAAAGGGGTAGGTACGTATACGACAGTTCACCAAACACAAAGATACGCGTTAAGAAGAAATTCTGATTTGGCACTACCTAAGTTTAACTTCATGCAATACAAAAAAAGTATTAATTATGTAGCTGTTCAGATATACAATCATCTTCCAAACCACATAAAACAGTCGGACAGATTGAGCGTTTTCTCAAACCAACTCAAGACATACTTAGGTCAGAGACCATTTTACAGCCTCAACGAATTTATTGCTAAATTATTAGACTGAATATTATCAATTGTTTTTTTTTTTTAAGTTAATTTGCTACCTGACATGTCTGTTTTGTTGATGTTGTTTTTATAATTTTAAAATGTAACGTGTCTAACATACCTACACACTATAGTTTTATGTTATTTGTAAATAATTGCTAAGTTGCCCAAAGATATTTTATTATTGTATGGTTGTTATGTGACTCTATATTTATATATTATTTTTCTTGTTTTTTGTTCTAAGTGTGTGTGTTTTGATGTATACAATTTTTGCATGGTATTTATTGTTTAATAAGGCAAAATAAAGATCAATCAATCAATCAATCAATCACAATATCTAAAATTAAAAAAAAACTAATGTTAAATAACCTACGTTCAAAATCCCTAAAATCTAAAAATTTAGATTTTAGTGATTTTAGCCTATGGTTTAATTAGTAGTAAATTGCCTAATTGTCATTAGTAGTAAGTTTTAATAAAAGGTTTTTCCGTTCTTTTATAAAAAAAAATAACCTCGAAGACGAAAGCGGGAGCTTTGCTCCCGCTTCCGTCTTCTAACCTATCCGCGATCCGAGTCAGTTTTGCCAAATAAATATTTGATGCCCACCCAGCTTTGCTCCCGCTTTCGTCTTCGAGATTTTTTTTTTTATAAAATAGCGGAAAAACTAATAATATCATTTTAGGTATTTTGACCAGCTTCATTCATTTAGACAACTAAAATTATGGAAAATGACAGATATACCAACTAATTATTAGCCCAAACAATAGTATGCCTAATGTATATTCGGCCAATACACATTAGTCTAGCTAAAATTATGCTAATAGCGTAGTATGCCAGAAAAACAGTCGGCCAAAATATTACTATGCGAAAGTACTATTATGCCACAAATAATTATGCCAAACCAATTATGCGAAACTGCATTAGTCTAAAAACCATTATGCGATCCAAGGGGATACCTATTTCGGCTGATATGATGATGATGATGATGCAGTGACGAATAAATGTTTTGAATTTGAATTAACCCGATCTCCCATATAGCAATTTCACAAGAAGTTTGCGTGTAGTAAATAACTATAAACAATAAGGGTGAGAACGTATAAAAGCTCGATGTCCTCAAAGCTTCAATATCGCTGATAAAAAATGGCGGTCAGAGAGCGAGTCCTCGCCGTCTGTGGTCGCCTCATGGCTATTCATTGGCTCAAGGCCAAACGAACGAGGAACTACGAAAGATACATTTTCTACATCTACTTAAGTTTTTTTTACATCACGAGTATCATGACTGTTGCCCAAGTTGAAATGGTGTCTGACTTTTACTAAGCGGGTTACTGATTAAATCCATAATTTCATTAGCCATAAATGTATCGTTTGCCTTAATCATCATTTGCCATGAATTAGTTTTTCTCAAAAACTGTCAACTTTGCAAGACTTTTATAAAACAAACCTAACCTAACCTAACCTACAAAGTTCTATACAAAATTTACTTATATAATTAATTTTGAAAATGTCATGGATTCAGAGAAAATCACAAATGATGTTTAGGGCATTATGAATATCGAATGTACCTATACGTTACTAAGCCACTTGACATGTGTCAAGTCTATTTTCAATGATGACGTTAAGGTCCAAAAGTGCTAATCATTCAATTTCCACGACTGCACATCTACTTTAGAGTTTCATCATAGACAAACCTTCATTTTCCTGGAACGTACTTTGCTCATTTTTAGAAGAGTTAAACGGGACCTTATTACTAAGACTCCGCTGTCCGTCCGTCCGTCCGTTTGTCTATCACCAGGCTGTATCTCACTGATACCGTGATAGTTCCAGCTGAAATTTTCACAGATGATGTATTTCTGTTGCCGCTATAACAACAAATACTAAAAACACAGAATAAAATAGTTTTTTTATAGATATTGGTACGGAACCCTTCGTGCGCGAGTCCGACTCGCACTTGGCCGGTTTTTTACTCTTTCATGGCATATGGTATGGCACACTCATCTGTGGTAAACCAATGATGTAAAAAGAGTACTTATCTTGAAGAAACGAGCGATCCGTATATTTGTTGGAGTGAAATGAATTCCCTGCTGCGGTTTTTCGAGGGACTACAGCATAGGGGTCTTGAATGAACAGGTCTTAAAGGGTCAGCAACGTGCGTTGGAGTAATGAAACTTGCATGCAATTTCTTGGATGTGTAAATTGCGCTTCATATCGACGATGAAAAAGGCGGACTTTGACATATCGCCGTAGAAATTTAATTCTAATGTTCCTTAATTCAAAAATTCAAAAATTCAAAATTCAAAATTATTTATTATTTAACTTATATTTTAATACAGATTTGTGGAATCCTCCTTTTAAGTTAAAAACTTGTGTTAGGAGGTATTCGCTCTTTCATACAAGGTATTTAAAAAAATAGTTAAAAATAAAATTAAGCTAGGTATATTATATTAGTCCCAATTATCCTAAATATACTCAAGAGCAATGGGAGATGATGATCCTATATCAAGTTTCAGTAACAATTTAAGAAATACTCACTGCTCATGAGTATAGTTAGTCACATAGGTCTGTTGGAAAACTAAGTAGACTTAAATATTATTTAGAAATATTAAATATATACATATATATTAGAAAAGGTACCACTATTAACATATCTACACAGCTTCCTAGTTCCATGCCCGTCTCAACCCAGTCATACACATATATAATTGATAATAGTTTTTTTTTTTTTTTTACATTTACAATATTATATATTAGTAATTAAACCACAATTTACTGCAAGCTCTTGGCTGAAGTTGAAGACATGTATGACTAAAAGTAGTCATAAATATAATCTAGATAGTTTCTACAAAAAACAAAATCAAATCAAAATCAATTATTTATTCTGCAAATAGGCCACAAGGGCACTTTTACATGTCAAATGGTATTCTACAATATAATATTAATAATCTTACACAATATTCATTTTAAAATTGCAGATTTTAACCAATTAGTACCTAAACGGTTAACAAACTAAATGTCACTAAGTGAAAACTAAAAAAATCCAAAATTGTAAAATATTATTAAATACATTCGATATACGGTCTGTATCAGAATTAACAATAAGTTTATGATATTAATTTAGTACCCCACAGATGTATAAGGTCTCTGAGCATCCAAATACAATTAATAATTATTCTTATGTTCTTATAGAGATGTATACTGTCTCTAAGAGTTAAAACAGAAAAAAAGGATCATTAATGTAATATTATCAGAGATGTACAGGGTCAAAGGGTCAAAACGTGTCAAGAACAGAATGATGTCTCTCGTCAAAATAATGATAATAACACTAGTATTTAAGTAGTTACGAGTACTATGCCCTTGCAAGCATGAACAGACCGGACTCCACAAACAGCACCCGATCACGAGTATGACGCATATCTCAGCCATCGCTTCCCTCAACCATATGTTAGGGAAGGTGGTGACCCGATCAACGACGCCACCGTAAGCAAAGCCCTTTAAGCGAGCATGACATATTCAAGCCACACTGGACCAATGTCCAGTGTGGCTTGAATATGTCATGTCATGCTATTATCAATATAATAGCAAAGATTAAAGCGACTTGTTCGGCGAGAAAAAGCATTACGTGCTCTCATGTTACATAAAACGGAACAGCTATTTCCGGTACTTATAATAATTACGAAGGTAATACGCCAAGACAATGACATACTCGAAGGTATATTCATTCTAATAGAATTTGACTGCTACTGGCTTAAAGGCATTTTGGTCGTTTATGAAATCTTTGACATTATAATACGCCTTGCTTTTAATTTGCAAATATTTTTTTATTATGAGACTTAAATTTACTTAACGGCAAACTAACAATTTCGGTTGGTATTTTATTGTAAAAACGTATACCAGTTCCCCACGAACGACGTGCCATTACCACTGATTTCTGCCTGACATGATTGTTCTCCATGAAGGAGTATATTTGGAGTTTTGACTTGTATGGAAAAAGTGTTACTGTCATCAATGTGACCCCCAGAAATTTTTATATTTTAATAAAAAAAACATTTGAAGATTTGGCTCCTGGAAAAAAGTTGCACTACAGCCTGGCTCAACGGTTAGACCTAGGTCAGGGATGCTTGACCAAATGTCATAGAGAACAGCGTGCAGTTTTCGATGCCAGAAAAAAAAATCGAAGTTTTTTTTTATTTTTTTTTTCAAAATGGTCCTAGAGCGTTGACATTTGGCTAGCGGGATCCTATAAGTCTTTAGATTCTGACAATATAGTAAGGTTGCCCTAATACGAGTATGCTTTGTTAGTTCATTACCAGATTTGGTTAAAATTAGCTTTTTGGGCAAAGTTCCCCTTGGTGGCAAAGTAGACATATTTGACGGAATGTAGTTTTAATATAAGTATATTAAAACTATATTCCGTCAAATATGTCTTGTTTACTATTATTAAATTCAGAAAAAATATGCTTTCAGACAAAATTATTCTTTGGAATTATTTTGTGTACCCACGCTTAGCTATGAGCGCTGCATTATAATCTAACTTGTTGTATGATAATGAGTACTCGTTAAATCTTGTGTAACTTGAAACCTTATAATAAGTTTCTGTCAAAAAAATCGTTCTAACGCGTCCAAACTGATTGGGGTTACGTCAGTTAAGTATTGAATTCCCATGGCCACCTGTCTCCATCATCAGACCAGCTTGATGGTACCATAATATTGAATTTTCATCCAAACTATACCTGTACCCAAAATTTCAGCTCAATCGGGTAACGCCAAGTGTCTGAAAAATGGATTGCAAATTTTGATGGATAACTTACTTATAACATACTTCTATGTACATACATACGAACAGTGCAATTTAAATAAAAGCTTAAAATACAACTTAGAAAACTTGGAAAGCCTATTGATTGTGTTGAAACGTAGCTAAGAACCTTCTCGATTACATCAGCTTTCAGATATAAAACCCCATTCAAATCGGTCCATTCGTTTAGGAGATACGATGCCACAGACATACACACCGACAGACACACAGAGACACAGACACGTCAAACTTATATATAACACCCCTCTTTTTGCGTCGGGGGGTAAAAAGTACATCTAAGTACATCTAAAATGTAACCTAAACTACCCCTACGCCATCTATTGGCCTCTAGTAAACCCCCACTATCAATCAGTAGTAACACAAATGTGAAAAATCGAAAAAAATGCCCAGCACTGACTGTAGACTAGTTTAGTGAGGGACAGGAGATGGAACAACGGAAAGGGGGAGGGAGAGAAAAAGCGGATAGTCTAAATTATTACATTATACATAAATATTCGGGATGTTCGTAGTATATGCGAGGGTTTCAGATTGAATGGGATTTAATAAAGTTTAATGGTGAAAATCTGATAAACGCATGTCTTATAGGTAGTACGTCATCATCATCATATCAGTCAAAAGACTTCCACTGCTGGACAAAGGCCTCCCCCAATGAGTGCCACAATCAAGAGTATCATTATCAGGTCATCAGTCCACCTTGTGAGGAGGGGGAGGGGGATGTCTACCCATGCTGTGCCTGCCGTTACTTGGTCGCTACTCAAGAACATTTCCGCCCCAACGGCCATCGGTTCTACGTGCAATGTGCCCCGCCCCGCCCTTTGTATATATACTACGTCGGTAGCAAACAATCCCTGCCTGACTGATGATTAATTGATTACCTAGTCATATTTATCTCATGCACTTTTGGCACTCTTTGGGGGAAGCCTGTGTCCAGCAGTAGACGTCTTTCAGCTGATATGATGATGATGATGATGATGATGATTTGTCTCATGCAAGCTACTATTTTGAACCCCCCATGTAATTTATTTTTATTTATGATTTTTATATATGTTAAGATGGATGTGTGGTGTGACGAGGATGGACCGAATAAGAAATGTGTATGTAAGGGGAAGCCTAAAAGTAGCACCTATCGCGGATAAATTGAGGGCCAATCGCCTTACGTGGTATGGGCACGTAATGCGGAGGGGTGAAAGTCATGTGACCAAAAGAGTATTAGGTATGAATGTGGATGGATGTAAAAGACGAGGTAGGCCAAGGAAAAGGTGGATGGACTGTGTGAGAGACGATATGAAGAGAAAAGAAGTGAATGATGATATGACGGCTGACAGAGAAGTATGGAAGAAAAAGACATGCTGCGCCGACCCCAAGTAAATGGGATAAGGGCAAGGAAATGATGATATGTCTTTAGATTTGAGTGTAGTTTTTTAATCGAAAGTCTTGTCTGTCGAGGTGATTTTTAGCTATGTTCTTTGGTTCGAGGGTGTGTTATTTTATTTAATTTATTGTATTGTGCGTGTTGTGTGTCTTAAAGAACCTGGAAATAGAAGATCTGGTGGCTGAACCTAACATCTTAGGAGAGATCGAAGCTCACAGACTCCGTTGGCTTGGTCACCTGGAGAGAATGGAGGAAGATCGCAAAGACAGGAGAGCATACCAAGACTGTCCGGAAGGTCGACGTCCGGTCGGACGACCAAGGTACCGCTGGAGTGACATGGTACAAGCGGATCTGCGCGAGCTCCAAATCGGCAATTGGCAAGAGCTAGCGCAGAACCGAGAAAAATGGCGCACACTCGTGTCGGAAGCCAATATTAATTTTGGGTCGCTGAGTCAACGGAGTGAGTATGTGTGATTGTATGGGTTTGCTCAAAAATAATGCTTTTTTGGAAATATGAACATGAATTAATCAATTCACCGATATGCTGCGCTCTACATCGTAGGCCGTAGCAGTTAATACATTCACTGCCAGGAACCCGCGTAGTGGGCGCCTACGTCGTAGGCACTTTCTGATACATACGGGGAAAACACGGGATCGGCTACGAGCGTAGCACTTAGCGATTCTTGGCTGTGTTTAACTGTACATATTTAGCGAAAAGCGCAACAAAATTTGACTCTTTTTTTTTTTTTTTTATTTAGAAACAAACGGTCTTAAAATATACAAATTAATTAGCTGATGACTCATGTTTGATGTGGGTGGTGTGGGGCGTTAAAAAGGTAAACATTTTTTAGTTGAAATTAATTTATGTGTCAGATTTCTTTAATTCACTCTCTCATACAGTCACTTAAAATTTTTAGATGAAGGGGGGTCTAACAAATCCGCAAAAACATTAAACAAAAAAAAGTATCTGCCACCCCCACATATACTGCAATACTATAATCGTATTGTCTCCATTTTCTTAGAGGACGCGGCGCGAGCCCACAACACACCCCTTAAACTGCCCCCGCCTCCACCCCAATCCCAACCTTACTGCTCCTACTTAAAGCTCAAACTCCTCCACCATTTTGAGTAACTTAGGGCGTTTTAGATGGGGGTGAATTGGTTCTAGACTCGCCGGCGCGCTGGGTGAATCTCGCCGCATAATTTAGGGTTAAATTGTGGGGGGGATTCAAGGGCACGTCAGGTTACGTCACGATATGTCTGGGTCTGCTTGGGGAAGACCCGTGATGGGAGTTTTTTTTTAATGATGGTAGCAACGTTCTGGTAGGCCACCGAAGCTTATGGAATCGTGGAAATCCAGGGGTCAACAGCACGTTTCGGATTCATTGAACATCTGTTTAATTCCAGAGATATTTATTGATTCAAGTAATTTTTATTGCACACAACTTATCTCTCAAGAGCCAGACTTAATTTCAGAAAGCATTTTCTACATTTTTTGACTTTAGTTTGGAAAACTTCGGTAGGGAGGTTATTTCATAACCGGAACACACAATGTGTGATGTAACTGCCAGAACGTATGCGTTATGTCTCTTCACTAATCTTTTTATTTATTTCTTTCATATTGATTGCACAAAAGAAGAAATTATCGTACAAAAGGTGGACTCCATTTCTTTTAGTAATGAATGACGTGTATTAAATTAAGAAAATCAAACAGAAATATCACTAACTGTTTGGTATCTATGTGATGTTGTGTTACTGATAAGTAGTGAGTGCGGGCTGCATTTAAGCTGCGTTCGAGCTGCAAATGTGCAGTTTGAATGATGTTCTTTTGCAGTTGACATAACTGCATTGATACTGCGAACTGACTGCGCAATTCGCTTGTAGTGGGCGTGCAGTTCTGACGACTGCACTCTGACATATACTGGAGTTTTAATGCAGTTCTATTGCAGTTGTAACGACTGCTCTACAACCGTCCAGCTTGTTTGCAGTCAGTGTGCACTTTCGACAGAGTTATTTAAAATAACTGCATTCAAACTGCACTTTTTCAGCCAGATAGCAGCTGAAATGAAGTTCATCTGCAACGGCCCTAAGGACGCAAGAGCGCCAAAGCGAGTGCAGTGTTGAGATGGGACCAGCGACCGAAAGATGGTACAAAAAAAATATACCACTCATTGTGGGCATCCATCGCTGAACCGATTCTTTTATCCATGTGACACGCTTTCTACAAGGTCAACTGGGGTATGGCTCCTTAGAAATGCGACGTAGGTTTCGTCGTTTTTAGTTTACTCAATCTAATTTTAAATGTCATAAAGAGTAAAATTTACAGAATTAATCTGGTGGAAAAGATGCTCAAATTAAATGTGCTAAATGATTGTGCTCGCGAACGACCCTGCGCTGAAACTCGGCCATACCTCGCGCGACTGCGATATCCTCAACTCCGGCATCGCAGAGGGCCTGCTCCCGGGAAATCCCGGTTCTCAATTTCCCGGAAAATCCCGGGAATTTTAAGTGCCCCGCCCACTGCCACTTAAGTTTAGCGATTCGGAGGGCTATATCGGTTACCTCGGTTCTGCTGCGGATAGCCTCATTTCTGATGCGATCACGCAGAGAAACTCCCAACATAGCCCACTCCATTGCCCCTTGTGTGACTTTAAGCCCTCTTATGAAGCCCATTGCTCGCTTGATATAACTATTATGAAAAGCCGACTTTCATAGTAGCCGACTTTCAACTTGATCGGTTCAGAGTTATAGTCGTGAAAAGGTAACAGATAGAGCTACTTTTGGATTTATAATATAAGTAAGTATGGATTTCGCCTATTTACAATAGAATTAAGAGCAAAATGTTTTTAAAGTCAACAATAATACAACAAATAAAATAGGAATAATTTATACTATTGAATAAATCAGTGAGTCACGGTATTAACGTATGGAGAAAGGGAAGCTTTACAGTCGCATAATCTACAGCGTACACCCGACGACGAAAGTGTAAAAGAAAAAAAATGACAATGCTACTTTAAAAAAAAACTATTATTTTCAGAGAAATCATCATCATCATAAGTCTTTGACATACAAATATATAATGAAACGTGTCACGTCTTTGGACACTGGTCCCACCGCCGGCTACAGACTATAAGCTATCGGCGATTACTCGCCCAAGAAACGAACAAAAGATAATAACTCAAGTGTAAATAAATTAAAAACAGCCAGCTATAATCTATAAATATATAACTCTCTCTTTTATTTACACGAAAACGATTATCTTTTGTTCGTTTCTTGAGCTAGAAAATAGCCGATAGCACATAGCTTACTCGCTCGCGGTGGGACCAGTGCCTTGAGGTCGAATATCGCTCGATATGCGCTTAGGACATCCACACACACACACTACACTAAGCGCTCCAGCACCGCGAGTGCTCATGAATAAGGACCACGTATTGGTTCGAAACATGTGGAGCGATATTCAACCATAAAAACGTGAAGGATCCGTTTCATAATATTTTAATAGAAATCATCCATTTAAACAGTCCATCACAGTGATCATGAACTTTGTGAATGAAAAATAAGGCCAGCTAAATGGCATCTCGCCATCTCAAATGAATAAAACTTTACTAGACATTAAGCGATATTTGTCCAAAATAGTCATTACCGACATTTGTCCATGGAGATACCGGATCGATGAAGAATCTTGTAGAACGGCAAATCAATAAATAAACCATTTTAAACGAAGCGTGGAAGTAAAAAAGCTATAAACCGACCCATCGTAAAACAGGGGATCAATGAGGTTCGTCTCTTTCAGATATCCATCGCATTTCAATATGTGTCTCACGCTTGTTCTGGAAAGAACAACTTTTTTTTTTTTTTTTATACAGTGACGGTGGCAAACAAGCTTACGGCCTGCCTGATGTTAAGCTGGTACCGTCACCTATGGACACTTGTGACTTCAAAAGAATCACAAGCGCGTTGCCGACCCTTTATTCACTTCAGAATTCGCTGTGTTGGCAGATAGAGACATGCAGGTCCCTCACTCCTAACACAGCGTATCCTAGGGAGCTCTGGCGATCTTACTCACCACCAGGAACACAACACAACATACTTCATAGCATGCATACATATAGCAACACTACAAAGCACTGGTGTTATTATGGCTACGGTCTTCTGTAAGGTGGAGGTACTTCCCCAGTTGGGCTGCTCCACATACGAGCGAGATGACATTCCGCTGTGCCCTACCTCTTTAAAAACTAAACTTGCTGTCAAATCGCTCGCGACTTTGCGTCTCCTGTCTCTCTCCCACTTTGCAATTTAGAAAGAGAACAGATCTACCTAGACGCAATGCTAGTAGATTTCAACATAAATTAGTATCATCAATCTTCTAAACAAACAAAACTTCTAAATTAAAAGTACACAGCATCAGTCTAAATTCTATGTCAATAAAAATATTTTATAAAATTAGTGACGACACCAAAAACAGCCGGTCGGATAACGAATTTAAGAAAAAAATTAAATAATTCTTAATAAATAAAGCCTACTACTTGTTAAATGATTTCTTTACTGACTAGATTTAAGTAACAGAAATATGTTAAATAATAAATTCAATAACGAAGTATAAATCTTGATCTCTTCTCAAATATTGATTTTGCTGGCCCAACATAGGTATCATAATTGTAAACTTTTTCTGTAATAGGTTACCATAATATGGATATGAAAGAGGACGGTAGATTACCTTGTCTCGCGTGTCGTCGCGGCGTCAGATGTGCTGGCGTACGTTAGCAAGACGCGTGTGGAAACGAGTGCATGAAACTGATTGAAATGTCATTAAGATAGGAAGCGATAGATGAAAATAGGCCTTCGGGGACATCCATCGGTCGGTTTCTAGTAGTGTTTTATAGGTTTTCTTTACTGAGTATTATAGATAACTATTGTAATTTAGAATATTGTAACACTTTTGCGCGTGACTGCCGCCCTGCAGGACACTCGGCGGAATAAATGATTACACAGTTAGTCAACGCACTTTACGTGCCATGTGCCTTGTTTATTGCTGAATGCAGCCCAGCAGGGCTGCACTCGATCTTTAGAATCTATACTAATATAGAGTCTGTGAAATGTACATAAGTGTTGGGTGTACTCGTCTTTATAAGCTCTCTTCTGACCAGGAATCGTAGGATCGTCAATGAAGATCTCCAGGATAGAACAATCTTCTTTAATGTAGAAATATGGATATATAGGTTTTTAAATGGCGACCTAGTACCGGAAGGCGCGGCGTGGGTAGGCTCCCCACAAGGTGGACTGATGACCTGGTAAAGGTCGCGGGAGTCCGCTGGATGCGGGTGGCGCAGGACCGGTCACTTTGGACGTCTTTCGGCTGATATGATGATGATGATGTATATCTAGTACATGCATTCGATAGGTAAAATTATATTTATTAAGTAACGTGTGTTGCCGCTTTGTCGGTACGGTGCAGTCTGAGGTGCTCGGAGTGGGGTCGTGACGTATACGTGACGTCACTAGAGTACGGTTGCATCTCTGTACTGATTTATCTTGCGCCAACAGTAAGTTTGTATGTAAAGGGTAAACTCAATTTATTTCTTTTTTCAGCTCATTGGACGCAGTGCACGCAACGACTCTTGATAATTCCTCGTAGAGAGGCAAAACACGAGTCAATGCTTTCATTATAGGGTAGGGTTATGGGGGTACATGCAGAAATACGCAAATAGGTTCTAATTATTACTAATAGACCTGCATGTTCTTTAGCGGAATAATCATCATCATCATCATAACAGCCGAAAGGTCTACTGCTGAATATTGGCCTCCCCCAAAGAGTGTCATAATAACCGGTCCTCCACCATCCCGCATCCCATTTAGCAGAATAGCGAAGTAATATAATGATTGTTTTAGAAACTTATTATTTCACCTGTAATTGGACCTCTTAGCTCCTGGATTCTTTGTGGCGCGGGCAGCCACTACCTGGCCCCTATTTCAATTCGCCATACATTGCTTGTTCTAGAAGTTTAGGTGGTCGCTAGGTTACTTGTGGAACCAGCAATGTACGGAGAATTGTCGTTGTCAGGTGACAATTGTCAAGTTGGTGAAATAGTGGCCTGCTGCTGTTATTATGACTGCGTTCTGCCGGAAGAGAATTCCCCTGTTTGGCTGCTCTATATTTAAGTGAAATAACATTCCGCTGTGGTCTAATTAGGTATTTGACAACAGTGAAAATAAATTGTTTTTTCATTAGCGACAGATAAACATTACGAAAATACTTGGAAAGAATCAAGGTATTATGATTGCTATTTTAAGATTTTTAAATTCATAAAAACTAACAATAAGGACGTTCTTTGATTGTGACGTTACAACATAGTCATCATCATCATATCACCCGAAAGACGTCCACTGCTGGACCTAGGTCTCCCCCAAAGAGTGCCAAAATGACCGGTTCTGCGCCACCCGCATCCAGCGGACTCCCGCACCCTTTACCAGGTCATCAGTCCACCTTGTGGGGGGGCCTACCCATGCCGCGCCTTCCGGTACGAACAACATAGTAATCCATACAAATTCCATACTAACGGAGCGTATTTGACGTTTCATAAAAAGAAGCTTAAAAAATAATTGACGCAGCTAAAACACCAAAAAATAATCAGGCACTTCTAAAATTTTCATCCATTCCCCATTGTCTGTTGTAGCACTGTGCTACGAGCGCGTAGCGCTCTCGTAGACGATATTATCATCAATGTGTAGCACGTAGGTGAATGCTTTAACACTTTCACTGCCAGGAACTTGCAGTGCCGTAGTCAATTTCCGCTACATGTTGGAAAACCACGGAATCAGCTACGAGCGTAGCGCGACAAATCGCTTGCATTGAATGAGTTAATGACTGTGTGCTATTACCGATATTGTATAATCTGCAGAAGATCTTAGAGCCTCATTTACTCCCCTTGTGGTCTCCTGTGATGGCATCGTCGGAATGGAATATGAACCCTTTATAAAGAAAACATCTCTAAAGCTATGTGAAAAATGGTCCAAACCATACTCACAAATAATAAGCTGGATCAAAGTCAAAATACAAATATCTATCATCAGAGCGGTCTCTATGAGAATTAGAGGAACGAGAAGAAGAATAGGAAGATTTGGATGCGAAGACGGCTGCGGAATACCCACCATAGAACACTAGATTCCTCTTCTTTTTTTATGATATTGTATGAGTTAATATTGTATTATTTAAGGCAATAAACTATTGGTCATTGTAAATAAAATAATTTTCATATACCACGAAAAGTAATTTAATTGTTTATCATGAAATAATAGTAGTTTATATGACTGTACATAATGAAGGGCATTAAACACGAGCGTGGGTTCATAATAACATCACACGAGTGTTTTAATGCCTAATTATGTACAGTTACATACACTACTTTATCTATCCACATATCATAAGCCTCCATGATGCATTCAGGAGCCGCTAATAATGACCGGCATCGCTGCGTTGTTTTCTGGCAGTCATAGTTTATTTTTTTTAATTCAGAGGCAAACTAGAGTCGGATCCAACTAATCCAACTCTCATATCGTTCGATATCTTACTTACGTGCGTCATTTGTCAAATTTGTATGCAAATTTACAATTCATTTCGAACTAAACGTCATCTCGACAGATATTAGAATAGAGGTTAAATCAAATTCTTTGTTTTTCAGAGATGTTCGAAATTTGAATGAAATAATATTATCGAAATCGATGTTATTATTTTGCAATAATACCATTTTCACAGATAAGAAATTTGTTCTAACAACACAGTCTATATTTATGGTGGTCATAATGTGCGGTTCTTGAACGCATCATGGAGGGTTTATGATATTTGGATAGATAAACAATCTAATCTAATCAAGAGCACGTATGTTACCATATCGTCGGGTGACAAGCAAAAGTCACTACCAAAACTGTCACTGCTCTTCAAAACCTCGTATCTCGGTACGTAGTCGATATCGAGATACGACCTTTGATTGAAGTAAGTATTTGTTACTTAGTGAGTTTTGCTTGTCACCCAACGATATGCAGACCCCGAACTCTAACAATGCTTGGGACTCCAGAGGAGATCATGACCAAATCATGACATTTACAATGGGCTTGTGACATTTTTTTTGATGCCATTTGAACCAGTTTTTATAGAGGAACAAATGCTTTTATGGAAGCAACTACATTTGAAGATCATTAATACCCAAAAAATCAAGTTGACTTTAAAGTATGACGTCACACTTTGCAATTTGTACTAACCGTCGCATAGAAAATAAATAAATAAACAATAAATAAATAAATATTACGGGACAATCTTACACAAATCAACCTAGGCCCACGGTAAGCTCAGTAAGGCTTGTGTTGTGGGTACTAAGCGATGATATATATAATAGATACATACATATAGATACTTATATACATATATAACATCCATAACTCAGGAACAAATATTCGTGATAAATACACAAATAAATGCCCTGACCGGGATTCGAACCCGGGACCTCCAGCTTCGTAGGTAGAGTCACTACCCACTGGGCTACGGAGGCCGTTAAGTTAAAAGGAAGTAAATTGCTGTTTCGGTCGCGAAATACTGGTACTGGTGATTCTATTGGTACCTTTAAATTTACCCTTAAACAATAAAAAAAAAACTTTTTTTTTACTTTCTAGGTTCATATTTTTTTTTGTTTTTGATTTTAATTATATTTTGTAATTTATACTTCATTACAATAATTTGATGGTTTATAGGTACTATCTATTTAGCAACACGACGTTATCAATTTTAACACCACGCAACAAGCCTATTTTATTATACGCGATTAAGAGTGCTCTTCAAAAAAGCGCTCGCTCAGAATTCGGTATTTTGACACGCGTAGTGCGTTTGTGTGTGTAAATACTACTACCACCCACACAAACGTACCTAACCCCCACATGCACAGCGAGATCGCACCAGCCGCGGGTGCCGTCCCTTTCTAGCTATATGTAAGTGCGATCGGGATAGAACTAACCGCGGAGCTTGCCGATGCAAATAGTTGTATAGCGCACCGTTGGAATTCACTCCGTGACCGATATTGATACTTGCACTAAAAAGTGGTAAGTATTACTTCGCTAACATGATGTTCTAGAACATCATGTTAGCGAAGTTAGATAACTTGAATAAAGTAAGTATTTGATTTTTGAGCACAAGTTTTCTATTTGTATTAAAATACTATGATATGACAAAGTATATTTAGTTTCGTTTTTTTAGTATAAAATAAACTAACGAGTTTTAAAGTTGTCAGTAATAAGAATAATAATTTGTTTTACGGATATTAATAGTTTGCATATTATCCGAGTCTTATTTATATATAGTAATGTAATGAAATTATACCAGTAGACCCACTACTAGGAAATTACTGGGTACTTACGTATTCATTTCTTGAAGAAATTTTTTTTTGTTATGTACAGTAAAAAAAAACGGCCCTTTATAGAAATTGCTATGTCCGTTTCTTACCAAAGGAACTGAAAATTATAAATTATACAAACACAGCTTTTTATCTAGAATACAATTAATTAATGCGTGATTTTATTCAAAAGCCTAAAACCTCAGATGATAAAAAGGAATAGATATGAAACGGGGGCTTGGCGCGTGTCGGTGCGACATGGCCAAATGGGCATGTCACTGCCCACCGCATGTTAGTCGCAATTTGCCGTGAATCTGAAATGTTTTTCTACGTTTACTCAAAATGCCGAATTGTAGCGTGGTTACATGCAAAAATAGGAATGAAACTAAAACCTACATGAATGGTGGAGTCACGCACCACATGTGAGTATTAGTATTTTCACTTAAGTCAGTAAAAACTAATATTTTAATAAATAAACGCAACGCCGCATCATTTCTCGGGATCGAACTAACATATCGAATGAAAAAGCATACTTTTGTTCTATGCGTTGTACATTGAACGTTCAATACAGTAAACCACGGCGCAATGTATTAAACCACTATGGATATGGACGATGCTAGAATTTTTTAGTGGTACGGCCGCTGCTTGGCGTCGCAAACTAGAGCGGTGCCAAAGTGCAGTTACAATTTACGCGTAATCGATAAAATAGAAGGACGATATCATACTAGTTATTTTATTTCGACTACTTTCGCTGTTTTATTTTATTTAATTACTTGTTTTGGTTGGGTGCCTATCTTAAAGGTAACTAATAACATACTAATAAGATTAAAAGGCACAAAATGTTTACGGTACCTACTAATAAGATTTTCACTAAGTTGCAGTATGAACGGTAAATAGACATATTAAAATTGTATATACAAGTATATAATTTAGTTGCAAATGGCTTCAGAACAACTTAAAAATGTGATATTATTACCAATAATTTATTTTAAATGAGTATTTTTTACTTTCATTTGAAATGTGATAATTGAAGAAGAAATCTCGGTTTCTTATTACAGTTTTCCAAAGAATTCGAGTAGGTACTAAAAAAATGGATAGATGCTACTGGCAGAGGTCCTAACTGGTTTCCTGTACAGAGAAGAGTTAATGTGTTCGTAACATTTTCAAGAAAAATGTTTCCAACCACTTAATAAGAGCCGTACACTTTTCGAATATTTGACACCTCGCTTGCTTGAAACCTTGGTGTAAAATGTATGGTAACACATCTTCGCACATCTTTGGTGGATACTCGCCCTTAGCCTTAAATCTCGTAATATGAGTAATGGACATATTATTTCGCGCCAAAATGCGAGTCGGATCGGCCTGGTACCTACAGGTCAAAAATATCGATGTGACCAGAGTTTTAAATGTATGTGAGCACGAACTTATAAAAAGCCGTTTATGTTACTCTGTAGGTATTCGTCAATATTTTTTACTTTTGCGATTTATGGTAAGTTAACAACCCGTGTTATTTAAACTTGTAGCTAAAAGTTTAAATACCACCACATAAACTTACCATGTTGTTAAAGTTGTTACCCATCAATATCATAACATAATATTAATTTTAATATCAATGTCGATAAAACATAATTTTAACGTTTGTCGCCCCCCTACTGTAGTGCGTTTAAGCCAATCACAGCCCTTGTTTGCATGTTGCCGTAGACTCACTGGCAACGCCCGAGTCTTTGTTTTTACACGGTTCAATGTGTGTGCCTGTGGGCGCTGCGGTGGGAGAAAACTGGGGACATCGGTTTTGGTTGAAATTAAGCAGTACGGCACTTCTCCCTTTTTTTATGTTCTGAGCCTAAAACCTATGTCACTTATTAGGATTCCGTACTCAAAGAGTAAAACGGGACCCTATTACTAAGACTCCGCTGTCCGTCTGTCTGCCTGAATGCCTGTCTGTCCTTCTGTCACCAGGCTGTATCTCATGAACCGTGATAGATAGAGATTTTCACAGATGATGTATTTCTGTTGTCGCTATTTATAACAAAAAATACTAAAAAACAGAATACATATTTTTATTTTAGTTTTTATTTGTTTCTTTTTCTTTTACAATCTTACACAAATCGACCTTGCCCCAAACTAAGCAAAGCTTGTACTATGGGTACTAGACGACGATAAACATACTTATATAGATAAATAAATACTTAAATACATAGAAAACATCCATGACTCAGGAACAAATATTTGTGGTCATCACACAAATAAATGCCCTTACCGGGATTCGAACCCGGGACCTCCAGCTTCGTAGGCAGAGTCACTACCAAACTACTAACTAGGCTACAGGGGGCTCCTATTCAACAAACGTGATTTTAGATACATATATTTTGCCGTTTTTAGATATAGATAATGGTACGGAACCCTTCGTACGCGAGTCCGACTCGCACTTGGCCGGTTTTTTTAACATTTATTTCGAAATAAAGAGTGATACTCGGAAATGTCGAAGGGAAGGTCAATCGTCGAATCCGACTCGGCTGGGCAGCATTCGGGAAGCTACGGCACATCTTTTCGTCCAATATTCCGCAGTGTCTCAAGACGAGAGTCTTTGACCAGTGTGTGTTGCCAGTGATGACATATGGCACGGAAACGTGGTCGCTTACTATAGGCCTCATAAGAAGGCTCAAAGTCACTCAAAGGGCAATGGAGAGGGCTATGCTGGGAGTTTCTCTGCGCGATCGCATCACAAATGAGGCTATCCGCAGTCCGCAGCAGAACCAAGGTAACCGATATATCCCTCCGAATGCTAAACTTAAGTGGCAGTGGGCGGGGCACATTGCACGTAGAACCGATGGCCGCTGGGGCGGAAAGGTTCTCGAGTGGCGACCACGTACCGGAAGGCGCGGCGTGGGTAGGTCCACCCACAAGGTGGACTGATGGCCTGGTAAAGGTCGCGGGAGTCCGCTGGATGCGGGTGGCGCAGGAACGGCCATTGTGGCACTCTTTGGGGGAGGCTTATGTCCAGCAGTGGACGTCTTTCGGCTGATATGATGATGATGATGATGATGACTCGGAAATGTAATAAAACCACGTAAAAATCTCCCTTTCCAGTGTAAACCCCCGGTGTGTGTTATTATTATATATAAACGAAAATAATAACTAAATGCAAGGTAGGATCGTGCTGTACTTAACAAACGCCATATAAGCTTGTTTTTTAAATTTTTTTTTATTCATATTGTTATTTTCAATAACCCTGCATATTATGTCGCTGGTTCGTGGGTACTTGTACAGACAAATCACACAAACCCAAACAAGATAGGTCTATCTATTTTTGTTTAGGAGTTCCCATGACCACCTTCCATCATCAGATCCTGGAAATCATCCATCACCAAAGTGTTTACCAAGACAAAACAGATGAGCCCAAACTAGATGGGTTTATCTAGTTTAGTTTAGGAGTTCCATGACCACCTTATAGCTCCATCATCAGACTCTGGAAATCATCCAGCACCAAAGTCTTGCCGTGCCATGACCAAATAAATGAGCCCAAATTCGATGGCTTTATCTTGTGAGTTTAGGAGTTGCTATGGCCACCTTCCGACTCCATCATCAGACCAGCTCTATGATATTATGTCACCGAAGATACGCAATTGTACCTAATTTGAAGATTTCACCCAAACTCCCATACATACATACATACTAACAAGGTGGACTGATAGTAACAAGTAAATAAATTAAATCTATCAAGTATCACGATCACTCGTACAATAATAATTGACTATAGAACGCGTAGTTTAGACAAAAGGATCCAACCCACAAGACATCACCATTGAAATGTATGACTTTTGTTCTAGGTAGAAGGTTCAATTTTAAATGTTACGTATCCGGTGGGTTTGAGCCTTTTCGCTACACTACGTCATATATGGCAGCTATGCAATTCATAACTTGTCTCGATTAGCCTCACGAATGTATCCCCAGTATAGTTTGACCCCGAGGTTGGTAACAACTATGCCTAGTCGGAGATCAAAATAATATTATTTTATCTGAAGAGTGGCCGGTTAGCTTCGTGAATAGCCACAAATAAACACACTACACGTCTGTCTCGGAGGGCTATTCAGCCGGTACTGAGCTAAATTCCCGCGCGACGGTAAATTTATACTAGTTTTGAATAATTATTTATAAATATAAATTTTGACAAAAGTTATATTTTTTGGACTGGATCTTGTTGGTACAAGCATGAACTTTAATGTTGTGTAAGATTCAATACAAAAATTATTCAACAATAATGAGAAAATCCTTGAGTTTTCAGTACGATTTTGTTGACAAATATGGTGTAATTGAGAACAGTTTACATATATATACGTGCAGAATAAGGAAAATTCGAGGCGGCTAGGCGCAATGGCAACATATTACGCTAGTGAAAATAGAAAAAAACAAGTAGGTTCTCATATAACATCATGGAGTATTAGGGGCTCAAACTTATGACTCTGCGCTCTCTTCAGAAAACTACTGTCGGTAATCGGGTATTTTCGGTTAAAGTATTCAGTTCTTCGTAAATTGGAGGCGGCTAGGACCAATATGAGGAGTTTACCTATGCAAATAAGTAATCAGGATCTAGAAAAAGCTCTCCGTTTCTTAGAATTACAACGTCAAAAATCCGTCATTCTCGCTTATTCCTGACCAAAAAACGAGCGCCCTCTTAAGTCACCGTATAGTAAAGATAACATGTGAAAATCGTGAAAGTTTTTCTTGTCAGTGTTTTCGAGACAGCGTTTTTCACATTTGATTAACTAAAACAAAGTTTCTGCTGACGATTTAATCAAAAGCGTCACAAATCCACGCAAGGGCAGCCAAGGGCTAAAAAATAACCGAACTAATAAGAAAAATCACCGACGCACAACACGACCGTTTGACTTTTCTGTAAATCTCAGCATTCATCTGATACACCAGTCAAGGAGGCATTTGCTAACAATGAATTATTACCCGGTTTGCGATTCGATTTCAAATATACTTTAAAAGTGCGTTCATTACTGCGATAGTGTATTTAATGTCTTACCTAATAGTATTAAGATGTTAGATGGTAATAAATTCAAATCTACGTTGAAAAATTTTCTCATGGACAATGTATTTTATTTTACAGTTTAAATGAATAGTTTGAGTATCAGCAGCGCATAAATTAGAATAGGTATATATCCAGTCAGTGCACATTATTTTTAAACTTTAATTTTAAGGGTGAATATTGTACGCTCGGAATGAGCAACTGTTGTTACTTTTATATATATTTTAACACCTGTATGTACACAGTTTACAATCAATAAATACTTTACTTTACTTTACTTTACTATAAAAAATATATTTACAGAATACCATTTGGTGTTGGCTGTTTCAGAAAGTTAAGTATCTAATCGTAAGTTATGTCCGTTAAAATTATCTTGTTTTAAATAGTGTTTTTTCCGGGTCTAACGCGATATTTATTTCAACACGGGTTGCAACGGTCATGGTCGCATTTAAATATATAAAATATAAAATGGTGGTATTTAAATATGTGTACAAAGCGCGAGAGTTTAAAGTGCTATAAAATTTGCTTTGTATGGAAAGTTTGACAGTTTTCTATGGGAAAACAGCTGCCAGCTTTAAATTTAACGATTACCTGTTGTGTGGTTGACGTAGCCCGCCCTGACTGTGACAACAACTATATTTGCGTATTATGACCACGAAAATTAGTTCAACACCTGAAACAACTTACCTTTTTACAACTACACTACAACAAATTCAAACGACAATAATTTGAACATACTACAAAAACATTAAGACGAACTTAGTCCTAAAAAACAAAAATAAACAGTGTAACAGTAGTTTTTAAGCACTATTAAAAGTTGTTTAAAACTATAAATATTTACGTATCCAGTGTTGAATAAAACTCCTATCAAAAAGTACTCGTTCATTGGTCCTAGCAATAATAAGTCGTTGAGTAAATGACGGCGTCAAGACAAGACAACGCACACTTCATCTCATTCCCCGACACAAACTAAACAGAATACCCTCATAGCCGGTCGACGCTTCGTCTTATTCCAAATTTAAACGTTTATTATGCAAATATGGGGTGAAAATGTATTAGGCAGACTCCTCACTAGACGAGTGTTTTTGAAAAATATTACACTTTGTTAAGTGGAACGAATTAAATTATACCAATGAAAATTCTTAACGCGACATTTCTAATTCCATGACGCAGACGGAACTGCTGGACGGGGTTTTCTTCCTATGACTGGGCAAGTTAAGTTAATTTAGTTTTTAATTAGTTTATAATTATTTGCTTGTTAGTTAATTTTTATTTATGATGTTGTTTTCTAGTATCAAATCAATAGTTGCAAATCAAAGATGATACTTAATTGAAAAACATGGCGGCCTCCGTAGCCCAGTTGGTAGTGACTCTGCCTACGAAGCTGGAGGTCCCGGGTTCGAATCCCGGTCAGGGCATTTATTTGTGTGTTTATCACGAATATTTGTTCCTGAGTTATGGATGTTATATATATATATATATATATATATATATATATATATATATATATATATGTATGTATATTAAGTATCTGTATGTATTTATCTATTATATATATCGTCGCCTAGTACCCACAACACAAGCCTCATTGAGCTTACCGTGGGCCCAGGTTGATTTGTGTAAGATTGTCCCGTTATATTTATTTATTTATTTATATTTATTAAAAAAAAAAAAAAAAATCTCGCCACATCACATGTGACTCATCTTCTAATTTAATTTTACTTAACATTCTTCACATCCCTGAAGTACCTACATTGTCCATAATTTTAAGTGCCTCAAACGAACTCATAAACTCTCACTCTTTTTGTTACCTTAGAATTTCTTATGTATATAACAAATATACAATGATTTAATTGTAAAATGGTTCGAAACAAAACTTCAATATTTTATTGAGGTAGGTACAGTCAAAGAATTTAATTTCCTACCCATTTAGGACTATTTCAAAGTGACACTGTAAATAAAATCATAAGAAGTCTCTTACATTTTGATTGATTACGTCACTTTGACAAAGTCCAAAGTGGGTAGGAAATTAAATTCTTTGACCGTACATTGGTTTAAATCATTTTCTTCAGTAAAAAGTATTCATACTCATAATTTATTGGTAATAAAAAAATACATGTCAACATAAATAATAGTGGGCGGGCGTAGAACTGATGGCCGTTGGTGCGGAAAGGTTCTCGAGTGGCGACCACGTACTGGAAGGCGAGGCGTGGGTAGGCCCCCCACAAGGTGGACTCATGACATGGTAAAGGTCGCGGGAGTCCGCTGGATGCGGGTGGCGCAGGACCGGTCATTTTGGCACTCTTTGGGGGAGGCCTATGTCCAGCAGTGGACGTCTTTCGGCTGATATGATGATGATGATGATGATGATAAATAATAGTAAAATAGTATTAAAATAAGCGTAGGTTATTAACATAGCTATATAGCATAGTATCAGTTCTAGCAATAATAAATCGTCGAGTAAATTCTAGCGTCAAGACGAGACAACGGCAAGCACACTTCATATCATTCCCTGACACAACCTAAACAGTAGGGTCTTCTTAGTAGGTAAAAATACCTGTGTCAGGAAGAGCCGCTCCTCCATAATAAAAAAGAAAACAGTTAAAATAACACCTCTGGTGGTACGGTCGGTCAAGAAAGTAGTCTACCAGCTTTGACAAAAGTTTCTGTGAGATCCGAGGGGTAAATACGTAACGTTTCAAACGAGAGCCTTAGGACAATCCAACTGTCATTTTCCCATACAAAAATACGCGTACAGTCGCCATTACATACATCGGAGCAAACAAGCATGTCACAAACATCGGGTGCATGTGCCGATATTTTTGAACACCTAAAGTGTACATATGTATGTGACGGCGACTGTACAATGTGTTACGCGATCGACTAAGTAGACAGTAACCTTAGCGACAATCATCACTCAGGTTACTGTCGTAATATTATTGCAAGTGGAAATCGACCTTGTTGTTTCATGACGTTCAAATGAACCTCGACCGTAGGGTGGTAGACAACAGTTTTTGTCCAACTGTACTCACCCTTATCGAGAATTTAACCCTATCAGCACGGTTATCACAAGGCGGCGAGATAGACTATCTGTCTTTTTCTAAGTGTTCTAATAAGAACGAGATGGCTAGTTTATCTCGCTGCGATACAGCTCGCGGGCCGTCTTGTAATAGCCGTGTTGTTAGAGAATTCACCCCTATCTGATGAAGGTCGAAAATTGGCAGCTCTTTTAAGTTTTCGGCCAAAGAGAGACGTGACCGTTGTTTTAATTCGGAACAAAGGCTGGTTTGCAATGGGAATAATTGAATAACGAGTACGTTTTTACAAGCTTTTATTTAGCTCACCCCGTTTGTTTTATTCTTTCTTGGGTCAAATTTAGTAATTGAAATTTGACCCACTTTCCGGTTTCCGATTGAGTTGAAATTTTGCATGCATATGTATATCGCATGACAATGCAATATTATGATGACATGGAGCTGATCTGATGCTGGAGCTGGAAGGTGGCCATAGGAACTCCGCAATAAAACGACACAACCCCATCGAGTTTGGGCTCTTTAGAATCGTCTCAATGAGTAGTATGATGGTTTGCAAAAACGTACAGTCGGCAATAAAAGCTTGTACCAAAAATTAAATTTTTGACAGAAACTTGTTACCATTAAATATCAAATTGTAGAGTATTTCAATTAAATTCAAAAATTGATAGCTTTTCATGTATGCAGCAGTATTATTAAAACGCATTCACAGCCTAGATTCATTACGTGGTTTTTCCAATATGTAGAGGTACGCGACTACGGCGTAGGCACCCGCTGGGCGGGTTTCAGCGATTCTTAGCAGTGGATAATGTTAAAACATGTTGACTGCATTTCTTAGTCGAGAAAAATAAGGTTATTTTTAACTTTACGTGTCGGTTTGTCCTTCCTTCCACCCTTATGTCAAACTAAACCGAATTTTACCCATAAATAGAGAACACAGAGAAAGATTTCTAGGTCAAATATTTATGAAAAGTTTTAATTTTGATGGATAACTCGCTCGACCAGTGTTATAATAAAACTGGGCTGCTCTAAAAATAAGCCATCAAATCGCAGTAAAGTACTAATACTATACTTTAATATAGAAAAGTTTCACGTCAACATGATATTTAACACATTCACTGCCAAGATCCCTACATGCTACGCTCGTAGACGCCCGCTAGGTGGGTTTCTGGCCGTGAAAGTGTTAACGCAACTGCGGACTTTAATTTTAGCGTTTTCTTTACACATATAGTGTAGTGGACCTGGCAAGGCGATTCACAGACAAGGAATGGGGAAAGCAGCAGCAGGTTTTCTAAATATATAATTTATAATATAACCGATAAATGACATGTGACAGCAAAAAGGATTATTGTTTTGTATAAAACAGATTGCCAAGCTTTGCAGGATATAAATATAAAAAAATACTTTTCGGATAATTAAGAGGTAATTAACTGATTCAGCTTTAATAATCGTAGTGACCGTGTCTACGAAGCTAGAATCCCAGTAAGGGCATTTATTTGTGTGATGAGCACAAATATTTGTTCCTTAGTCATGGATGTTTTCTATGTATTTAAGTATTTATTTATCCATATACTTAAGTACTTAGGTATGTTTATCGTCGTCTAGTACCCATAGTAACAAGCCTTTGCTTAGTTTGGGACTAGGTCGATTTGTGTAAGATTGTCCCCAAATTGAGCAAAACTTCTTGCCCCTATTCAAATGCATAACAGAGCGGGGTACAGTAATTAGCGAAGGCCAAAGCTATCCCTCCAGGATGAAAGCCGCGTTTACCCAAAAAATATTTTTTTGAGCAAAACTTATTTGACGCTATTCCATTGCATAATAGAGGCGGGGTACAGTAATTCGCGAAGGCAAAGGCTATCCCTCCAGGCTCAAGGCCGTGTTAGCTAAAATTTTTTTTTGAACAAAACCCTGTTCAAATGCATAGTAGAACGGGGGACAGAGTCATTCGCGAAGGCCAAAGTTACCCCTCCGTTCTCGAAGTCCGCGTTTACCCCATTTTTTTTGAAGTTGATACTTCTTTGCTCGCGTTCTTGTACAGTTCAAAATGTATCACGTGACTTCCGGAATAACTTTTTGTAGAGAAGCCTAATCTGATTTCAAATAATTGGTTGTTACATGTTTTAATCCTTCTTTATTTGCTATTAGTTGTTAATCACAAAATGTTGTTTAGTTAAAATATTTATAATTGTTTTATTATGTAAGTAACACTATGTAGTTTTAAGTCAATGAGCGTTAACTGTAATTTAATGTTTTCAGTTGTCACCATAAAAATGTATTTTCTATCTAATTGTAAAATGGTTCTCCGCGATAGAGGCGAAGTCTAGTGCGGGGGGACCCCTGGGAATTATCCACAACTTTTCTTGGAGTAATAAACGAATTTTTATTTTATTTTAATTATATTTATTAGTTTATGTGGCGGACATGAAAATAATGCTGAAATGACCGCCATTTTAAATGTTTCGTGGGTCAAATGAGCTACGTCAGTCAATGTTGCCATATACACCGATTTATCTGTACTTATGTTATGTTATGTAGTTTATGTTAGTGAATTAATTTAGATATATTAGGGTTCCATAGCCAACAAAGAAGTATCCACTTAAACATAATTAACGGTTGTATCTCCGACACAACCCGCTTCTTTTCTGGGAAAAACTTATTGCCTTAACTTGCTGCCTGCAAGAAGTTCCCAACGCCACCAAAACTTCAACCCGCCCGCTGCACGCACGGATGCAGGCGACCGGCGCGCGCCAGTCCAACCCGGGCCGCCGACTGCCACGCACGTGCGACCCGCGTTCCGCCCAAAACCAGTTCTTGTTGACATTGTGTGTGATCGGATGTTCTAAGTGAGTGCACCAGGGACATAGAAGGCTTGTAAGTACCTTTATCTATCCGCATGCGAATTCTTGTATCTTAGCCACTTGAGAAGATATCACTGTGTAGATCAGCAATCAGCAGCACCGAAATTCAATTTTAGCAGCTTTGCCATATAGTTAGTTAGTTATAGTTAACTGTGTGTTGAAGCGCACGTGTGGCAGGTAAATAATTGGGGCCACGTGGCAACCCAATTAACCCCCCGTATGACACGGTTGCCACGCGCGCTGCTATTAATGGATGACCTTAACAACCTGTTATTATATAATTGTACATATAATTGACTCGTATTATGAGCATACTATGCTTTTATAAATATTTCTAACCATAAACTACATTATTAATTATGAATAACATAACAATAATATCATTTTTTATACGAACGATGACCATCAAGTTTTAACCTCTTGATATTCGGGATGGTTCATTTGGCAGGACATTAGTGTGTGTGTATGCGTGTCTATGCGTACGTAGGGGGGTGCGAGGGTGGGGGGTGCTGCGGCGAGGCACATGGCGGATCGATGCCGCGCGGTGTCATTTGCGTGCTCCCCCCCGCCCCGCCCCGGCGGTGCGTCAGGGCAGCAGTGGAACGGTTAACTGAAGCTGTTAAAGTTTTCTTAACACATTCAGTGCCAAGGAATTGCTAGCGATACTCTTGAAGCCGATGACATAGAAAAACCCCTTTGTAGAGAAAATCACCTACAAGCATTGCGCCCTTTCCTAGCACTAAACCTGTTAAGTAAAGCGATGTCACATATCTAGTAGCTCTTATGAATGCGCTTAAGATTAAACAGTCCTTGGTTTTCTAAGGCAATAAACTAGACATTTCCTAAGGCTGAACTGTCTCGTAAATTCGAACGCGCTATCATACTCCAGGCAAAATACGGTTTTGAAAAACATTAATTTATAATAGCGTTTTTTTTCTTTATTTCATTTTAAAACATTATTCTAAGATGCTTTATTCAAGAATCCAACAAACTTTCTATCCGGAAGTATTTATATAGATTTAAATAAAGCATGTTTTTTTTTTAATTATTTGTATTGAATATTATAGAGCAAATGTAAATGAACCAAAATAAAGATAAAACCATTTAGGTATTTATAGTTTTGCTGACTTTTCAGAAGCTAATTAAGTTATAATTTTTTTGATGTCTGAAACTTTGTTGGAGTTTGTCGCTAGGTAACTATTTAATTGATAATATATCCGTTACATAGAAAAAATCTGCTATTATAAATTATTTCCAAATTTGTCATTTTTTCCATACAAGCTGTCAGTTCATTGCCTAGACTATCATGTCAGAACGCGCAATACACATTGCAATGTGATGACTTTCATCGACTTTCAGTCCAGCTAACACACACGTACAATCACTGCCTTATCATTATCATAGCGCTACACTACGTACTACACGTTACGTTCGAGGAAAATGAAGGTTTGGCACATGTCAACTCTATTTGAATGACGTTAAGATCCAAAAGTGCTAAACATTCAATTTTCTCGACTATACATACAAATACATATATTTTACTTCAAATTTGGTACAGAGGATGTAATAGGGTCCACAAAGTTTCAAACGCTGAAGGCATGTTTTCCGAAGCAAAAACTCGCTATAAACACAGAATTTGGCTAGCCGGTTCTAAGCAATGATAATGTAGATATCTTAAGATTTTCTGTTCATTAAAAAGAGACATCAAGATTTCGCTCTAGCTTTAACGGCTGCAAAGTTAGAAGCTACGCGAGCAAAATATGCGCTTTATTGTTAAGGGGATACGGTTGCTTTTCTCTGAGCATTACGTACAGTCATTGCTTCGTAGCTTAGCAATGCCGTTTGGAAACATAGCTGGGTCCTGGTAGAAAAGCGAATATTTGTAGCCCACATTTCGAGCATCATTCTATGTTGTTCTGTATTAAAATAAATGATCTTAGTTAGCGAATTTAGTTGTGAAGTTGAATCATGATTCAATCAAGAACGTACTACCTAATTCAGTTAAAGTTTGTCTGTTCCCATCTGTCACTTTTGTGAGAACACCCATTTTTAACCCTTGACGCGCGTGTCTCTCTGTGGCATCGTAGCTCCTAAACGAATGGCCCGATTTTGATGCGGTGCTATTTTCGAAAGCTGACGTGATCGAGATAGTTCTTAGATACGTTTCAACAAAATCCAGTCCGTTTTGAGATATTGAACATTAAAATTTAAATGTCAGGGGTTTTCATCTTTTCTAAGTTGTTTATTATAGTTACCAGAGGTTCGCTAAGTTTATGAACAAGGGTGTTACTGTTTATATGATTTTTAAATTAGTTACTTATGTGCTTTATTTTTGAAATTATCTACTTTACAGTTAATAAATCATCAGTCGTTCGTTTTCATTTGTAATTAGCCTTATGATTTCCGACACAGTTTATATTGTTATGGAATAAAAATTGAATTGAATTGAATTGAATTTCATGTTATAAACCTTCAAAAGATGTCGGTTTTTCATTGAGTGGTATATATTTTGCATCGCGCCATTTATATTTAACATTATCATATGTATGTATGTCGTATGTCAGTAATAAACTAGTTCTAGAGTTAGCATGCCATCATTAGTATTATCATTGCGTAATGTATGTCAGTTATTTGACGGTATATTTAATTTTATTGCCATAAACTGTATTTCTCACTCGACTCGCTCACGCATCCCAAAATGTATAAATAAGTATGTCTCTAAGTATCAAAATTGACAATTTCTAGTTGTGGCGAGTTTATTATAAGACTTCGTTTCTGATTCGCTATGACGAAAACACGTGATTTGTCTCAAAATACTACATTGTAATGGACGTTACTACAACTGAACTCAAGTTAAACCCTTTCACTGCTCGGAAACCGCCTAGCGGGCCCCTACGCCGTAGTCGCTTTCCGTTACATACGGAGAAAACCACGGGATCGGCTGCGAGCGTAGCGTTTCTTGACAGTGAATGTGTTAAGGGAATAATCATAATGTTGTCATCATCCTCCTAGCGTTATTATTCCCGGTTGTGCCCCTAAAGGAGCCCGGGGTCCGCTTTGACACCTAATCCCAAGATTTGGCATAGGCACTAGTTTTACGAAAGCGACTGCCATCTGACCTTCCAACCCAGAGGGAAAACTAGACCTTATTGGAATTAGACCGGTTTCCTCACGATGTTTTCCTTCACCGAAAAGCTAACGGTAATTCCGTACATAAGTTCCGAAAAACTCATTGGTACGAGCCGGAATTCGAACCCACGACCGCCGCTTGACAGCCGCATGCCTGAACCACTAGGCTACCGTAGATTAATCATTATGTTGTATTTTCTCGAAAAAGGATTTAAAATGTAGTCGAATGGAGAAATAACGACAACTTAGAAATGTTGAAATACCCCCGTCATTTTCATTTCAAAGTTCAATATCTCAAAAACGGCTCAACCGATTTTGATGAAACGTTGCTGAGAACCATCTCGATCACTTCAGCTTACCGATAAAAAACTGCATTCAAATCGGTCCATTCGTTTAGGAGCTACGATGCGACAGACAGACACACACACACAGAGACACAGACACGTCAAACATAACACCCCTCTTTTTGCGTTAGGGATTATAAAACAGAACATTATTTCATTGGGAAAATTAAAACATCTTAAATGTTAGGCGCCATGCTCACTATAATTTCAGACTGTTAGGAAGGAGGTACAGTCGAATTCAAAAATATGTAGTGTATCAAAATGTGTTAGCACGACTTTATTGTTAAATGCAAGATTGCTGAGATATATTTGAACCATTGGGAACGTAGGTACATATATTTATGAATACGATTGTAATTACTAATTTTGAATCCTAATGTATTAATAATTAGTATAATTACTAATTATGATTTGGTTTACGTAAAAGACATGATGTACCTACACATTTTCTATTCAATCCAAAAAATCTTCAAGATCATCTGATACCACGTTTTTTACCCACTGGAATCAATCGAATTGTAGACTTATTATTAAATAAGCCCTTAAAAACGATGTCTACTTAGTGTGTATAGAAGTAAAAATGAATCGTGCAAATTGGGGGATATTACATCAATTTTTTATCTGCCTTATATTAAAGTTATGTTTCATTTCAAAAATTATCAGAACTTATTATAAAACTAAATATTGAATTTGATAAGTTCCAAGTTGCCCTCCAAGTCTTCAACGAACCTACGAGTATTAATTTCCATTACAATAAAAACTAAACGAAAACTCCACCGAACTCAACATGAACTGGCAGTGTACATGTATTCTGCCTTAAAACAGGACAACGTTACAGCTAAGAGCATGTCCCAAATGCTGAAAAAATTACCGACTATTCAGCGTTCTAGCCAGTCTGGGACTGAAGTGGGTTGGGGTCGGTGACCGCTAGTTCGATATAAAAATCCTTCGGGACAACCTATTTGAGGCTTGTACTAGTTTTAGGTTATTCGGGTGGCGGCTTTTAGATGGTTTTGAGGTTATGGACGGCACGTGGACGGTTTTAGGCTGACTCATGGCCCAGATAAAAAATACTTTTGACGTATTGAAATGATATGTGATTAATCTTCGAATGCGTTTGAATGTGATTACGGTATCGATAAAGAGATCGATATGAGATTGAAATAAAACGTTTAGTTACGAAATGGAAGGCTTGTAGTCTGCTAATATTATATCCGTATTATTCTGTACATATATTGACTTTATAAGTAGACTGATAGGTTTTCAATAAATAAATGACCCCCGCTCCGGGTCGTACTTGATTCAGCAGGTCTCCATCGCCGTTCAGCGGGGTAATGCTGCGGGCATCATGGGGACCTTTGAGCCGGGTGCGATGCGGGGTGGGGAAATTTAGTTATTATTTATCTGTTTTTTTTTTGATCATATTTATACTTAATAGTTATTTTCATTATTTTTATTTAGTTTTAAGTTTTTATTATCTGTTATTGTGATATTATTCTTTAATAAAATAAATGATATAAATAAAAATCCTGGTGCAGTTATTAAATAATTTTATCTATCCAAATATCATAAACCCTCCATGATGCGTTCAAGAACCGCACATTATGACCACCATAAAAATAGACAGGTTTATTAGAACACATTTCTTATCTGTGAAATAGTTATTTGTCCAACAAGAGAGCAAAGTTCGTTTTTACTGCGAGTGCTGATTTTGAGTTCAGAGGAAGCGAAAGATTCTAAAATTGAATCACGAGCGTAGCGAGTTATATGTACAGGCACATAAACTACTATAAAACACAGTTAGTTAATTAAATTTATTTTCTATGGGGTTACAAATAGATTATTGTTCTGTGGAAGATATCCTGCCAGCGTCTCCTGATGATGCCAGTAGAGAGGCGAAACACGTGTCGAGATTTTTCATTATTGGTCGAGGTTTGTTGTATTTATTTGCTACACTTTCGCTAAACTTAAGTCGCAGTGGGTCACATTGCACGTAGAACCGATGGCCGTTGGGGCGGAAATTTTCGAGTGTCGACCACGTACCGGAAGGCGCGGCGTGGATAGGCCCCCAACAAGGTGGACTGATGAACTGGTAAAGGTCGCGGGAGTCCGCTTGATGCGGGTGGCGCAGGACCAGCCATTGTGGCACTCTTTGGGTGAGGCCTATGTCCAGCAGTGGACGTCTTTCGGCTGATATGATGATGATGATTTGCACGTGCGGAGGGAGTGTGGGCGCATTAACCGCATGTATATAATTAAAACAATACGCAAATTGGTGCATCTCATCATCACTAATAAACCTGCACGTTTTTCATAGCGTTCTACAAAGTAACTTATAATGGAATTTCTCAAACCAACGCCTGATTCAATGAATTACTTTAAAAAGATAACATTTAAATTTGAAAGTTGAATTTGAAACAAACTTTTTTGCTAACAATTGCTATTATTGAATTTCCATTTTTGTTCATTGAGGTTAGTCGACTAGATTTTAAGAAATATATACAAGTAACTAGCTAGATTCCACTACGTTAATGATTTTATGTTGTGAACATAAAAAACGTTAATTATGTTAAGTACCTAATGAAAAACATAACTGGAATTTAAACCGTTAATCTAAGTTAAAATCTCTTTTAAATCGTGATAATGATAACACAAATCAATTATTAAATCAAGTTTCGTTCTACCCTAAACTGGGGCAAAGCAAAGCAGACAAATTAAATTCACAGATCTATCACCAACTTGCCCTTAACAATATTATCATTAATCGTTCCGACTCAGCCTTCCTTCCCCTTCCGGTGTCGCTAACTAATGCCAACGCCCAGAGGGGAGCGTGGGGAATTTTGGTTGCGGACTTTTATGCTGCAAGTTCATTCTTCTTTCTCGGTTGATCATTGGTGAGGATCACGACCACATGCGGTCAATTTCATTAGACGTGTCCATTGGATTGAATTACATTAATAATAAATAAATAAAATAAAAACATTTATTTCAGACCATACAGATCCATAGTTTTGTTAGTAAAATCTTACGTGTTATGTTAGTCTTGGGAACAAAAAATAAAATAAAATAAGAAAATAAAAGCTTTAAAAAATACATAAACAATTTTAGGTTTTCTAACGAGAGTTGGCTATTGAGAGAGTGAAGAGAACACCAAGGCTACTTAACTCTCCCTATAGCCACCTCAACCCAAAACTTCATCATCGGGCAGTCGAAACTTTCAGCCAACGCCCCGAGAAGACCGTTGCTGCTGCTGCGCACTCGCCTTAGCATGGAGGCGACTCTTTTTCTCCTAATGGCAAAAAAGTCATCGAGTCGCGCTCCCGCGAACATGCCAGATGCACTGCAGTATTTCGGCAGCCGCAACAGCATCCTCAAGATGTTATTATATTGTATGCGTTACGCATTACAGGCCCTTTGTGTAAACCTCACCCACAGGCTGCATGTGTAGAATGTCTGACAGTAAGCTCTAAAGAGCGTCAATTTAACTGATTCGTTACACCGTGCAAACCTGCGGGCGAGCATATTACCTCGAACTGCCATTGCCCTTCTTTCCCTTTCCAAGTCAAGGTCATCATTTAAGTCTTCTGAGAGCATGTGTCCCAGATACTTAAAACGATCGACTACTTTTAGTGGTACCCCGCACAGCATGATCTTAGGTTCCGTAATCGGATTATACTTACGTGCTTTGAAAACTAGCAGTTCACTTTTCGAAGTGTTGTATTTAAGACCATGCTGCTCGGCATACCCCTCACAGATGTTGATTAGCTTCCTCACCGAGTCAACTGAGGGTCCCAGCAGTGCCATGTCGTCCGCGTAACTTATATTATTAAAACACACCCCGCCTATATGGCAACCGACATGTGCACTGCTGAGCCGCTCAATCAACTCGTTAATATAAATATTGAACAAGATAGGCGATGTCAGCCCTCCCTGTCTCACTCCGCACTGTAGCCTGTACTCGACCGATTCCTCTCTCCCCCATCTCACCCGGTTTACCTGGCTGCTGTACCAATGCTTAAGCAACGCAATGTATTGATTCGGTACTCCCGCCATCACTAGTTTACCCCACAACTTGTCGTATACAACCACGTCAAATGCTTTTGACAAGTCGAGAAAACACGCATAAATGGGCGTGTTTCTGTCCTTGTAATACCTGACAGCTCGCTTAAGGCACAAAATCGCGCATTCTGTTGACAACCCCGGCCTGAAGCCAAATTGAGCGTCCTGAAGTTTGATGTGTTTGCAAAGTTGTCCATTAAACATTAAAATTGAGTAAAACAATACAAATACTC
Organism: Epinotia brunnichana; assembly: GCA_963854355.1. Lineage (NCBI taxonomy): Eukaryota > Metazoa > Arthropoda > Insecta > Lepidoptera > Tortricidae > Epinotia > Epinotia brunnichana. Next base: position 15,093,838 of record OY977959.1, read on the forward strand.
TACACAGTACCTATATGGCACACCTCAATAGTAATAAAAAAAGACGAGAGCCCTGGATAGATTGCAATAGACAATGTAACGACCAAAAAATTAGCCGACACCACCGGGAACCGAAGAGCTGGCAGCTTCCTCGCTCAACGCATTAGTGTTGCGATACAGCGGGGAGATGCTGCCAGCATCTTCGGCACCATGCCGCGGGGAGACCCCTTAGTTTAGTAATAAGTAGTTTTATTTAGTTTTATTTATACTTTTTTTCTGGTTTTTAAGTAGAATTTGTTACGACCGAAGACATATTGATGACTAGCTGTTGCCCGCGACTTCGTCCGCGTAGAACTTTTTATCGTCTTAGAAAATGATTTCTCTCAATACAAAATTTGAACCCTCTTTTAGGGGATAATTAAAAAAAAGTTGATGTTCATTTTCTAGTTTGTGAACAAACAGTCTAAAACCAAAGTTAAAAATCTCATACTTTAAAAATGCCTTGAAATACTCAAACTTTGAACCAATTTTAACACTGGGATGAATTTGGAAAAACTCTGAAATCAGTTTTGTAGTCTTTTAACGTACAGAATAAGACCGAAGTTAAAAATCTCTTACTCACACTTTAAAATTTTATTGCTCGCCATTTAAAATTTGAACCCCCTTTTAAACCCCCTTAGAGGTTGAATTTTTCTAATAGCTGAAAGAACTTTTTTCGTAAACTTTTAAGTCTCTAGCTCAAAAAAAGTGTTGCCCATACAAAGCTTTCTTAACCCCCTTAGGGGTGGAATTTTCTAAAACTCTGAAAGTACTTTATTATTAATTTTAATAAGTAACATTTTGAATAGTTTTAAGTCTAGTAAAAAAAAAAAGTTTTTCCCACACAACACTGGCTACCCTTCTTAAGGATCTTAAGGATCCCCTTAGGGATGGAGTTTTCTAAAACGCTGAAAGTTCTTTTTTAGTATTCTAATAAGTAATCTTTTTGTAAAGTTTTAAGTCTAACTCAAAAAAAAGTGTTCCCCATACAAACCTTGCACCCTTTTTTACCCCCCTTAGGGAATGATTTTTGTAAAACGCCGAATGTAGTATTATTCATGTTCTAACAAGTAATTTTTCGTCAAAATTTTAAGTCTCTATTAAAAAAAAATATGTTTTTCCCATACAAACTTTGCACCCTATTTTACCCCCTTAGGGGTGAAATTTTCCAAAACGCTGAAAGTACTTTCTTTGTATTTAAATAATCTTTCTACAAAGTTTTAGGACTCTAGCTAAAAAAAATAGTTTCCCACATACAAACTTTGCACCCCTATTTTAGCCCCCTATTTTTAGGGGTAGAATTTTCTAAAACGCTGAAAGTACTTAATTTGTATTCCGGTGACAAAGTTTTAAGTCTCTATTTAAAAAAAAAATTGTTTCCCCCATACAAAATTTGCACCCCTATTTTACCCCCTTAGGGGTAGATTTTTTTAAAACACTGAATCTAGGTACTCTATTTGTATTCTAATGAATAATTTCTCTACAAAGTTTTAAGTCTCTATTTAAAAAAAAGTAGTTTTTCCCATACAAACTTTGCACCGCAGGTACTTTGGCTGAATGCGCCGAGCGCGTGCCATTGTCATTCAAAAAAAACAAATTCGTGTTAATTATATTGTTCAAATTTGTTGATTTCATTTATTGAAATTACGACATAAAACGACATTTGCGCATATAAGTTCTCATATCAGAATCGAATATTTTTTTATGGTTTATATTTTAGCATTTGTCTCGTAAAGGTCTATCGTAGACGGGATTTAATTTATTAATAAGTGAAAGGCAAAGCAATTCCGCCATTTTGACGAAAATTTGACGGTTCTTATAGCTGACAGTTGGAGCAGCGTTTGACTTCAATAAAAATAAATGAAAAATTAAATGAAGTCGTATATTTCGGAAAATTAATTAACTGTCGCAGTCGGATAAAAACTATCCTAAGTTGCAGCTAGAATAATAATGTACCTATATAAAATGTTTCATATTTTTCCGTTCATGGGATGCTGAGAACATTCGAACCGCGCAAAGCTTAGTTTCAAACTGGCTGATTCTTTTTTTAATTTAGAGATTTATTATAAGTGGAGATGATCAATAGTAATACAGAACAGAGAGAAACTAAATCGTTCCATTCGTTTAGATGAAATAATGAAATATGAATTTTATTCTGCAATTAGGCCGCAGTAGCACTTTTACAAGTCAAAAATTTCCAAGCGTTTCAAAAAAAAAAGACCACTGTTAAGAAGAATATTATTTAGTTTTTAGGTATTTGACATTTAATTATAATGTAGGTATAATTTTGATCGTAATGCAGTCGTACTTAATTTTAATTTAACTGAATTTTGTATGCATTGTGGCATAACACAGTGAGACATGTTTTTTTGATACCCTACCATATCTTGTAAGTATACATGTGTTTGATAAATAAATCATTTGAATTGAATTGAAGAAACGCCGAATCAAAATCAACAGTCAGTAATTTTTTGCCAAAAAGAAGCTTATTACAATGATATGATTTAGGAGCTACGATTCCACATCCCTCTTTTTGCATCGGGGGTTAAAAAGAGCAAAAGTCTGTGAGTTTTTAGCTTTGTAAGTTTATAAGTGTGTATGTTTTAGGGGTTTTGGGTAATCTCCGGAACCATTTATCCAATTTCAAAAAGTCTTTCATTTGCATGTAGAATGGAATTTCTTTTTGGTTATAGGCTATATTTTACTATCGGTATGTAAAATTGGTTTACACTTTTGATTGTTTTTCTGGTTATAAAAATATTGTCTACATGGGTATAATAAAATTCACCTGAGTTAAACAGTGTTTTTAAGATAAAGTGGGGGTGTAACCCATAAATCAAAGGGAACGCCCTAAACGATCTTTTCATATGTAAAGGCGGTTCAGTGCCCTCTGAGAGTCAAACGTTACTTCCAAATATTTCCAAATCATACCTTTTCCTATTGAAAAGAAAGGTTTTATGGAAAAGATTTCACCAAGTTTTACATATCAAAAAGAAGTACAACACATACTGTGACTGTTAGTTCAATTTTTCTACAAGATTGAATGCATTATAATAATTATGTCTTACGCAAATTTAAAATAGTTATACCTTATTCAAGATAACATAAAAATATATATATATATATTAGAAATTTTAAGAGACAAATTCGAATACGTTTTTTATTTTACCTAGGATATCAAAGGGAAATATAGTACTAACAAGTTTTACTTCTTCGATCATTAAGTTTAGTGATTTTCAAAGATAGCAATATTAGCCATACTTACAATTTTTTTGCGTTTCAAATTGGTTTTCCTTAAAATCGGTGTTTTTAAAACGATTTTTCTAATCTAACATGAAAGAAAGAAAGAAAACATTTATTCATACATCACATAGGTACCTACTTATTCATTTACATATGGAATACTATCAAAGCTAAAATTCTAACTAAAAGATTAAGCCAACTGTAATTTAATTAATAATTTAAACGTTTTTTAACGTGATAGGCTATTGCAAGTATTGCAACTCATATATCCTGCACTGCTGAAAAGCGAAACAGATATCAGAATAATCATAAAAACCAAAGAAAATTGGAACGAAATTTAGAAAAGTGAATTTTAGAGGCAAAGACCTTCATTTTGGCGGCGGCTTTGATGCTGAGTAGAAATGCTATGCTGTATGGAGGCGTACTCAATTAAATTATTTTAATCAAATTAAATTCCCGGGATTAAACAATTAAAACGTGTATTAAGTAGATAAATATGTGTTATGAACTATTTGAAGTTATTTTCCATGCATAGATCTACTAAATGTTATTTCGTTACCTGTAATTTATAAAAGTAACTAAGTATTCTTAGCAAATTAAATGAACGCAAAGTTTTATCCCAAACAAAAAAAAAGCGGCCAAGTGCGAGTCGGACTCGCACATGAAGGGTTCCGTGAAATAAGTTGCGGTTTACGATTTATGACGTATTAAAAAAAAACTTCTTATTAGATCTCGTTCAAACCAATTTTCGGTGGAAGTTTACATGGTAATGTACATCATATATTTTTTTTTAGTTTTATCATTCTCTTATTTTAGAAGTTACAGGGGGGGGACACACATTTTACCACTTTGGAAGTGTCTCTCGCGCAAACTATTTAGTTTAGAAAAAAAATGATGTTAGAAACCTCAATACCATTCTTGAAGGCCTATCCATAGATACCCCCCCACCCCACACGTATGGGTTTGATGAAAACATTTTTTTTGAGTTTCAGTTCTGAGTATGGGGACCCCTAAAACTTAATGTTTTTTTTCGATTTTTGTGTGAAAATCTTAATGCGGTTCACAGAATACATCTACTTATTAAGTTTCAACAGTATAGCTCTTATAGTTTCGGAAAAAAGTGGCTGTGACATACGGACGGACAGACAGACAGACGGACATGACGAATCTATAAGGGTTCCGTTTTTTGCCATTTGGCTACGGAACCCTAAAAATGATACTAATTAGTGTATTTCTGTTAAATTAAAATATTTTTTTATGTATATTTCCATACTGACTTGCTTTACAATTTCCGGAAATATGCCAATTTTAGGCATTTATCCATCTGATTATCAGATCCCTGTTCATTACGCACTAAAGTGGTTGCATTATTATCGAAATTCTGGGTCTCCTTTCGCGTACTATCGACAACACAGTTAACTGACCTGTATTAATATTGAACCTTATAACAATGCACATAAAGTGCACGGATGGTCAGTCAGCTGTGTTGTCGATAGTATTGCTGTATATAATACCTGGGATCCGAGCTCTGCTCGGGTCAAAATAGAGAATATAAGGAGAAAACTATTTATATTAGAATTTTTTTCTAGATCGATATTTCTCCTCCGTAAAACCCTGTATTCCAAATTTAATTGAAATCGTTAGAGCCGTTTTCGAGAACGTGATTTCAAATATACTATACAAATACCTATTGCTCATTTAATATGTAGTATAGGATATGATTATTATAGATAACGCTAAGTAAGTTGAGAACGCTAAGTAAAACGAGCAAAAGCACAAGTTTTTCAATAACACCATATAATTATATTCTAGCGAGGGCGTAGTATTGGAATATAAAAATGAATACCACACAAAATTCCTTAAACGAAATGTTGAAAATCGTGTTTTCTAATGTAAGAAATTCCGAAAAAGAAGTCCTGATCATCGTTTAATGATTTGCTTAACATTTTGAAAACTGTATTCTAGTGTCATACAATTATACGCCGAAAACTTACTTATTTTAGAAATTCTACTGAAATATGATTGAATCAATTAAATATAAACAAAAATAAAAAAAACGTAATGTTCCTTTTAACTTCTGAAAGCATGGTGTTGGTAGAAAATTAAAATATTAACTGTTTGGGACCTAATAACTTATAAAACGAATTCTTTTAGGAATTTCACACATTAGCTTTCTTCTTCTTCCTCGCCGTATTTAGGAATCCTACTAACACTAATACTACTTAAAATTGCGTATGTATTGAAATATAATATGTGAATAAATTATAGACAATTTATTCAACTTTCATTTGATACCCCACATGTGTATGTACGTTGCATGGTTTGGATGTCATTTACACTTTTCCAAACGCGGACGCGGCGATTTTGATGGAGTCATTATAAGGGAGACCGACTCCTAAGAGACTGTCTCCCGGCTGTTTAGGGTCCAGGAGACATGCATAACAACATACTAAAAGATGGCGCTGGTATGCGATAGTGAAGTAATTGTTCGACGGAATCCCGTATCATCCATCATCCTCCTAGCGTTATTCCCGGTTGTGCCCCTAACTAAAGGCGCCCGTGGTACGCTTTGAAACCCATAAATACGTAGAAATTGTGGAACTTTATGCTACGCACATTCTCGTCATAAAACAGCGGTATATAAAGCATTAAGTCAATATTTTCGTTGGATTGAAACCCGAGTTCGACGGGGTTAACGTCTGGAAGTTACGGCCGCTCTTACGAAGTTCCGGAACATGCTGTATAACAGGAATATGGGGAAATAAGATATTTATGATTTAAAACAGATGGAGAGATGATAGACGTTTGTAGCAGCGATGTCGCGGAAGCGATATTTTTGACATCCGCGGTTGCGGAGGCGGATGCAGATATTTGGAACACTAAACATCGAAAATAAACAACGTCCATTCTATTATATCACGGAATCATAAAACACTTTGAGACTAAATTTCAATTGTAGCGAACAAATCAAAAACGCGTCTGCTCTTGGTCACAGAAACAAAATGAAGTTTTTTTTGACTAATGGCTAAAATATCTAAAACGCGCGCGGTATGTGGCGCGTGGGCTCCTTTCTTGTCGTTAATGCACTACATCTGCATCCGCAACAATCGATGCAGATGCGGAAGCTGATGCGGAATGTCTGAAACATCCCTGGTTTGTAGATACGCTGTATCCTATTCAGCAACTCTGCGATCCCATTGCTCAGCTCGACCATTCTTTGTTTTTTTTTATTTTTATTTATTCTTAAAAAAAACAACAATGGCAAGTACATTCCTTTCTGCTTCGCCAAACTGAGGACAGTTTGTCGGCGAATGTGCGCTCCCTTCCAAAAGTCAAACATTGTTGTGTTTACCTACTTACTAAATTACCTACTTAATTTACTAACACTAAACTTAGTGTACCATCGACATTAATTTTGTATGAAGCAGTCGTAAATGAAAACGAATGCAATTGATTGCAAACATTTTTGTAAGTTAAGTTTTATGTAACTACATACAAATGCAATTTGTAAGATGTAGATAATAAGGAAAACTCCAAATTAAGACAAGTATAATACTTTATTTCCTTGAAGCACTTCTAAACTGTCACACAGTTACTTATAAATATACTCATGACATATTTCTAGAAAGTCACAATTATATTAATTCATTTAACTAAGTATCCAGCACCTCATTGCTTTGTTAACGCTCGTGTAAGAATGATGTCCTGACATCGGCTTTTTGATCATAACCTTTTGGGTGTGAAGGGATATCCAACTACAACGTCCGAGTAGGTTTCCATTACTATTGACTACCCTAATTTGCAATAAATTATATGAAACTACCCATCTATTAAAAAAAATCATCACATTTACATATTATATTATTATTATTTTTTCCTTCGATCTTCCTAGTTAGGCTTGCTAGTCGAGTCATATGACACCCGTATGAGTCGACACATTTTCTACAGCTATAAAATATTATTAATATAATAAAATTTATATAATAAATGTTGACCTTGTTATCATTTTGTGACATGTTTTTTCTCAAATAAACGTTCATTTTCAAAAAAAAATGTAATTAGGAACCCTGGGAAGCACAACGGATCTTCAATATCTTCCTATTAGATTTTATGCAGACGTAGAATGAATCCCTTAAGATTGATGTGATTAGAGCACAGATGTATGAATATAAGGAGATCGGACATGCCGGCCGATTTGTATAGAGTACGCCTGTCGCAAGTTCATTAACCCACACAACGCCCAAGTAATTGACAAGACAAAGCACGCACACATCTAAAACACACACATTTGACAATAAACGCGCATCATATCAGGCATTTTGGGAAAAAACGTAATATTCTCTGCGATCAGCACGCGTGCACAGTATGGCAGTGTATGCACATTGAGCATACAGCTGCGACACGGCCTCCGGCGGCTTGTCCTCTCTCTAGTATTCTATGCTCTGAGGATTAGAGGCTTTGTATGAAAAACTTTCCCTTTCCCCGCTTTCTTTTATTTCTTCTTTTTAATTTCTAGCAACAGGAACTGGTTTCCTAAATATGGTGGATTCCATTGAGCATAATTCAGTTATTTTAGCATGGCATTTTAAAATGAGAACCAATCTACATGTGTAGGTAGAGTCGAGCATACTGGCGATTCTAAAGGTGATTAAAGAGTAGGTATAATGGTCAAAGTCGCGGGCAAAAGCTAGTATTGCAAAAAATACACACCTAATAATTTACTTTAAAAACAAAGTTTAAACCGACTTCAATTCAGTACTTCGTCAAGCTCGCCAAGCCACATAGGTACATGTAAATTTCCACATTTCCTTTCCAATTGACTGTTCTCAGAGAGGAAATGCGCTGATTATTACAGAAACAACCCAAGTCGCTATGTGGGCTGATAATATTTGAGGAGTTCCGTCGATTCCTCAAGGATCTCAGAATTAACTCTTTAGTAGTTGCTACTTCAACGGAATCATGTCAGAATCTTTGACGTACTTTACATCTTTGAGTAGTTCCATAAGTCATCTGTGGTCAGCATCATCAGTTCCACTAAACCAAATTTGAGATTTCAGCTGGTTAATGAGTTTATAATAGAAAATACAGAAGTTAGTACCCGCGAGCCTATGGAATTTGAGGGTTGCCCTCAATTTCCCTGGGATCCTATTATCAGATCCTAAATTGGTGACAATGGGACCACCTCAGGAGTATACTCTTTCGACTAAAACAAATTTTGGAAATCGGTCCACAATTGACGGAGAAATCGGCGAATATACATAAAAAAAAACATACATAGTATGGAACATATAACCTCCTCCTTTATTGAAGTCGGTTAAAAACGTTCAAATAACCTATTTGAAGTCGTCTAAAAATTATAGCCCTCAGCATTACTGCCGTCTTTATCGCATCAGCCGTCCATCACGACGTAATGATTTTATTCTGTCTAGACTGACAGTAATAGGTGAAACGTCTAGAATACGGCCTAGGCTAGATGCTGGCCTAGATATATATTCTTATACGTGGCAATTTATGTAGCGGCAGACATTGTTAGGATCTAAATAAGAACAAGATATCTTCCCGAGATTTATAGAATGTGTCGGGTAATACAGAATGTGAACAGCTAAAGAATTCTGCTGGCGTTTGAGAAAATAAATATGAGTGGTCCGTTTCATGAAGTTACGAGTTACTTTTTTCATAGAAATAGAAATCTTTATTGTGTAAGTAGAGTGTACAAAGTTGACATGGTAGTACAAAGTATCCACAGCTACCCGCTACGGGCATACAATAATTATGTTTATATGGTTCATAAGAAAGCCTAAACTGGTTAAAATAACTACTTAATTACGTTATTTAATAAAACCTAATCATTGCTACCGAACTATGAGCACTTAAAATATATTTACTTATATTATATGTATAGATTTAAAATGCAGAATTGTCTATTAACCAACTTTGAAGCTAAAGCTATTGTACAAGAGATAGATTTAATGCCATAAAGGAGTATTTACCAGCGAGCAAAGCAGATCTTTCATTGTATCGTTTTACAGAAAGTGCCATACTTTCTGTAAATCGGTCACACCGATCCTTGGCCAAGGCTAGATACCAGCGCCTCAAAAAACACATGCCATAAAGAGTCATCATCATCATTATAATCCTCATCAGACTATACCTGACTCATGGGCACGTGTCTCCTGTCATGGATCAGAGGGACTGGGCAGTTGTCTTCACTCTGGCCAGTGCAGGTTAGGCACTTCACGTAGGTACAAGTATACATTTCTTCCCAGATGTATACCTATACAGTGAAGTAAATCCTCGTAAGAAACCTTACGATATTTTCCTTCACCGTAAAGCTAGCGTTGAAAATTCCGGAAAAAATCAGATGATTTTTTCGGGTATTTATGAAATTTTCGTTTTTTCTCGTTTTTTTCGGATTTTTAAGGAAAAAAACCAATAAGCGTAATGACACAACTGTGACAACTGAACTAAACTGACACCGATGTCAATGTCAAAGTAAGACTATAATCATTCAACTATCCATCATTATTAAGAAAAATAATCGATTGAAACCGGTTTTAAACGTTTTTTTCGGAAAAGTTGAAGCGGAAAATTTCATGATTTTTTTCCGTAAAAATCCGAAAAAAATGAGCCATTTGAAAAGAAACGGGATTTTTTCCGGAAATTTTCAACGATACGTTAAGCTAATGGTATCATCAAATGATATTCAGTACATTAAGTTCCGAAAAACTCATAACTAGTCGAGAAACTCATAAATAGTTAGGTAACGTCCCAAACAGTCAGAGTAAATCCTTTCAAAAAACGCAAGCTTAAGTACCCTACCTCATACCCTAGCCAGAGCATGATGTAGTTTTTCTCTTACAGCACAGAATAAATAATAGAACTACATACAGAAGGTTATCTGTTAACACATCCCCTGTATGTATATACAGGGGATGTGTTAACAGATAACCTTGTCGCCACCACCCCTGGTCGCCTCTGGTGCAAAGGTGCCCATAATGCTTATGCCACATTACCCTGTTGAATGGCCAAAGACAAGCTTTGCACCAGAAACGACTTGGAGCGGGGATCCTCACGCAATTTCTTTGCATCCGATCCCCAGCAACCCACAGTTTCTACCGCCAGGGGTACAAAAATATAGCCTGATGTAAGGGGGGCGTACTTTTGTCGCTTTAATGCGGGCTGAAATTCGGCTGCCGCCCCAGCCGCGCGGGTAGTCCGGTTAATATGGGATGCCGCGAAGGTGCTGACGCACGTGGCGTCCCACACTAAGCACCGCCCTCTTTCCCACGGCAACAACGTTAGGCCATCGGGTCGTTTGCCTTCAGTGCGACTAAGGTCCAGCGGGTCAAGAATAGACGGAATGCCTGCCGCCCTTAAGGCTCTCTGGACTATGTCGTATGTCGTTGATGGTGACGGGGTTGCCTATCGGAGCACCGGCGTGATGACCGTCAGCACCCACCATGTTACCACAAACGCAAACATTGTGGTTGGCACGAATTGCAGCCTAGGCGGAGAGCAAGGAGACATTATTTAAAAAAAAAGAAACATTATTAAAACATACAAATACAACGAAAAATAAAGCTTTACCTCGTAATTAGTGAAATGTTGATATATGTTTATCTGAGAACTGGCCACAATCCGCATAAATACTTCTAAGACAGCTTAAGATTATATATTTTCAGACTTCAAAGTTACGGTAACCTAATTTATATTCAAAAAGTCTTCCGTCTAGCAGGATTTCAACGCGTTTGAACGTAAAATAATTCACTAGACGAAATGAAAATGTTTCTCCAACACTGAATTTCAATTCAATAAAAGTTCCAGTAACCCTCGAAGGGGGTACGCGTTTTTACGATATCCAAAGTAAGTAATAATCAAATCAGAACCCACCCGACTTTGAAACAGTTCCACAACTTGGAAGTTGTGCTGTTTAAACTGTTTTTATACTTTACCTTTTGGAATGTGGAAGTTTTCGTTTTTGTTGTTCGGTTGCGGTTTAAAAAATTGGTACGTTTTCGAACCTTATCAGTAGTAATATAAAGATAAGATCTTTGAGGTCGCTTTACAATTTTAATATATAAGTTAGTTTAATAAAGAAGCTAGTTTTTAGGGTTCCGTGGTAAAACGGGACCCTACTCGTATTACTAAGACTCCGCTGTCCGTCCGTCCGTCCGTCTGTATGTCACCAGGCTGTATCTCACTGATAGCGTGATAGTTCCAGCTGAAATTTTCACAGATGATGTAATTTATGTTGCCGCTATAACAACAAATACTAAAAACACAGAATAAAATAGTTTTTTATAGATAATGGTACGGAACCCTTCGTGCGCGAGTCCGACTCGCACTTGGCCGGTTTTTAGATTTGGTTGCGGTTTCAATATTTGGTACATTTGCGAACCATATAAACATTATTTAGATTACTCTGATATTATAAAGATAAAAGTTATTGAGGTTGCTTTACAATATTTATAATAAAGAAGTTAGCGTAATAAAATATAGCCTAATATTTAAGACCATCTCGGTCGTGGTTGCATTTTATATACTGGTGAAATATTTAATGAAATCGAATAAGTACCTACCTAATTACTTTTTGGGGATTACTTAACCCCTACATACAAACGGGCAGACGTTTACTGTTTAAATAATATTAAATACTAACTGCCCGCGCGGCTTCGCCAGCGTATTGAAAAGAACGCAGGCAAACCCGCGAAATTAAATGTAACCTATAACCTTCCAGGAAGTCCAGTCTACACGCAAGTGAAAGAATTGTTGAACTCGGATAATTTGTTCCGGAGATTATCCAGTACATACAAACTTCATCATCATCATCATATCAGCCGAAAGACGTCCACTGCTGGACATAGGCCTTCCCCAAAGAGTTCCATAATGACCGGTCCAGCGCCACCCGCATCCAGCGGACAAACAAACTTACAAAGCTACAATCTTACAAACTTTTACTCTTTATAACATTTAATAGACTAGGTGCTCGCGGCACGCAGTGAAATGATACCTACAACTTAGAAAAGTCGAAAAACCTCCGACATTTTAATTTCAAAGTTCTATATCTCAAAAACGGCAAAACCGATTTTGTTGAAACGTAGCTAAGAACCATCTCGATCACGTCAGCTTTTGGACAAAAAAAACCGCATTATAATCGGTTCATTCGTTTAGGAGCTACGATGCCACAGACAGATAGACAGACACACAGACACGTCAAACTTATAACACCCCTCTTTTTGGGTCAGGGATTAAAAATTGGGACAAACAATGCAGTAGTAATATATGAAATTTATTGATTGCCATAGGATACCTGTTTTGTTTCTTGTGAGATGCTGTATGGTATTTAAGTACCAACATTCTTGTATGGGACCATTTATTTAATCAAGAAACTATCACCATTCACATTTCATGTACCGGCAACAGGCCAACTTACCGTCAATACTGGGATAACGGAAGTCAAAAGGCGTATTTCATCATCATCATATCAGCCGAAAGACGTCCACTGCTGGACCTATGCCTCCCCCAATAAGTGCCAAAAGGCGTATATATATGTATGCAAAACAACTCGAACGTCTACCTACACGACCATTGAACGGGACTTTTCTAAATCTAGTCGAGTTCGTAAGTCAGTTCTCTTCAACTTATACCTATCTAATGCCTTTATTTAATTCGAGTTTCATGTTTTCACCTTGTCAAGCGAGACGCCGACAGTCCCCCCTCAACCAAGGGGGTTTCAAGGTTCAGTTTGATTGCAATGAAGCGGGAAATTTGCATTTAATGGGTTATGAGTGACTGATGCCTCTAACCTATAATCAAAAACGAGTGATGGCACCGCCCACTTTCAAGCCGTGTGGATAAATAGGTCTACTAAAATATTGGGTGATGAATTCAATTGTTTTAGAGGTTTCTGAACGCAAGGAGGTAGGTAGTTAACCAAAAAATTTCGTAATAGGGTTGGGGACTCTAATTTTATTATTACTCCAAAAGAAGGCAAACAAATATTCCTAATGATAAAAATCCTATTTAAATATCTCAAAAAATGACGAAGATACTATACACATATTGCTCGGGTCTCGAGCGTCATCGTAAACGACAATATTTTCATGTGAAGGTGCGTTTTGCGGAATAGGGATCGAGTACACCCCCTCTTAAAGCTTTGGACATTTATAACTTTGTGATTATTGTCTTCTGTTACGGTTTTCTCTATATCACTATAGACTTAATCCTTTTTCGAAAAAAAACGACATGACTATTTTCGTTGGTATCCCCATCCCTATTTTGGAGGTTTGCCAGCAGTGTACTTCGTACTTTTGCTCAAAATGCAGCAGGTTTAAAAATACTTAGTTATATTTATATTTTTATATTGATCACCATCAGGAAGCCTGTATACCGTTAACTTAGTTTGGGACTAGGTTGATTTGTGTAAGATTGTCCGCAAATATTTATTTATTTATTTAACTGCACCGGTCAGTGCACCCCAATCAGATGAGTACACAATATTTTGCAATTATTATCGTGCATACCTAAGCTAGTAAAAAGTTAACTGAATCATGTACCCCGTACGCTTTGCTCCAACTAGTAATGGCAATGCTACAACAATAATGACAGCTCAAAATGAATACAAGGGGAAAATCTAGGGCGGTAAAACAAAGAATGTCTCGTATCGCAGGTGTATTTGCTCCCGAGCTAAAGGCAAGGGTAACAGATCTGATATAGAGGTAAGTCAAAAGATGTTTGCCTCCCTCCAATCCCTAAGGGATCGACGTACTACAACGCGACTACGCGATTATCGCAAGTTCTCGCGAATTTAACTGGACTCGAATAGGTCAAAAAGTCTTAATTGACAATCGCGCGAAATTTTGTGAGCAGGCCTTTTATTTATTAAGTTTTTTTTGTCGTTCCGTTTTTGAAAATGAAAAATTAAAAAATCGAGAGCTCCCTTACTTTAGAGCATGTAGTTCAACTGTTGTCAGTTGTCTAATTGTAGTCTCTATAGGACAGACGTGTATTTTTTGTCCCTGTTTTGGAGCCACAATATCCGAACCTACGCGACTGTTACTATCAAGGAACATCTCAAAAACCGTTCACCAATAGTTATCGAAAGCATGTTTATGTTTACGATATTCGAAATCTAAACTTATGCAGTATATGTAATGTAGTCAATAACTGTATTTATGTTTTCAAGACAAATAAGACGCTTATATCGCTTTCTAATTTCGATACTAATAAATACTTGTGACTCCATACTTTATTACCAATATCTAGCCGATTGTTTAAGTAAACTCTCAATAATATTGCTAAGGCACTGTTTATGACGGGTATTTACAATACATCATCTTTAAATGACTAAAGACAGACACATTCATCTAACATTCCACTTCTAATACTACTGATATACCTACGGTGAGCTCCATAAACAAAATTGAGCCTTATTTCCTTCACTTAAGTGCGTATGTATACATATTTATAGTGACTACACAAAGTTTCCCAAATATTCTGCGATAACAAAAGAGCGTGGTTCCAAGATTTCTCTGTCCCTTTTGCTATTCACTAACCATCTTTTCTCGAACTCTCTAGGATAGGGTAATTCTCTATGGATCGTTGATGTCTGAAATAAATTATTAATAAAAATAAAATCTATAACGTACGGTCAGCATCAAAAGTAACTACGCAATCGAAGACGTTAAAAGTTCTTATTCCCTATTAAGACATTTGACGTCTTCGTTTGCATAGCTACTGATTTTGATGCAGACTGTACGAGTATACCTACTTGGTGTTGTAATATTGATAGTGAACCATCAAATTATTACAATAAAGTGTAAATAACAAACTATAAATAAAACCATAAAACGATAATATAAGACTAGTAGAGAGAAAATTTTAAAATACCTACAGAATCCTTACACTTCAATAAAAACGAACTGTATGACAACTATGTACTTAAACGAATTATTAAAAAAAAAAAAAAAATTTGAACTGTTTATTTCAATTGATAGACAACAACAAAAATATTATTCAGGTACAACTTAACCCAATCTTAAATTTTAAAGATTATTAGCTAAGTTTAGTTAGTTATATATCATATCATTGACATTTTAATTTAAATTATTGTTAGTAAGTATTTGTTAGTTATTGTTAGTTAAGTTAAGAATTAACATTATTTTTTACACTCAGTATGGCTTTCTTAATTACATATTTGGCTTTATGCGGTTTATCCCTTATACAATCCATTACATCTATACATATAATAAAGCTGAAGAGGCTCGAAAGTCTGTACATGGAAGATATTCGAAAAAAAATTGGCTAGGGATACTTAAAATCGATAACAGAACACGTTCCAACAGTTTTTAGAATTTTTGTCTGTTTGTCTGTTTGTCTGTTTGTCTGTTTGTCTGTTTGTCTGTTTATCTGTTTTTCTGTTTATCTGTTGGTCTGTTTATGTGACCGCGCATCACGTGAAAACGGCTTTACCGATTTAGATAAAATTTGGTATAGAGATAGTTTGAGTCCTGCGAAAGGACATAGGGTAGTTTTTATCCCGGAAATAAACCCCTAAGGGGATGAAATGGGGGGTGGAAGTTTGTATGGAGCTACTTAAACCGCTGCACCGATTTGGATTAAATTTGGTATATAAATAGTTCGAGTCCCGGGGAAGGTCATAGGATAGGTTTTATTCCAGAAATCTTCCCTTTAGGGAGTAAAACGTGGGGGTGAAAATTTGGATGGAACCCATTTTGATAAAATATGGTTTAGAGTTAGTTTAAGTTCTGGGAAAGGACATTGGATAGTTTTATCCCGGAAATCTGCCCATAAGGGGGTGTAGTGGGGGGTGAAATTTTGGATGGACTCCGTTAGGATCAAATTTGGTATAAAGATAGTTTGAGTCCCAAAGAATGACAACGGCTACTTTGAATCCCGAAAATCATCCCCTAAGGGGATGAAATAGGGGTAGAAATGTGGATAAATCCCATTAAGTAAAAATTTTGGTAAAGAGATAGAAAGAGTCCCAGGGAGTCCTTCCCTGTTTTTATCCTGAAATGCATAGTTTTTATCCTGAATAATCATCTCCTGAGGGGGTGAAACGAGGAGTGAAAATTTGGATAGAACCCATTTAGATGAAATTTGGTATGGAGATAGTTAGTCCTAGGAAGGACCTAAAATAATTTTTAGTCCAGAAATCATCTCCTAAGGGGGTGAAATGAGGGGTGAAAATTAGAATAAAACCCATTTAGATGAAATTCGGTATAGAGATAGTTGGAGTCCCGGGAAAGGAAATCGCATAGTTTTTGTAACGAAAATCATCGCCTGAGAGGATGAGATGAGGGTTGAAGATTTGGATGGAACTCATTTAGTTGAAATCTGGTTAAGAGATAATTTGAGTCCTGGGAAAGGACATCTGATAGTTTTATTCCGGAGATCATTCCCTAAGGGGGTGAAATGGGGGTGAAAATTTAGTATAGCGATAGTTGGGAGTCCTGGGGATAGTTTTATCCCGAAAATCCTCCCCTAAGGGGTGAAAATTTGGATGTGAGTGACCCATTTAGATGAAATTTGGTTAACAGATAGTTTGAGTTCCGGAAAAGGACATAGGATAGTTTTTATCCCGCAAATCATCTCTTAAGGGGGTGAAATGGGGGTTGAATATTTGTATGAAGCTACTATACAACCCATTTAAATAAAATTTTGTATAGAGGTAGTTAGTAGGCGCGGTGTTGGTAGGCACAAGGTGGACTGATGACCTGGTAAAGGTCGCGGGAGTCCGTTGGATGCGGGTGGCGCAGGATTGGTCACTTTGGAACTCTTTGGGGGAGGACTATGTCCAGCAGTGGACGTCTTTCGGCTGATATGATGATGATGATAAATGATAATAATGATAAAGATAGTTTGTGAGTCTCGGGTAAGGACATATGATAGTTTTTATATCAGAAATCTACCCATAAAAGGGAAATGGAGGGTGAAAGTTTGTATCGAGCTACGATATAAACGAGTTCTACGCGGACGAAGTCGCGGGCAAAAGCTAGTTTTCCAATATATTTGTAGGGAAACTGTTTAAGATAACAGGCACATAACTGGACCAGACCCTTTGTCCATAAAAGTTTTTGCTGTTTGGTACCGTAAAGGTTCAAAACAGCAATTTACGTGATTTGCCATACCACGGTCAGTACGAAGATACAGCATTTTCTCAGCATTGCCGTCATAATACTATGTCAATTGTCACCAGTGCGGGACCCACCTTTGACCCTATTTTTTTTTCTTTTGACCTCTAATTGTAGTTAGTCCCACGTTTGATCCACTCAAAAATTTAGTTCGAGTGGCACCGTGAAAAAAAAAACAATTAACCAATTATAAAAATGTTCTGATAATCAAAATAACCATAGGAAGGGGTCAGATTTACACTGGTTTTCTCAACACAAGTCGTCGATTAGTTGCGAACAAAACCCTTGTAATGTTTATTTGTTTCTGGCGGCGACTAATGGGTTATTAACAGAGCGGCCATTTTGTTTTCAGACAGAATCGTTCTTTTAACCTCTCGGAGGTTAAGTATTGGCGCTATCGTAAATGTATTTGTTGTATAGTACGGGTAGGTTAGCTTAGTGATAGACAATACGTAGAGTTTCTTGTTTGTCCACCGTTTTAGACGCAATGGTGGGTAACCGGCCAACGAAGGTGACTGTCAAGGATTCGAATTAAAATGTACATAGGTAGTGTTTTTTTTGATTTCCGTTAATTTTGACACGATGTTCGGTTCATTAACAGAAGCTACCTGGTATGTTGCTTTTTGTTAAATTCAAATTATTATTTTTTTCATTTTTCATACAAACTAAATCAATATTACAGTGTGGGAGGGCTCTAACACTTAATCTCAATTAACACAACGTTCATTTTCACCTACGACAGCACTTGTCAACACATGGCTCAGTGGTAAATAGTTTGCTTATGGAGTGAGGGGTCCCAGGTTCAATGATGTACTATACTGACGAAAATTAAAACGTAAATAAAATAAAGGACCCTTCACATTGATTCGGTCATTAAATGGATTTATTGAATATCTGAAAAATAGTAAGAGTTAAGACACTAGTTTCTTAGAAAAATTAGTTCCATTTAACCTGAGGATTCTTCCTTTAAAGTTAACGGAAATAAAAAAAAACACGGTGTATTATATCGACATTTGTCCAAAAAAGTCATTCCCGGTGAATATCGCATCTCGTATTCTCGTGCGTGGACATAAACATGTATCTTACACGGGGCGTAGATAACAGCATCGAGGCAACTTCTTATGCTGTCTTTTTTAGTTCATCATGTAAATAAAAAAGTTACCAGTCGTTTATAATAAACATTTGTTTCAATATTCTGAATAGTTAAAATACCGTTATTCGTTGTTACTTTTTAAGTTTTTGCACAAAAAAACCAGTAAAAATGCAAATATTCTTAGGAAACCTGCAAAATTCTAATATAGCTACAATCAAAACTCTTAATAAAAGTTTCCAGCAAACTGGATTCAATGATACATTCATGTGATTCAACGATAAAAATCAGCAACAAATGTGTCATATCATTGAGTTTTTTGTCATGCACAAGTTACTTCATTATTTTCTACGAATGAAAAACTTAGTTCTTGGGACGTGTGCGGACCGGGACCTATCTGTTGTATTAAACGCTCCACCTTTGAAATTTTCGTGAAAATGAGTTGTTTAGTAACCATTTTATACATTATAACGTAATAATTTTAAGATATGAGAAGTAATAAAGTTTTCGTAGAAATTAATTTTAATAAAAGAAAATAGAGAAAAAAAACCAAATTGAACCCTATTATTTCACTTGTAATCATTTTACTGCTCCATTGTTTATCAGAAAAAGATGAATTTTTATATTTTTTTTAATAAAGTAATGAATAATAACTTTATTATCTTACTTTACTTTTATTTACCTCGTTTTCTGAAAGCGTTTCCATCTCGCTCACGCTTATGCTCAGTGAGAGGGAGAGAAGACCATGAACGTGCGGCGCCTTAACTAGAGATTTCTAAAGTGACCTCCCCTACATTGTCGCCGCTTTGACACGTTCCTAGGATATTGTCTGACGCGTGCGGAATCTAAAGCGCAATTTACACATGCAAGAAATTGCATACAAATTTAATTACATTGCGGGTTACCGAGGTACTTATACTGAGTTGTATCTATCCAACCCCGCTTTGTAGTTAAACTTGCATGCAATTTCTTGCCTGTGTAATTCGCGCTTAAGGTTCCGCTCGTTCATGGTCTTCTCTCCCTCTCACTGAGCATACCCGTGAGCGAGATGGAAGTGCGTTCGAAAGCGCGATTATCATGTTTTTCGGAATATTTCAGAAAACGAGAATACATTTAAGTAAGTAAGAAAATAAAAATATTGTTCATTACTTAATGAAGAAGATTATAAATTTTCATCTTTTTGTGATAAAAAATGGAGCAGTAAAATGGTTACGAGTGAAATAATAGGGTTCACTTTAGTTTTTTTTTCTCTACTATCTTCTGTTAAAATGGATTTCTACGAAAACTACGTTACTTCTCATATCTTGCAGATTATGATATATTTATTCCGACACTAAATTGTTACGTGATAATGTATAAAGTGGTTACTAAACAACTCATTTGTACGAAAATGTTAAAGGTCGAAATATCACGTGACAAACCAATTTCTCAAATTAATCTAGTTTATACAAGTTTATTCTAGGAAACGGGGAAATTGGCGCAAATGGGAAGCCAATTTATGAAAATTTGTTACATAAGTTTCTTTAAATATGACGCCGTTAGCCTACGAATGTCAAGTAATGTTTTGTATGGCAATCGAACCACCTTAATATTATAATGTTTGTTAGTTTATATTTTACTAGCAGCCCGCACGGGTTCGTCCGCGTATTGCCAAGAACGCAGACAAACCCGCGGGATAAAATATAGCCTATAAGCATCCAAAAAGTTCATTCTACGCAAAGGTTTTTTTTTTTTTTTTTTTCTTTATTTATATCTGCGATCAGTCGCAAGACTATAAGCAGATGGGTACTAGGTGGTAGATGTTTGGAGAGATAAGACCAATGTCCTAGCTCTCGTCTAATTCAGGTAGCACGTTGGCTCTCTTGAGTCTCTTAATTGGATTAGGCTCCAATAGTTTGGCAGACAAGGGATTAGGATGGGCTGTAAGTCTGTCCTTGTACTTGGCTGAGTATCGTTTCGCTTCTTCAGTGACAGTTGGTACTTCCAGGTACTCGTGGATTTCCGAGTTGCGAGCGTGATACCTATACGCAAAGGTGAATGAATTTTTGAATTCCGACAAGTGGTTCCGGAGATAACCCAAAACAAACAAACTTACTACGTTACGATCAATCCCACAGGCACTTCCTTTTTATAATATTACTCGTAGTATAGACGAGCTACGAGAAGAGCTACGGTAGCCTAGTGCTTCAGGCATACGGCTGTCAAGCGGCGGCCGTGGGTTCGAATCCCGGTTCCTACCAATGATGGTTCCGGGCTCTAATAATTAGCCCTTCATATGTCTAAGCATTGATCAGTGCTATCGAAATTGGACTCTGTGACAGAAACGAAAAATGTATAATCCTCCAGCACTGTCAATGTTAAAGCATCCGAAAGTTTAAACAATATATTATGTCGGTATTTGGTTAGTTATAATTTACTTTCAAAACAAAGTTTTAACCGACTTCAATTCAGTACTCCGCCAAGCCACATTAACATTTCCACATTTTTTTCCAATTTACCACATGAACTGATTTCCGAGAACAAAAGCGTTGATTTTTAGACCAATAAACCAAATCGCTGTATGTGGGCCGATAATATTTGAGGACACTTCATTGTTTGGCACTTCATTGTTTGCTATTTCAACGGAATAATATCAGAATCTGTGACGTACTTATATAGTTTGAAGTACATCATTGAGACATCACACAAGCCACAAGCCATCTGTGGTCTTCATCATCACTTCCACATCACCAAATTTATGATTTCCGGGTGTAAATACACGAGCTATAATAGAAAATACCGAAATTACTACACGCGTGCCTAATATATTTGAGGAGTTCCCTCAATTCCTCATGGTTCCCATCATCCAACTGGGGTTTTGGAAACAATGGGACCAATCTGGAAGCATATACTTTCAGTTAAAAAAAGAATTGTACGAATCGGTTCATAAATGACGGAGTTCTGAGGTAACAAACATTAAAAAAGAAAAAAAAAAACATCCTTTTTTGAAGTCGGTTAAAAAGTACTTTTCGTCATCTAAACTGAAACAAACTATAAATATAACATTAAAACACAGTTGGTGTGAACCCGACTGTTGCTATGTAAATAAAACTTTACGATGCTTAAACTATGTAATGTAGTATTGTTCCGTGCCCCGGTTCGGGAGGGTTAATCCATTTGTATGCAACACACTTCTACTTAGGTGCGACTCGCTTTCTGCATTTGATTACGTTATAAACTTTTCACTTCTCATGCTCTAAAAGTTCGTCTTTATGTCGTGCGTAGGCGACATAAAGTCGCTTTTTATGCTCTAGAGCATAAAGTAAAATCTTTGTTCGCGCCATCGGCGCGACGATATAGGTAACTCGTTCAATCATTCATCGATTCACTCGTTGACGTGCCGACGCAAGCGACGCGCCGCGAGAGTAGCCTTTTGACCGCCGTCGCGCACTGACGTGTATCTCAATCCCAGCGTTCCGTGCTCACCTGAACCTACGAAAGTGTCGTGATTATACCGGCCGGTACCCTTATTGTAGTGACTGTGACGTTACGTGGCTCATCAGCTCAAGACTAGGCGCGCGAGTGAATTATAACCCTCAGTGTGCGTGAAGACTTTCATCAGCTCAAGGTCGGCTCGAAACCAGAAGAAGACTCCTACTCAGCCCATCCATCATATCAGCACGGCAAGCCGCTTAAGTCGTCGCGGCCCAGTACACAGAACAACCTTACCTACATATTCAAGTAAGCCAGTTCCCATTTCTCACTCCCATTCTCCATCTCATTCAGCTCACGTCGCGTGTTATTGCCCCCAGCGATAACATTCTTTGGTCCTTCGAACCGGATTTCTTTGGTCCTTCGAAAAACCCCACCCACACCAGCCCTTTGGATAAGCAGTCTTTCTTTTGCTCGAAAAAGCACACCCAGTTAGGTAAAAAATCCACCCACATTTCAAAAAAAAAAATTAATTCTTTCGCCCAAATTATTCAACTCATAACGTAATATATAACATTACATGTAAACTCAGCCCATTTCAAACAAAGGTACATTACCAAAAAGTACCACATCTCATTTATTTGCCTACGAAATTCTGCACATTCGAGAACATTCCGTCCGTTCTGTAGGTAGCTACCCTGAGTTACCGATCACTTACAGCGGTCTTCAGCCCTTTATAAGCTATTTTCTAAAAGCAAACATTCTCGAAACGTAATCAGACAGTGTGTAGAATAACCTATAGATATAACTTACGAAACCGCTCATTTCAAAAGGACACGTTTGATTGCATCATTATTCTAAAGCAAAATTTTTAAAGCGCCGTCATAATTACGAATACCTCATAGGTACTAAATTCATTCTCCAGCTCATACATGTAACAGATACATATAACTAGGCATAAATAAACGTTTAATTTTTGTAAACAATTGAACAGCTCGCAGATCTAAAATAATACATTAAAAAGCAACCTTACTGCTCAGAGGATAAGGCTCAAAATTCAATAACCGTATAATATCTGCCCGATGACAAGTACCTATTAAAGACAAGCCACAACTTGGTAACACTCCACATTGGTTAGTGGTTAATATAGTTTCTTATTTCCCTCACTCAAATTAGTACCTACTCATTAGGTAACTTACATCGTGAAACACAGGGTGTCCAGGGAGAAATTTTTTTTTTTGTGCAACAATTTTTTTTGGTTTTTTATCTTTTGTTGACAAATTCACATTGGTGTAACAGTCAATTGTTAGTCAGCTCATCACAAGTCATCATACAGGGTGTCATATTTTTTAAATTATTATTATTTTTTTTTTTTTTTATTTTTTTTGTCTCTCAACTCATTTAAGTACACATAAACAACACCATGCCGTCCAAATCGCAAGCAGCCATCTTCCGAGAGGCAACAAAGGCAATTACTCTGCTCAAGGAGATTGCGGAGGCAGCACTAGCAAAGGATACGAAAAAATATACATTGTCGGATTTCACGGCTCGGTACACAAAAGTAGACCTCTATAAATCCAAGCTAGAGGACGTCTATTATGAAATACTAGACGACGAGGAACTCACTGACGAGACCGAAGCCGTCTACACAAAACATTATGACACCGCGGTAACGGACTACAATTACATCCTAGTCGCGTTCGACAAATTGAGCGTGACTGCGGCCCTCCCAGAGACTTCTCACCCCTCCACGTCTGCCACGCCTACAACTGTGCTACCCAAAATCACGCTCCCAAAGTTCAGCTCAAAGGTTGAAGACTGGCCGTCCTTCATTACCATCTTCAGGAGCTTAACGGACGACATGACCATCATTTCGGATGCCGTAAAGCTCCACTACCTGCTCTCGTGCCTGACAGGCGAGGCACGCAGTATGGTATCCCACCTCCAGCTCACCAACGACAATTTCGCCGTAGCGATGAATATCCTAACTCGGCGCTATGAAAATCGTCGGGTCTTGATCGACCGGTTTGTAGATATCATCATTGAACTGCCCAACATTCACGTGCGCTCCGATATACGCACGCTCTTTTTAACTCCGCTCATTTCCGCGCAATGCGCCCTCAATAACCTCGATCTGCCCATGCAAGAAAGTGACTATGTTTTTGTGTCTATAGTAGTGCGAAACCTTAAAGGTGAACTTCGGACACTTTTTGAACGAAAGTACGGATCACGCCAGTCTCTGCCCACCCTCAAGAACCTGATCACCTTCTTGGAAGAGCACGCGCGTTGTGTAGAGACCGAATGGTCCAGCTCACCCAAGCCCAGCACCTCCCAACTCACTCAGCATTCGCCACAACCAGCTCAGTACCGCAGGCAGTCTCCCGTAAACTTTCCTCGAGGCCCGCCCCGACAGCCTGCGTATCATGAATCACGTCCCATGACCCCGGTTAGGAGCCGGTCAGACTATTCAGCTCAGCACAGGCCGACTTACTCAGCTCAACCGTCACCTCAAGACGCAAACACCACCAACACCATGCCCTGCCCATACTGCGGAGAAAGAGGGCACAAGCTCATCGCCTGCCCACGGTACAACGACCAACCAATACAAGGCCGTTGGGACTTTGTTCAGGCCCGCAACCGCTGCCGACGCTGCCTAGGCCCCCATTATGAGAATGAGTGCAAGTCCACGAAGGCTTGCAAAGAGTGTGGGAATGACAGACACCACACATCTCTTCACCGCCCCGGTGCTTCTTCTCCAACTCATTCGTCCGCTCATCTCCTACCTCCACATCTGAGAGAACAGCCCAGGACGCGTCCAGCTAATGAGTACCAACCGTTCTCGGCACACGCCTCACAGGCGAAACCCACGTCTCAGGACCACCCTCGCTCGCCCAGTACGTCCCGAGCAGGTGGTCAATCGTGACTACCTACAATAACTGAACACTGTGAAGAGGAAGACAATCAGCACACACACTCACACCCAGAACACACACACTCACACGCAGACCACACACACTCAGCCCATACCCAGACATCTCAAGCTCGCTCACCGCGATCAGCTCCACCAACAGCGAATCATTCCTCTTGTGATTACCCACGACAGGATGAGCACGCAATCAATCAGCCCATATTATTGCCTACCGTCACGCTAAAAATAGCAGACGTAAATGGCCAGTTTCACACAGCACGAGCCCTGCTAGATTGCGGTAGTATGCTCACACTTATCACTCAGCGCATGGCTCGTAATTTAAAGTTACCACAAAACTCAACATCACTCAAAATCACAGGAGTGGGCAACCACCACACACAGGAATCAAAGGCATCAATCACAATAATCTGTCGACCTACACATCATGACACACCCACGATTACGGCTACTGCGCATATTTTAAAACACGTTACCGGTTATCTACCGTTACAAAAGGTCCCACACATAGCACAAGTGAGAGGCCAGCCAAATATTCCCTTAGCAGATCAAGGATATAACACACCCGCTCCAATCGATCTCTTGTTAGGTTCTGATGTTCTCGGCCAAGTTCTGGACGGGACTAAGGTCTCCTTAGGCCGAGGGAAGCCCATAGCCTTCGGCACGATTTTCGACTTCGCATTGATAGGACCCATTGAGGACTTATATGCAACACCTGCAAACCAGGCCAACTCAGCTCATATTACCAGCTCTCAGCCAGAATCTGACGTACCCACACATGACATTTACAAGAACCTTGAGAGGTTCTGGGAGACAGAAGAACCACAACCTCATGTACAGACCAGCCCATTACAAGAGCAGTGCGAGGAAATTTTCCGTACTACAACCACCCGAGATCCATCAGGCCGCTATATGGTAACACTGCCGTTTCTACCAAATGCGCCGGCCTTAGGCAACACTCATGCCATTGCACTACGCAGGTTTCTTACACTGGAAAGGAAACTACAAGCAAATCCGCCCCTACGCTCTAAATATGTTGAATTTATGAGCGACTATCTCAACCTAGGACACATGTCACCATGCCACCCAAGTACCTTCGCGAACAAGCCTCATTTCTACATTCCTCATCACGGCATCTTCAAATCGGGATCCGACAAGTTACGCACTGTCTTTGATGGGTCCAGTAAAAGCTCAAATGGCGTCAGTCTTAATGATTGCCTGCACACAGGTCCAGCTCTCCAGCAAGATATAGTTGACATTATCATGTCTTTCAGGATACACCCCATAGTTTTCAGTACTGACATCAGAATGATGTTCAGAAACATACTCATCCACCCAGACCAACGACAGTATCAGCTCATTCTCTGGCGGTCTTCACCGGACCAGCCCCTGCTCACTTACGCACTAAATACCGTCTCCTATGGATTACGCTCAAGCCCGTACCACGCCCTCCGTACTCTGCTCCAATTGGCGGATGACGAAGGTCATCACTACCCGCACGCTGCTCAGGTCCTACGCAATTCAGTTTTCGTCGATGATATACTCTGTGGTCATGACTCTGTGGAGTCTGCTCAAGCGCTCCAAACAGAGTTGATTAACTTACTGGCCCTAGGTAGTTTTCAGCTCAGTAAATGGACCTCCAACTCTTCTCAGCTCCTTAATCGGTTCCCAGATGACCAATGTGACATGCCTAAAGACTTCGACATCAGCCCAGAATCGAATTCCATTAAAGTATGAGGTATACAATGGATTCCTCAATCGGATGAGTTCACTTATCGCATCTCTCTCCCCTCACTGACCCAAGTCACAAAACGCTCAATACTCAGCACAGTAGCTTCGCTGTACGACCCCAATGGTTGGGTTACACCCGTCATACTCCGCGCAAAGCTACTTTTACAGAAGTTATGGCTTCTGAAACTGGGATGGGACGAGCCCACCCCCGATGAAGTTCACACAGAATGGCAGCACATCTCACAAGACCTTCCTCAACTCTCAAATCTCCGCTTACCTCGGCACATCTGCAAATACAAGCCCACGTCCACTTACTCACTTCACGGGTTCGCGGACGCCTCAGAAGCCGGTTATGGTGCTGTCACTTATCTGCACGAGCTCGATGCCAATGGACTTGTCAATGTGCATCTGGTCATTGCCAAGTCGAAGGTCGCTCCTATCAAGAATCGCCTCTCAATTCCCAAAATGGAACTCTCAGCTGCAGCTCTTTTATCACAGCTCATGACACGACTGTCAGCTAAATTGTCAGCTCACATTGCTATAGAACAACATACCTGTTGGTCAGATAGCACAATAGTGTTAGCATGGCTCAACACGCCCCCTCACCGACTCCAGACATTTGAAGCCAACCGAGTGGCTAAAATAACGTCTAGCCCGATCAGCCCTAGGTGGAGGCATGTCCCTACGAACCTCAACCCTGCAGACTGTGCAAGCAGGGGTATGTCAGCCCAATCTCTATCAACCCATGACCTCTGGTGGTCTCCCAGCTGGCTCAAAGAGCCTCCTCATACCTGGCCCCAGATGCCAGCCGCTCTGGGTCATCACGCTTTACCAGGCCTTAAGCCAAAAAGTGTGCCAGCTCATATAGCAGTTCCTGATCTGGATCATGATCTGCTTACCCGCTTCAGCTCTTTTGACAAGCTCGTCGGAGTGACGGCTTGTATCAAGCGCTTCATTTATAATTGTAAGCACGGCCCAGATGTACGTCGCTCTGGACCGTTGACAGCCTGTGAACGGAGAGAAGCTCTGTTATTCTGGGTCCGCTCTGTTCAGCGGAATGAGTTTGCAGAAGACATTCATCGTCTCCACACTAATAAACTCTGCAGCAATCGACTCCAGCGTCTCTCCCCATTCTTGAAAGATGGGCTCTTGAGAGTCGGTGGTCGTCTCTCTCATGCGTCACTTAGGTACAACGCTCAACACCCACTCATTCTTCCCAGCTCAAGCCCGCTCGTTGACCTCATCATTGACCATTACCACAGAGTGCACTGCCATCCTGGCGCTGACACTCTACACGCAATGCTCCGCCAGCAATACTGGATACTATCCGCTCGCCGTGCGATCCGACACCGTGTGTTCAAATGTATTAGATGTTTCCGAACTCGCGCTCAACCAGCAGCCCCGTTTATGGCTGACCTTCCAGCAGATAGGGTTAACCCACAACCTGTATTTAGCCAAGTCACGACTGACTTTGCCGGCCCATTTCTCGTTAAGTCTAGCACGTTACGGAACGCTAAACTGTTAAAGGCGTACTTTTGTATATTTGTGTGCCTTTCAACGAAGGCAGTTCATTTGGAGGCAGTCTCCGCTCTTACCACGGAAGCCTTTCTTGCAGCGTTGCAAAGATTTGTCTCGCGTCGCGGTACACCAGTTCTAATTAGATCGGATTGCGGCACGAATTATGTAGGCGCTAGAAATCATCTCAAAGAAGTTCAAAACTTCCTCGCTGAAAATAATGATGCAATCACACACCAGCTCGCAAACCAGCAGGTAACCTGGTTGCTGAACCCCCCCAAGGGGCCTTGGTTCGGTGCCTTACATGAAATTAACGTCAAATCTACGAAACAGTTGTTCTATCGTGTAGTTGGTGAACAGCACCTTACTTTTGAGGAATTCTCCACACTCCTGACACGAATCGAGGCTGTACTCAACTCTAGACCTCTCTGCCCACTTTCATCCGACCCTACGGACATTGAACCCTTAACCGCTGGACATTTTATCATAGGCCGTCCACTCACTACTCTGCCCGAGCCGTCCTTTGATGACAGGCCGTTATCTGCTCTTAAACGCTTTCAGCTCATACAAGCTCTCTCTCAACGCTTTTGGACTCTGTGGACTAGATCTTACCTCCATACTCTCCAAACCCGCTCAAAATGGCTTTCCCCTTCATCGCCTCCTCAAGTTGGCGAACTCGTGCTCATCAAGGAAGATAACTTGCCACCGCTGCAATGGAGACTGGGTCGAATTACCCGCACAATACCTGGCAAGGATGGAGTGATCCGAGTAGTGGATCTGGACACCGCCAGTGGACATCTGCGCAGACCTGTGCTCAAGATAGCCAGGTTTCCATTGGATTCAGCTCAGGAAGAGGCTCTACTACGGGCCCCCCAGGATGTTCGCGCCATCGGCGCGACGATATAGGTAACTCGTTCAATCATTCATCGATTCACTCGTTGACGTGCCGACGCAAGCGACGCGCCGCGAGAGTAGCCTTTTGACCGCCGTCGCGCACTGACGTGTATCTCAATCCCAGCGTTCCGTGCTCACCTGAACCTACGAAAGTGTCGTGATTATACCGGCCGGTACCCTTATTGTAGTGACTGTGACGTTACGTGGCTCATCAGCTCAAGACTAGGCGCGCGAGTGAATTATAACCCTCAGTGTGCGTGAAGACTTTCATCAGCTCAAGGTCGGCTCGAAACCAGAAGAAGACTCCTACTCAGCCCATCCATCATATCAGCACGGCAAGCCGCTTAAGTCGTCGCGGCCCAGTACACAGAACAACCTTACCTACATATTCAAGTAAGCCAGTTCCCATTTCTCACTCCCATTCTCCATCTCATTCAGCTCACGTCGCGTGTTATTGCCCCCAGCGATAACATTCTTCGTCGAAGACCAAGGCAATCGCTGCAACAGCCACACGAACATCTTTAACTTCATACAACAACCTCTTTATTTTATTTCGTTTCGTTCGTATTCTAAGACCAAGGCAAAGATACCAACAGCCAAAGTACACAATAAAACTTCATGAAATAAACTTATAATTTGTATTTCGTCTCATTTATTATTTTACGTGTTGCTGTTTCATTTCCTCGCAATCGAAGTGAAAAGTAGAGTGTACAACTCGTCCATAAAACCCATTTTACACTCGACTTTATATCTATCCTCGCTCGCAAGCTCGCTCGGATGGATAAACGTCTCGAGTAAAATGGTGCGTTTTATGCACTTGTTGTACAATCTACTATTGTCTTTCGTTTGGTGTATCCTTTACATTTCTGGAAGCAAGCGTCTTTATTTACAAGCTTTTATGGAACTTTCCATGTTAGTTAGTATGTGCGGGTCAAATTTTGTAACTGAATTTTCAGCCACTTGCCCATATCCAATTTAACTGAAATTTGAAACGTAGTCAAAATAGAGGCCTCGGCAGAGTAACTTTCTACCCTTTGGCGTCGAGACCCTCGGTCCGTGGAGTCCCAGTGCGCATAAGTTATTTGCGGAAATCGCGAAACATCTGGTTGATGTAACTGGTGATCGAAGAGCTGGCAGCTTTCTCGCGCAACGCATCAGTATTGCAATTCAGCGAGGAAATGCCACCAGCATCCTAGATATCATACTTCGAGGGCGTTTTTATTTAGATTTAACTTAGTTTAAATTGAATTAAAATTAGGAAAGTAAAGACTTACTTAAATGATTATTGAACTCATATTGCTGCTGAGTGACTGATACCTGTTGTCAGTGCCATCAGTAGGAATTATACAGTCAAGGAAACTGGCTTATTTATGTCACCCTCTTATGGAATGATTTCCCGGATAAAATAAAATGTGGAAAGACGATGAACATAATTGGTATCTTTCACATAGGTAGTATATGAATTTTGGTATTTATTTCTAGTAGGTAAAGGCATGGTTTTTATTATTATAAGTAATTATTAGGTTGGTGCTCGCTTTATAGCTAAGTATACATGCAACCAGGATAACATTACGACGAGGAGCTTTGAAACGTTAGTGCAGAGGCGTCACAGGCCAAAAGGTTAACCATTTTATAAAACTTTTTTTCTGTAACAATGTAATATTTTCATTGAATTGAGCGCCCGAGGCCGTGCTGCCAGAGACTTAACGAGCACTTATTTGCAAACCAAATCGTCGCAACACGAAAAACCTTTTATTTTTTCTTGGAGTACAGTCAAACGCATTCGTTCTCGCGTTAATTGTAGTGGATTCTTTAGAAGCGTTATGTTTTTTCTGTATTTAGTTTGTGAAGTGAAAATGTGAAATTACTATTCAACTTTAATGTTAAAAGCATACGTTCGTATGAGCTGCGCTTTCGGATATAGAAATGAGTTTTTGGGAATTAATACAATTTTATTTGAGTGAAGGAGAATTTGAGAAATTGGCTACTTGTAAATTCTTTTTCAGTGCCATTGGAGCTATTTCGTTGTATTGGACTAGATACAATTAACAGCACATAGAAAGACAAAAAGAGGGTCAAATGCGAAAGCTGGTGACAGCGCAAATGAACTCTGTTCCCCTACAAACAGCATTCAATTTAGTATGACGTGGTCAGTTATTGAAGGGTGGCCAGTAATTGAAAACTTATACTAAAATGAATTCTATTGGTGAATAGAGTTCATTTTTAGTATGAGGTGGCCAGTTATTGAACGGTGGCCAGCTACTAACGATTCCCTAACTCACAATCATGCCGTTTGGACGCGCCTATTAACGGTCAGAGGCGTTTATACATTCTTGGTGTCAATATTTTGTATCTGTGTCAAAGCAGTTTTTTTGCCGTGTATTTTTGTGTATATAATCTTTGTTTTTACTATTTTCTCGCAGTCGAAGTGAAAAGTAGAGTGTATAACTCTGGTCTAAAAGCCATATTACCACTCGAACAATTTCCCCGAACGAAGAGAGGGGAAAAAAATAACCATCTCCTAGTAATATTGGCTTATTTTAGACCCTTGTCATACAATCTACTATTTGTCACACAGCTAACACACCCTGTATTTGTTTATTTTAGTCTGAAAAGCTTCATTGTCGTGCATTATTCAATGTTCATCATATCAGCCGAAAGACGTCCACTGCTGGACATAGGCCTCCCCCAAAGAGTGCCACAATGGCCGGTCCTGCGCCACCCGCATCCATCGGACTCCCGCGACCTTTACCAGGTCATCAGTCCACCTTGTGGGGGGGCCTACCCACGCCGCGCTTTCCGGTACGTGGTCGCCACTCGAGAACCTTTCCGCCCCAACGGCTATCGGTTCTACGTGCAATGTGCCCCGCCCACTGCCACTTAAGTTTAGCAATTCGGAGGGCTATATCGGTTACCTTGGTTCTGCTGCGGATAGCCTCATTTCTGATGCGATCACGCAGATAAACTCTCAGCAATAGCCCTCTCCATTGCCCTTTGAGTGACTTTGAGCCTTCTTATGAGGCCCATAGAAGGCGACTACGTTTCCGTGCCACATCACTGGCAACACATAGTGGTCAAAGACTCTCGTCTTGAGACACTGCGGAATATTGGACGAAAAGATGTGCGAAGATAATAAATTTGTGTGTGTAAATTCAATGTTACCGCGCATTATTGTTTTTTTACAGTATAATATGTAGGTACCTACCAGCACAAATATTTCCTCTTGCAAGTAAATCAGAATCACTGACGATCCATTTGCAAACTGCTTACGTAGGTACACCATAAATAACCTAACAATACTGACCGCACCTAATCGCCCCACCACAATACGCTAGCGGTCACTATAGTCATCCCAAACTCGAGGTGATTCGGTCGGACTCGGGGCCATTCGGCAATGACTGTCTGGGGCCATTCGGCACTGACTACTCGGTCTGGGGGCCATTAAATTTGCAATAATGCAACGCAATCCGAGAGCTTTGATCTAGGGTTGTCAGTTTGGGAAAAAAAAGATGCAGGGGCGATGACCGTTGTAGGGTTGACGAGGTAGTTTTAGTTCAGGTTTCTGGAACGTCTTTTAATTTTACAAGTGCATACAGTTTTCTTTAATTGAATGAATAACAAATAAAATAAATTGCGTATTAATAATAGGTTTTTTTCGGATATGTTATTGCTTATCATTTTTTCATCGTAGTATTTTATTTTACACAGTTTCATAACTCTATTAGCAAACTGTTAAACGCAAGTGGTAAAAAAGTAAAGCTTAACAAGGTGTCGAAATTTTGAAGGGAATTCATTGCTTAAATTATTAACGTTTGCACGCGACTTTCATATAATTACTACCTTTTTTATATACATTAAATTCAAGGAATACAGAAACATGTATTTTACCCCATTTTATCCATAAAAAGTATACTCATATTTAGTATTTAAAACTCACATTAAATTCCCAGAATGAACTGACTAGTGAGAAAGGGCCTAGTTAACCATAATCAGCGTATTCCTTGATCTTATTAACTGATGATTGATTCTGTGTTTTGTTTGAGTATAAAATTGTAATATACTCGTAACTGTAATGTATTCCTACCTTACTTGTGCTAGTTCCGGGCAATTGCTAAAGTGGCGTCATAAGTCATCAAACCGACCTGAAAATCAGCGCTGGGTTGCATCTGCATGCCTAGCTCACGCTGAGATTGGTATTCAATCAATCAATCAATATCATTTATTGCATCCATAGTTGTACAGATCTTATAATAGGTACATGAGTTCCATATGGGCCCTGATAGGGCGTAGCAATTTATATTTAGTTATTCTTTACCTTACACTTAAATATGTATCTAGTTCATCATCGTTAGGCCTCAAACACATTGAAAGATGATTTAAGCAGCGTCTGTGGTCTGTACGCGACGGACAACCGAACGCCTCTCGTGACTATATAGGCCAATCCGGGATCGACATTTGCGTCCACATTTGGGGCACGCAAATTGCGCGACCGTATCATCGTAACTGTGCATCATGCCTATAGTTATTGCAAACCGTCTTGTTTTTTGTAGTTTTGGTAATAAATGTATTTTTATTTCATATGAATTCATTCCGCCATATCCGATTATTCCTGCCATACCACCTCTCCGGATGCATTCCACAGTTGTGTTCGGCTCAATTTCACATGATTATACCAGTTTATTCATCCTTTTACTATGGTTTCTCAGCTTATATCAGTTATGCATACTATCCGCTTTAGTATAAGAGCTACGCATGTGTTCGCTTATATCAAATAAATTCGCACATTTTTAGAAATATTCGAGCTAAGGGAACTTCCACTTATATCTGTAAGATATGCAAATTTAAGGCAGCGTAATAGTGTTTAGTATGGCCTGAATCTTTTTAAATTAACAAGCATATATTTTATTTATTTAGATATACAGTGCATAGTCACTAACAAAAATGTACATATTATACCTAAATGTAAACAAATACACACACGAATTAGTAACGTAATTTAAAAGAACAAGATTACGATATTTGTTTATAAACGCTGGAAAATAGTACATGAAATTTAAACTTTATAAGATTATATTAGATTAATTTATATCATGTCAAAATCACAACACAATTTTTCATAAATGAAAAATTACTTACTGCCAGCCCTGGCTTATCGTGCGTCTGTGTGCGTATCCACACAGGCTTCACTGTGTGAGTGGGGCGCCGTTCTCTTGGCACGGACTCGGCTAACATATATATGTGTTGGGCTTAAGTTTAAACCTGGTTTATTTTTGCGGAGTAAAGGCATTAGCACGATGTGACCGATTTTGCAGAGATATACTTATCTATATTTAGCGCACCGCCCATTTTGGAAAAACAACATATACCTACATAGATTAAAGGAGTTGGCACATGATATTTAGGGTAGGGTTAGGTCTTGCCCGTGTTTTCGTCCGCTTAAACTCGTTAATCACCGTTACCCTCAGGCAAGAATAAAATTTATACACAATGCAAGTCTCTTGATATTGCATAAAACTAAAAATTCTGCACCATAAAAAATACAAAAAGATGACCTTAACAGGTGGTAATTTTTGCCTTAGATTTTTTAAGTTGCCCTATAAAGGGTTAGGAGAAGTATATGTTGCGCCTGTACAAAATCGTATAGAAAATATACTATTAGTCCTCAAGCAGCATCAAGTATCGCACTTTCCGACCCACCATTTCACCCCCCGGTATTTGATGAACTCTGCATGGGAAAAATAACTATCCTATGTCCTTAGGTTCTCGCTATCAATTCTCTTCATAACAATTTTATCTTAATCGATTAAGCGGTTTAAGCGTGAAAAAGTGACACATAGACAGAGTTACATGTGAAGTATGGATATACATATAGGTACCTATACTCGTACACGCCGTGGTCGGCACCAGCGACTCCAACTTAGTTGCGGTCGGCAACGCTGATATGACTTGCGAAGCCGAACTTACTCTTACACACTCGCTCACATTTATATTTTATTTATTTCATACAATTTCACATCATTACATTTAATACCAAGGCACTGTGAAACAAAAAATAATACAGAAAAAAACCAATAATAATTACACCGAAGACGGTCATGCAACCATCTTCTCGCAGAGCGTCAAACATGCATCACACACATCTATCCATGCATCGGCTAGCAAATATATCACAGTTTGGTGCTGATTCAAGCAACGAGTTTATATAGTGCAAAGCTCAAATGGGGACTTTCTGCGAGACAACGTCCACGCTGCCGGCGCCGCTAGTAAATGTCGACAACGAGGTCGAAAAATCTAGACGGCGAGGGAGCATACAGGCGCACCAACTGAGCTACTAAGTAATTCGCGACAGTCTGAATCACCACGCAAAATGCTACTATACATGAAATGAAATGAAATCTTATTTATTTTCGTTAAGTGCGGTTATATAAAGCTCACATGAGATATCAAGGTGTGAAATTGTCCAATACACTTAGCTCATTCCAGCATGCAAAAAATACGGCGTCACAAAATTATTACAATTCAATTTAAATACGATAAATTAGATATCAATTAATGTCAACACGTAAAATTATTATTTCATTCAATTATATTAATTACATTCAAAAAAATCATTCATTGTATAAAAAAAAATGTTTTCAACCATATAAATAATTGTTTTCTTGGTTAATGTCCGCAATTGTCTTTTATACACACTGCATGATAATTCTTTCTATGGAGCGCACTTTTACATTGTGGGGCTATTAATCTTGCAGGATCTCTTATTCTAAGCTTACGGTTAGTTTTTACAATCGTTTATAAATTCGGATTTGACCATATCAATGTACCAGCTTCCCAGATATACAAACCGGTGAGGGTTAAAAGGTTAATTTTCCTAAAGAGTGGTCTACATGATTCTAAACGTCCTACTCCACTTAAGGCTTTTGACAAATAAATACATGTTTTACACTGCTAGATTTTTCCCAAATAATGAGACCGTATCGCAACATGGATGCAACATAGCCGTGATATGCGGTGAGGGCAACTTTTTCACCTGCTACACGTTTCAATCACCTTAAAGCAAAGTTAAATGTTTCTAACTTTGTACAAATACTTTCTGCATGACATTTCCAATTACATCCACGGTCTACAATAATGCTTAAGAATTTTGTTGCATCAACTTCTTCAATTGATTCACCCTTGCATTTAATATTTAGATTTGGTAAATGTGTTCTTCTGTTACAAAATTATATGTATTTAGTTTCTTGTCTGTTTACTAATAAGTAATTATATTCTAACCAATTAACTACATATACTTATAGTCAATTGTAGCATTTATATTATTTATGTATTCACTGTAAATATTAATATTAGATTTATTATAACTTAAATGACATCTAAAAATAATACGGTTTAAAATGAATGTATGAGAGATGTAGCGCACAGCGGAATGTCATCTCACGCATAGAGTTAAGTAAAGAATATTATTATTGTCAATATATACAAGATTATAATTAACATAAACTAAATTAAATTAAAACTACGTTAAATCTAAAAAAGGCCCTCGAGGCATTGTACCGAGGATGCTGGCGGCATTTCCTCGTTGAATTGCAATGCTGATGCGTTGCGCGAGAAAGCCGCCAGCTCTTCGGTCACCAGTTACATCAGCCAGACGTTTCGCGATTTCCGCAAATAACTTATACCCCACGGACCGAGGGTCAAGTTAGTATTTCAAGCAGCCTAACTGTGAAACTATTTCTTGCTTACATGCCCGCAGCTATTGTAGCACCACTATTTACTCAGAAGGTATCATACAAGTATTATGTTGGCGTTTCTTGTGTCGCCACTTAGGTACCTACAATAGTTTTAAGTTAGGTTCAGCTTGCCGTGTCTAGTCCTGGCTTTATGCTGAGTGGGGTCCTGTTTAACGTCCTGATAATAAAGCCATTTCTTTTGCTTGTTCTTTTTTTAATGGTGTAATTTTTATGACGTTAAATAAATGTATTTTCTTCCTTTTTTTTGTTACTTCTATTATCTATACAACATTGTTGACACACTGCTCCATGCGATACCGACTATCTCTGGTTTATGGGAATACAGTGGTTAGTCAGACCATCATTGGAATGAGTTAGCTGTGTTGGACACTTCATATTTCTCATGTTTCTCGTAAATAAGGAGATTTTTTTGATCAAACCTTTTTATAGGGAGTTTAATACTGACACATAAATACCGTAGAACATTGTATCTATAGTCACATGATTTTGCCATGTGGTGTTGTATTCCTGGTGTTGAGTAAGGTCGGGCGATCTTCCGAAGAAACACA
Organism: Epinotia brunnichana; assembly: GCA_963854355.1. Classification (NCBI taxonomy): domain Eukaryota; kingdom Metazoa; phylum Arthropoda; class Insecta; order Lepidoptera; family Tortricidae; genus Epinotia; species Epinotia brunnichana. The sequence continues at coordinate 15,131,121 of OY977959.1, forward strand.
CCCAGAAAGCAGACTCGCGGCGAGATAGGCTATCTGTCCCTTTCTTAGTGTTCTAATTAGAAAGAGATGGATTGTCTATTTCACCGCGACACAGCGCGCGCCGTCTTGTGATAACCGTGCTGATTCACTATAATAATGTCACAGTAATAACATATCTCTGTGTCGTTGAATATTTATTTAGTGTTATTTTCATTGCGCGCCCATAACGATTTTTACTGGCGCGGAGCCCGTTATAAGAAGAGTTGGATCCCTCCTTTAGATTATAACATATTTCCCACATTTGTATACATATAGTGCTCATAACAATACAATACAAATTATCGTTACAGTTCATTGTTTCCTTATGATAGCTTCCTTATATTTAGCGGGGAAATCACGGGATTACCTACAACCGTAGCACGTGGCAATTCCTGGCAGTGAATGTGGTTAATCGCCTATTGCATTCGTATATTTGCAGTGCAATATAGCCACATCTCAATTGTGTTTTAATTTTGAGTTGTGGCCGTATAGCAGGCAAAAGGCGAAATGTGAGTCATGCTTTTAAGAGCAATTTCACACACAAAGCGTGAAAATGCTATTACACGCTTCGGCGTAGCACACGTAGCGATTCTTGGCCTCGAAAGTGGCTTGTACGGACTACGGCGTATACCTACGACCGTGCATGGCGGTGAATATGATAATCAGTAATTCTTAAAAAAACGATAACGCAGGTTAAGCAAATATGGTTTTTGGATGGGTAACCGCCTGTTACTATAAATGAGCGCTTCCGTGCTTTGGAAGGCACGCTAAGCTGTTGATCCCGGCTGATGTCTTTGACAGTAGTCGTCAAGCCGAATTATAGGCCTTCGGGCGGCTTAAGAACCTCTAACAGTCGAGTTGCCCACTCACTTGATAAAGGGGGTCAACTGTCACTTGCGTCCGCAGGAGCTACCTACCACAACCCTGCACGTGTCCCCTGGATGGTACTAAAGAGTGACAAACTCAAAAGCCAAATACGATTAAATAGTAATTTCTTGCCGCGTCGAAGACAGTACGTAGACGCGCAGTTACGTAGCGGCGTAGCTTGTGCTACGAACAGTGTAAATCCCTAAAGCAGGTATTTATCTAAGCCTACGCGAATGTGTACCTATAGTTAATCCGTGATATGATATAGGGTAGTTAGCATCAAACCGTCTGTAGACGTAAGTGGTGTTCGTCAAAATCTGATGTATGGAAAGGGCATTGGGCAACTTTGTATGACAAAAATTATCGTGTATTTTTGCAGCAGCCAAGGATGTTTTTTTAATAAGCGTTTAGAGGACCTCTTAATGGGTCATTGTCAGTCACAACTACAACTTAAAAAAGTTGAAAAGCCCCCGACATTTTCATTTCAAAGTTCAATATCTCAAAAACGGCTGAACCGATTTTGTTGAAACGTAGCTAAGAACCATCTCGATCACGTCAGGTTTCGGATAAAAACCGCATTCGAATCAGCCCATTCGTTTAGGAGCTACGATGCCACATACACACACACACACATACAGACCAGACACACAGACTGCACGTCAAACTTATAACACTCCTGTTTTTCCGTCGATGGTTAAAAACAAAAATCATCTTTCCTGTGGTCAATAGTTAAGGGCTTATGTTTATGGATATATAATATGTTTTTATCGCATATAATTATGGAAGAGGCAACGCTGTTTATGCGGATTCAGAGCTCAACCAAAACTTAGGCTTTATAGCCCTTAACTTTGGCAATGTCCACCGAAGAGACGCGGACCTAAATCTGACAATGACCCAAATACGCTTAGATATATTAAAATAAACGCGTTAAGCACTACCGGAGCCGATATATTTAAGTTTTGTTAAAACTTTTCAATATAAACTGTAGATATAAATATTGAAAATAAATACCTCGCGGACAATGAATACGGGTCGGTAAAATACTGTCATATTTCCTTAGATAGTGCAGGGTTGTACAGTCTTTTTAATCATGTCAAGATCTTTATTTAATTATACATTTAAACTGCAAAAATAACAGTTACAAAAGAAAGTACCTGATAACTTAAATCGGACTCGTAAAAACCCATGAAAAAAGCAACGTTAACGGAGCGAGATATCGTAAAAATCGTCATTTTTGGACGTTGATATTTTTATAATAGAATCCCGGAAATTGCTAATACAGTTGGGTATTAAAAATAATACTATACTAAGTTAATAACTAGTGTTAAATATAAAAAAAAAACCTATTGCGTGGTTATTTAATTTAGGGTGCCGGCGCCTTATTTAACGTTGATCTCTCTGTAAACCCGTCCATCGTGTGCATATTTGAGACGTTTCACCAACCGTGGTCAAAGATGACTAACGTCTCAGAAAGTTGACAACAGAGATAGGAACCCATATAGGTACACGCTCTGCTCATAGGTATTTTGCTCTACATATGGTTGTTCCCAATGGGGAATGGATGAATATTTTAGAAGTGCCTGATATTTTTTTTGGTGTTAGGAATAACCTTTCTTAGCACCAGAAAAAAGTTACAGACTTCAGCTGCGTCAATTATTTTTGAAAAATATAAACAGTTGCCTACCTTACGTTTTGGGTTTAGGTCGGCGAATGAGATAGGTACTTTCCTTGATCCGTCTCGTATTACAATTTTTTTTTAATATCTGTCCCTGTCAATGACAAATATAGCTGCTGCAGCTCTCAATATCATTGCCAATGTCAGTTTACCACCGATTTTTAAGATGTTTTTTTGTAATATGAGACTGATCAAGAAAAGTATTTTATTCGCCGTCCTAATCCCAAAATCTAAGTGAGGAAATTGTTTATATTTTTCAAAAATAATTAGCGCAGCTGAAAAGTCTGCAACTTTTTTCTGGTGCCAATGAATGTTATTTTCATCACCAAAAAAATAATCAGTCGCATCTAAAATTTTCATCCATTCCCAATTGGTTGCTAATTGGATACACGATTTTTTGATGCCCTTACACGAAGCGAATTGAAGTTGCAGCCAGCTATTTCCCAAAAAGCACAGAGTACCGCCAAAAACAGAGACTACATGCATAGTTCGAAAACGGGGTTAATTGCTCTGGCCCGCGCGTACACTGCGGGAAACGGAAACGGGGCTTCGACTATATCTTACTTTTAATTAGTATAAAATTAGTAAAATTTTGTTAAATTACTAGTTTTACTACAGTTGCGTTATGCTCGGATTGACCGAATATATGTCTAGATAATAAATGTCTAGAGTATATAGCGTGTATGTAGGTACTTTAACCTAACTTAACTAGCTGCCGCAACTCAAAGAACGCAAGAAAACACGCGGGATAAAATATACCCTAAGGCAGTCCGGAAAGACCATTAATGTGGAAGAATTTTTGAAATATGATAAGTGGTTCCAGACCCTACTCCCTATTTACAAACATACAAAGCTACCATCCCACAAATTTTTCACCTTTTTAAGGTTCCGTACCTCAAAATGAAAAGGCGGCCAAGTGCGAGTCGGACTCGCACATGAAGGGTTCCGTTAAATAAATTGTTTACAGAATACATCTACTTACCAAGTTTCAACAGTATAGCTCTTATAGTTTCGGAAAAAAGTGGATGTGACATACGGACGGACAGACAGACAGACAGACAGACAGACGGACAGACATGACGAATCTATAAGGAATCCGTTTTTGCCATTTGGCTACGGAACCCTAAAAAAACGGAACCCTTATGGGATCACTTTATTGTCCGTCTGTCTTTCTGTCAAGACCCTTTATCTCGGGAGCGCGTCCTCCACGCGATTGAAATTAAAACCATATACCCAAGTCTACAGTCCCTTGAAGCTGTGAAAAAATCAAACTTCTAAGTTAAAGAAAAAAAGATACGTCCGTTTATGCCGCAGTAAAACGTATATTTAGACACTCTTAAGGGAATCACAATTTATAGGGTTAGGTACTTTCCGTTGACCTGGAACTATGACATTTGACAAGTAATATCGTCTTATGCTACAAATACAGGGAAAAAAGTGATAACGATACATTTTTTATTTTGTACGGAACCCTCGGTGGGCGAGTCCGACTCACACTTGTCCGGTTTTTTTGTATTAGTACCTATAGCTTAGTTGCCTCGCGTTACGCATAATGCAGCCTGGAAGAAAATATTATACTTATCAATTACCTATAAATTAAATTAAATTAAATTAAAAATCATTTATTTCGGCCTAATTCATCCATAATTTGTTAGTAACAATATATGAATTTAAAAACTAGTGTTAGTAACAAAACAAGTAACTTAGCAAAACTAATATCGGCGTGAGGGGGCACGCACCGGAGCATGCACCTCGTCCCAGTACCGCATTATCGGGCAGTCCACCATTCAACAAGCGATTGCAGGTACCTATATATGCCTATAAATGTAGATTATTTAATTGACAGAATTGCATCAAAGTATTCCATTCAAGCGATGCTGCGAGCTTAAGTGGCAGTGGGCGGGGCACATTGCACGTAGAACCGATGGCCGTTGGGGCGGAAAAGTTCCCGAGTGGCGACCACGTACCGGAAGGCGCGGCGTGGGTAGGCCCCCCACAAGGTGGACTGATGACCTGGTAAAGGTCGCGGGAGCGGGGCGCAGGGCCGGTCACTTTGGCACTCTTTGGGGGAGGCCTATGTCCAGCGGTGGACGTCTTTCGGCTAATGATGATGAAGATGATTCCATTCAAAAAGCAACATTACCGTCCAAGGTCACCATGTATTTAAGAGCTTGGCTCTTGTCGGTGGAGTAGGCGCCAGTTCTCTCGGTCCTCGGCTAATTTGTTTAGGTCTTGGTAAGACAAGACATTTGCTTTTACTTTTAGTTGATCCCCTTGATCCTTCGATCTTACCGTCCAAGGTAAAATATCCATATTGCAATGACAGTTTTTATAAAGAGTCGGTCACACTAAATAATCTGTACTACATATATACCCATTCGGTATTCAACTGTATATACTTTTCTGAAATCAATGAAAAATATACCTAACGATGTATTTTTTAACTACCGATACAATCATCAAGGAATCTATTACTTTGTAAAGTAAAATATAACTCTTTCAAAAATGAAATAGCTTTAAATCACAAAGCATTCCGAATTCAATTCCCGTACACCCCACCACCCAAGCTCGTCTGACTTCCAATATACCTCTAATTCACACTGCTCTGTATACAAAAGTTTTCGACCCACCGTTCAACTTATCTCCGACACTCCACACAAAAATGAACCTTAAATCGTTGTACTAAGGTCCTTGACGTCAGTTAAGGTGATTGGCCTGTAGTGTAGTTATGCAAATCAGTGATTGAAGGAAGTGAGTGAAGTGTACGTTTGTTGTTTGAATGTGTGTAGTTATTTGGTTTTAAGAAGGAAATATTAGTATATCTTTGCATATTTCGCGCTGTTGCTGTCGTGATGAGTTGCGGAATAGTTATTTACGATACAAGTGCAGAAAATAGTGTTTTAAATCGACACGAGTTGCGAATTACCTATTCGCACGTGTATCGTACAACGTTTTACAGTACATATGGCTCTTTAAAGTTTCGACATATGCACGGAAAGTGCTCTTTTCCGTACACGTGCGAAAAAGTAGCACATGTAGACTGTAATAGTACATTTCGATGCTAGTGCGGAAAGTATGTCATTACTACACGAGTGCCGAGATATCTTGCCACGAGCCGTAGGCGAGTGGTAAGACTCGGGACGAGTGAAGAATGACATTTCCGCACGTGTATCGAACGACGTTTTTTAATACAGCTGCGAAAAAATAAGCAAAACAACAAGGTAAAAACAGTATTAAAAAAAAAATATTTTTTTAAACAACTTTATTATTTTTCAACTGTATTACAATGATGTTACAGAATTAATAATGTAAAAGTTTAATATTCCTTACTTGTTGTTTTTCTTATTTTTTCGCAACTGTATTAAAAAACGTCGTTCGATACACGTAGAAAAGTAAAAAGCACAAGTGCGCAAAATACAACTTTGCGCACGATTTGCAGCTACAAAAAGTACCACTTTTTCAGCAACTGTATTAAAAAATAGTTTACAAAACAATTTTATTCAAAGCTTTTTGCGAATAACTCGAAGTTTTTTTGAAAAACGGCTTTGATAGACATACATTAAAGATCTATAGGTATTATTATGCGAAAGTAACTATATCTGTCAGTCTGTCTGTGACCTTCTCACGCTTAATCCGCTGAAACGATTGAGATGAAGGTTGGTATGGATATAGTTTGAATGCCGGGGAAGAACATTGATATTATCCCCTAAGGGGGTCAAATAGGGGGTGAAAGTTTGCATGTAGCTACAATATAAACGATTTCCACGTGGACAGTGTAGCGGGCAAAAGTTAGTAGTCTATACAGTAATTAATTTTATAGATACTTTAAAAAAGCATGACATCAATAAAAAATATTGCCACATGTGCACATCACGCATATGTTTTTATTTTTATTGTACAGTTACGCCCTCTATTTTCTTCCCCTAAATATAACACAGGTCATGATATTTTAATGACGAGGGATGTATGCCACCAAATGCAGTGAATCGAAATAAGTTTCATATTTGCCGCGTACATTAGTTTATGGAATGAAAATGCTCCGGGTTTTGTCACCCGGAGCATTTTCATTCCATACGAGTTGCATAGAAAAAAAAAAGTTTTCAGTTATTTTTATTAGAAAAAATTTTTTTTTGACTGTTTATGCCTTTTTCCAGTCGGTTAATAAGCATCGTTATGCTACAACATAAATACAATAATCACGGAACAATAAACAGAGGAACATAAAAGGCCGCGTAAAAAGGCGCTCGTAAAATTTACGACTATTAATTTGTATGGAATGTGGGTGAGGGACGGATTTTGTCACAGTAAATGTTTTTATTAAGTGACTTGAAACAGTTGAGAATATTTACATGGGTTATTAATTCATTTATTTCTTGATAAAATATTGTATTTTACCCCAATTTCTATACATTTTTTAGGATTCCACTATGTGACGGTCTATACAGAATGTGTGAAAAAAACGTCTCATAGTGGAAAAAACCGGCCAAGTGCGAGTGGGACTCGCGCACGAAGGGTTCCGTACCATTATCAATAAAAATATTTATTTTATTTTGTTTTTAGTATTTTTTGTTATAGCGGCAACAGAAATACATCATCTGTGAAAATTTCAACTGGAACTATCACGGTATCAGTGAGATACAGCCTGGTGACAGACAGACGGACGGACGGACGGACAGCGGAGTCTTAGTAATAGGGTCCCGTTGTACTCTTTGAGTACGGAACCCTAATAAAAACTGGGGACACTTTTTTATTTATCGGGATTAAGAGTGCCCATGATTCTGAACAGGAAAAACCAAAAAATCTCAATTCTGAGAAAAAAGTTAATGTCACACATTTGAGTGAAAACGTCCAGCTACAACCATTTTAATGTTGCTTGTAATAGAGAAATAATGCTCGGAGCCCGTAACGTCACGGCACTCGAGCGCCATAGTAAATGACAATCGTTTCATAATGAAGATGCGTTTTGCGGTTAAGGGACAGAAGGGGGGCCGATTTTTCACTTTCGAGCGCTCGAAAATTCATTAAAAGTTAATACAATACGATTCAAATCTGGTAAAGATTCTGATGTTAGGGTTCCGTACTCAAATAGTAAAACGGGACCCTATTACTAAGACTCCGCTGTCCGTCCGTCCGTCCATCCGTCCGTCCGTCTGTCTGTCACCAGGCTGTATCTCACTGATAAGTACCGTGATAGTTCCAGCTGAAATTTTCACAGATGATGTATTTCTGTTGCCGCTATAATAACAAATACTAAAAACACAGAATAAAATAGGTTTTTATAGATAATGGTACGGAACCCTTCGTGCACGAGTCCGACTCGCACTTGGCTGGTTTTTCAATATACCATTGCTATTTCAAAATAGAATTTCATCATTTTTGACTGTTTTCAAGTGAAAAGAATCGAGCGCTCGAAAGTCAAAAATCGGTCTCTTAAAACTTTGGACACTTCTAACTTTGTGATTATTTAACCTCTTGCGCTGCTTTTTTCTCCATTTCAATATATTTCTATTCCTTTTTCGGGAAAATACAACATTATTGATTGTTTTATTTAGTGTCTACACCCCTATTGGAATGGTGGAGGTAGCCAGTTGATGTGACATTAATTATCACCCTCCAAGCGTTTCTCCTGGTTGTGGCCTATGGAATCCCAGGGTCCTCTTATGGTTGTCCGGTTATGTCAAGGTCATATTATTATCTATGTTAAACTTCCCAAAGTGTTCCAAAACCGCGACTTATCATAAATTGTTCAAGTAATAGTTATTATTCTGGGGCAAAATCTCCTGGCATATAATATCAGTTATTCGCCAAATAGGTCATCGGTATATCACAATTCAAATGTGTTTCCGATAAATAGTAGTGACTCTCTGAGCTATAAAAATAAATGTTTTATTATTAGACGATCAATAGATATGTTAATAACTATGTTAGTAAAACAATTTAAAAAACTGGCCAAGTGCAAGTCGGACTCGCGCACGTAGGGTACCGTACCATTATCTATTAAAACGGTAAAACAATTACGTTCTTTGTATGGGAGCCCCCTAAAATATTTATTTTATTCTGTTTTTTAGTATTTGTTATTATAGCGGCAACCGAAATACATCATCTGTGAAAATTTCAACTGTCTTACTACCTATCACGGTTCATGAGATACAGCCTGGTGACTGACGGACAGACAGACAGACATACGGACGGACAGCGGAGTGTTAGTAATAGGGTCGGGTACGGAACCCTAAAAATGGAAAAAAGTAATTTATGACTATATGTAATCTGCTTGGATAGCCATTGACAGCAATGTGGCAAACAACCAGCTCTACCCTGGCCCTATAGAACTCGAGGCTCGCTAACTTTTTCTAGAACCTTCATGATTCACTGCGTTTTTGAAAATCTATCACTAAAAAAATAAAAACTATTATCACTTAAATACAAAAACTACATGGCGGTCGCTGGGTTTGAACTTGGGAACACCGAGTTCGTAGTCTATAGGCCAAACCACCGGACTACGTATCAGTTGTTAAAACATGATGAATATTAGAATTCCTTGATGTGTTATTTATTACCAAGGTGACGAAACCTGTTATTCTCTGCCGTCGCATCATTATAATCTGTAATCGCCTCACCACCTATTTTTCATCCCATATTTTTCACGTTTTATCCCTACATTTCACAAATTTTTACTTTCTAATCAAGTACAAATATGCTTGCCAACTTTCAAGTCTTTAGCTCATGGATTCAAGGAGTTCCCATACAACGATTAATCCCATTTTTTACCCCCTTTGAACCCTAATCTTTATGATTTTTATAGCCTATAGCGTGGCTAAAGATCCATTTAACCTTTTAGTAAAAGTTTCATATTAATCCATTCGCTCAAAATATTGCGGACAATCTTACGCAAATCAACCTAGTCCCAAACTAAGCAAAGCTTGTACTATGGGTACTAGACGACAATATAGATACTTGTATAGAAAAATAAATACTTAAAATCATAGAAAACATCCATGACTCAGGAACAAATATTCGTGCTCATCACACAAATATATGCCCTTACCGAGATTCGAACCCAGAATCTCTTGCTTCGCAGGCCCCTGCCAAACTAGGCTAAAGCGGTCGTCAAAAGTTCCAAAAAATCTCATTCGAGTCGGGATCTTAACCCGCGACCTCAAACGGTCGTTCATCGTATGTCTACACGTAGTAAATACATGTTTGTGTATCTAAGTATACAGTACAGTACATTATAAGTCTAAGTAACCTAGTTTCTAACTAGGTTAGAAGAGCTTTGCTTGATAGTAGAGAATAAAATTAATGTTAGTCTTAAAACTTGGAAAAGGCTATTTATCTACTAATCTTACAAAGACGAAACATTTCTCTTGCAAATGCATGGTTGAAATTCTACAAAAATGTTAACACATTCACTGGCAACGATCCACCAAAAAATCCACCAATATGTCCTCATGTTTTTTTTCCTCGCATACCACCCGCTGCCTCGGACAGCCCCACTATTCTGTAAGTTAAAAAAGCGGCCAAGTGCGAGTCGGACTCGCACATGAAGGGTTCCGTGAAATAAATTGCGGTTTACGATTTATGACTTATTAAAAAAAAACTACTTTTTAGATCTCGTTCAAACCAATTTTCGGTGGAAGTTCACATGGTAATGTACATCATATATTTTTTTTAGTTTTATCATTCTCTTATTTTAGAAGTTACAGGGGAGGGGACACACATTTTACCACTTTGGAAGTGTCTCTCGCGCAAACTATTCAGTTAAGAAAAAAATTATGTAAGAAACCTCAATATCATTTTTGAAGATCTATCCATACATACATAGTATATACATAGATACATAGTATGGGTTTGATGAAAACATTTTTTTTGAGTTTCAGTTCTGAGTATGGGGACCCTAAAACTTAATGTTTTCTTTCGATTTTTGTGTGAAAATCTTAATGCGGTTCACAGAATACATCTACTTACCAAGTTTTAACAGTATTGCTCTTATAGTTTTGGAAAAAAGTGGCTGTGACATACGGACGGACAGACAGTCAGACAGACGGACGGACATGACGAATCTATAAGGGTTCCGTTTTTTGCCATTTGGCTACGGAACCCTAAAAACCCCCGACATTTTCATTTCAAAGTTCAATATCTCAAAAACGGCTGAACCGATTTTGTTGAAACGTAGCTATCTCGATCACGTCAGCTTTCGGATAAAAAAAACGCATTCATATCGGTCCATTCGTTTAGGACCTGCGATGCCACAGACAGACACACACACACACATACACACACACACACACACATACACAGACACGTCAAACTTATAACACTCCTCTTCTTCCGGATATAAATAAATAAATAAAATATTGGGACAATCTTACACAAATCGAACTAGACCCAAAGTAAGCTCAATAAGGCTTACATAGAAAACATCCAAGACTCAGAAACAATCTCATCACACAAATATTTGCCCTCACCGGTACTCGAACCCTGGACCTTCAGCTACAGCTATAGTTTGTGAGATGTTAATACTATTACTTCCAACATTTGACAGCTGTCATCCTGATAATAAACGTCCATGATGACAAATGACGACAAAAATTGTACTGGGATGACAGCTGTCAAATGTTGGAAGTAAGTATCTCACAATCTATAGGCTAACCGGTCGTCTAATAAAGATAGAGGTATATCTTGACGCCGCGATTTGTAGTAGGTAACTAAGCGTCATCAGGGTCTGTGGGGTAATCACGTAACGTTCCGAACGCGCGTCGGTACAATTTAACTGTCAATTTACCTATTTATGTTAACCTACCTGACGCGCGTACAATGCGTTACGTGATCGACATGTTGGTTTCGTTAGTCGTGACATCAGGCCGATTGTCACCTGACACTGACAATTCGCCATACATTGCTTGTTCTAGAAATTCAGGTGGTCGCTAGGTTACTTGTGGAACCGGCAATGTACGGATAATTGTCGTTGTCAGGTGACAATTGTCAAGGTGGTGAATAAGGGACTAGGTGAGGCGCGTTTCGAATAACAGCCCAGTTCTGGTGGATACCTACTCACCCTTGCGACTTATTGTGCGGGTTTCAGTGACAGAATTTATGAAATGGAATGAGTTACTTCCGGAGATTACCCCATACAAACAAAGCTACACACTCAAAAACTTTACCTCTTTATAACAAGAGTAGAGAGTAATAAAGGTAGAGAAAAATCTTGATTATTTTTCAAGTGAAACATGGACGGTAAATTAAGTTTAATAACAATAATAATCCGTTTAAGTATAACGAGGCAATGTTTTTTCTACATTCTTGCAATCTGTAGAGAGTCCACCTGTAAAATTATTCGATAAATATTCGGCTGAATAATGAAAAATTCAAAAACATGCCAAATCTACCGAATATCGAATAATTACTGAATATTTGGCGCATCTCTAGTAATAGATAAGTAGTTTTTTTCTCTAGCAATAATTTAGAGACGTACCCCCTTATTCAAAAAACTAAAAATGCCTTTGCTAAATATAATGTGCTTTGTCCCGTTCTTACGAACACAAATGTCAAAGTGACTATTTTTCCAGGCACCTCAAAATTTGTTTAAATACCTCAGTAACAGAACAGTACAACTATATTACTAGAGGCTGTGCGAGCCGCTGAATTAGCCAACGGGCCTGAGTCGGGTCGTCGGGATACAACCTTTTACATAAATGTTATGAGGCTGTGTTATTGGTTGTTATTAGAAAAATATCCAGATCTTTGTTAATTATTATGTATTTTCCATTCATATTTAGCAACAAAAGATCCCACGTTAAGTGCATTTTCTTCATTTTAAGTAACAGTGAACCGTGAGCATATTCTAAACCATAGCATTGATCATGACCTATTTTATATGTAAAGGTAAACAGGTACGGCCGGCGTTGGAAGGGTTACGCAATCATATGACGTGTTTACTCGCCCTTGACATTAATGCAGCGAACTTTCGGGAGCGGGTTAAATTGTGATTTATCGTGCATTTGTACGGGGATGCGGGGATTTAATGAAGCTTTTTGATTTAATGAAGCTTTTTGATTTAATGAAGCTTTTTGATGCGTTTGACTGCAAGCGCGTGTTAGTACGAATTATTTACATATGCGTGTGTGTAATGAAAGTGAAAAGTGTCAGTTTATTTTCAGTACCCCTCGTAGCTGCAACAGCAGTTGTAGTGTTTTTTTTATATCAAGGCGGTGGCAAACAGCCGTCCGGTCCGCCAGATGGTAAGGTTACCGCAGCCTAATGGACGCACGCTTGCAATAGGGTACTTTCATAGGTAAAAATATGTAATGCTGTTTAGTCCATCAGTTAGATTATCAAAAAAATATTGGACATGTATTTTTCTTTTGTCAATTAAACAAAAAAATATGAAGTAGAGCTCGTTAAAGTTCCGCGTGACGTCACATAATGCTAAAAAGTGTACCTACCGTACATAATGTGATTTATTTTTAAATAACTGGATCGAATAAAAAAAAAATTATCGAACCGGCTCACAAAATTTGACGAGAATCTGTTAAGAATGACCCTTAGATGAGAACAGCCGGATTGCCGGACATCGGTACATCCGGACATACGAAAGAATATTGGCACAAGCTGAAATGCTCTTTCAATTATAATTAGATTTAATTATGTTTATGATTACTAAACAATGGGATAGAAAACTTAATCTATCACATTTCCCTGCAAAACTGTTTTCAAAGTTTGTCTGCAGGTACGAGTCTCTATAAAAAAATATCTATCTATCACAATATCTCTGATTTTAACTATGTATTTATATTGGTTGTACCTTTTCTTACCGACAAATGTCCGTTCGAATGGATGTTTCGCAGAATTTTCATTTCATTGAAACCATTTTTTTCACGATAGTCATAAGACAAATCTAACCTAACCTAATGGGTTCTACAGAATGACCTTTTAGTTGTACTTGGTTGTACCTAAAAAGTTAACGGTTTCTGAGTAAAAAAAAAACCCGGCCAAGTGTGAGTCGGACTCGCGCACGAAGGGTTCCGTACCATTCATCACCATCATCATATCAGCCGAAAGACGTCCACTGCTGGACATAAGCCTCCCCCAAAGAGTGCCACAATGGCCGGTCCTGTGCCACCCGCATCCAGCGGACTCCCGCGACATTTACCAGGTCATCAGTCCACCTTGTGTCCGTACCATTATCTATAAATATTTAATTAATTCCGTTTTTTAGTATTTGTTGTTAAAGCGGCAACAGAGATACATCAACTGTGAAAATTGCAATTGTCTAACTATCACGGTTCTTGAGATACATACAGACAGACAGATAGACAGACGGACAGCGGAGTCTTGGTAATAGGGTCCCGTTTTACTCTTTGAGTACGGAACCCTAAACGATGAAATGAAAATTAGGCGAATCAATGCATTCGGTGAAGTTTGTCGGTGAAATAAGGGGACACCATTTATATAGCTATTGCGTAATATGTAATATGTACCTGCCTAGTTACTAGCAAGTACATAAAGACATAGATTTTCGGCCGACGCTGAAGCATACACATATACGCAAGCATATTCGTTCAATACGCTCGCTCGTTCGACTAACTGAGTTATTTATTAGTGGCAAAAGCGGTTTACATACCTGTATCTAGCGGATCTAGCGCGACAAGTAATCTATTTTTATAATAAGTCTGTTTGAGGTCTAACGTAGCAAATTTGTTTTCAGATCCCATCCGTCCGTTCAAGCCGTATCTCCAGTATTCAGCGTTTTGTTGAAACTGTCGGCATTTACAACGCAAGAGTGAGTACACTTTAATATTCTCATGATTTAAACCAGCACACTGTCCGTCTCTTTCTTACTAGGACACTTAAAAAGAGATGGGCAGTTTATGTCACGTACGAGACAGCTCGCCCGTAGTCTTGTGCTAGCCATGCACCATTTCACCCCCCATCTCCCCATCCCTGAAGTGAATCTGGACGCAGGGCGTTCATGGAAATATGTGTAACTTTAAGCTTATTTATTTATCGTATGGCGGTTACGCACTGTTAATACATGTATTCGTATCGATGTCGCTGATAGAGTTCCAGTGTGCGCTGCGAGGTTCAGAAGGAACAGTGCAGCTGCCGAGTTTGTTGTTCTTTTAGCACCACCCGGAGGTCACGTGTAGGGTTTCTAGGGTTATTCCTACGGACGTAGAACAACAACGACCTCCCAAACGAAGCTACAAATATATAATTCAACACCTATAGCCGCGTAGGTACATCACAGTCACAGCTGGTTACATAAAAGATTAATAAGTTTAGGTTAAACATGCCCATAGCTGATCTTGGGAGCATATTTCAAGAAAATAATATTAGACTTACTTTCTTAGTATTGAGCTGATCTGGGGTTAAATTGTAACTATCCAAAAAGGAAGTAATAATCCAGAATAAAACAAAGAATTAATTTAATAATTAAATACATTATGGTTAACCATTTAAATAAACTTCTTTGGTTGGTTAATTTTAGAGTCTAAAGCCCTCAAAAATTTATATTTCGCCCACCCCTAACGTGTAAATAGACCTTAATGACCTTAAATCCCGACACACTAAGAGAAATCAAATCTACTTTTGAATGAATATACTTATGTATGTCTCAAATAGAATTCCCGTACTTTTTACCCAAAAAAACGCCAATGTATCAGAACGTAAAATAAATACATCCTCCCCGGCCTAGACTGTCCACCCAAACACTCCCCCCCACAGACCGGCCGGCGCCGCCCAAGGCTGTCTGCACTTGGGGGTTAAGGACTCAGTGGATTGATTTTAGGGCCTAGCTGAGGACTAGGGCTTTGGTGGGAACGTGTGTCATTTATAATGCTGGCTTTTGCCCGCCAGATCGTCCGCGTGAAACTTTATATCGTACCGAAATAGGTACCTACTTTCCGCCCCCATTTAATTTCGGGTATGATTACCGCATAAATACACTACATTTCATCTTAATCGGTTCAATGCCTTGAACCTTGAACGAATAACGTACGGACAGAGTTTAATTTGGAACCAATATGTTATTTATGTAACAACCAAAAATTATATACAAGCATGTCATTTAAAACTACTTAAAAAAAATATTAAAATATAAAATTACAGAAACGTATCAAAACTTTGCCCTTAAGGCAGGGTGCCCACCACACAGGCAGCATTCCCGCGTTGAATAGCAATCGCTATTCTTTGAGCGGAAAGCTGCCTGCGCGAGGGTCACCCGTTGCGTCCCTCAACCGCTTGCTGAACTCCTTGTGGAGCCCACGCCCACGAGTTTAATTGTGTATTTATAATAAAATATATTTATATTTAAAATGATTTTACATACTATTTTTCAATGTTGAGCATGTTTGTGGTTTACATTTTTATGAACTCAATCACTGACAGGGTATTTTGTAATCGTGCGTTTTAAAAAATAATGTGTAGTATTTGATGTGTTTTTTTAAATAATAAATGAAGTTGAAATATTACTTACCGATATGGAACTTGTTTAGAAATAAATTTGTTCATTTATTCATTCATTATTTTTAGCATGGACACCCATGCTAAAAATTATACATACCCATGATATGATATTATGTATATAGAACCACGAGTTGCATAATTATCAACTTGATATAAAATTCACCTAAACGAAATGCTATGTAGCGTATGTATGTATGAGCGCAAGATATGTATTTTCGTAAACTGTAATGCCTAAATAAATAAAATAAATAAATAAATAAATATTATGGGACAATCTTACACAAATCAACCTAGGCCCACGGTAAGCTCAGTAAGGCTTGTGTTGTGGGTACTAGGCGATAAATAACTATAAGATTTTAAAAAAGCGGTCAAGTTACGAGTTGACTCGCAAACCTAGGTTGCGAATCGAGTCTCGAAGATTTTATCCTTTTAATTCAGGGACATACTAAACTTAAGTTTGCCGTTGAAAAATGTTGTGGGGCAACGCATTTACTTTATTTTATTAATATATATTGCTCTTATTTAACGAGAGTAAATCGTTCAATTGAACTATTATCTTAATTCCTGGCATCCTGGTATCTGTGGTGTTCCTCAATTGAATTACTATCTTAGTTTCTGGATGCGGGTGGCGCAGGACCGCTCATTGTGGCACTCTTCTGGCGAGGCCATGTCCAGCAGTGGACGTGTTGGATTTCGTATGTTGGTCTTTCCGACTTTTATCTGTTGTCGTGTCTATACTCGCGATTCCTATACCTACATCATCCCTTTCCAACATGCGCACTGATATATCGCGCCGTCTTTGTCATATACACGACGTGTGCGCTACGCTTGCCCCACCTGGCGAGAGAAAAGTGTTGTTGAATTCTAACCCCGCGTGCGTGTAACATCCTCCGCTGATAAAAGACAATAAATCTTATTAAATCCGCCGCAAATCTCTGTACATCGTTTGAAAACTATATATGCTGTCAGCTCAGCATTAAAAGGTGTTCGACTGTTCGTGAAGTGAAGGTGTTTTTGGACAATTTGGGATTGCGCTGCGCGCCCCACACGAGCACATGGTGTGCCACGAAACGCTAGCGTGAAGGAGGAGTTCACCCAAATCACAAGTAAGTGCGCATGGCTCCTATAACCTTCTGTTAGCTGATTCATCCACCTGTTCCGATTTCCAAAGGCAGCTAACTTTCCTGCACAATTTCGCATCAAGTAGCTACGACAATAGACCACACGGTTGGATACCTACATACAGTCCACTAACGCGCTAATCTCTGAAAAGGGAAACTAGAAAAC
The DNA here is from genome assembly GCA_963854355.1 of Epinotia brunnichana. Lineage (NCBI taxonomy): Eukaryota > Metazoa > Arthropoda > Insecta > Lepidoptera > Tortricidae > Epinotia > Epinotia brunnichana. The sequence continues at coordinate 15,148,432 of OY977959.1, forward strand.
GCACCGCAAATTAAAACACCCTTGCAGGGCGTGATCAAAATTCAATTCTGTACGCCCCAAGTTTTGGTCACTAACGATCCGGATAATTATATTTCATTCCCAACCTAGGATTTATATCTATTTAAAGTAGCTTCTTGACATTATATTATATAATTTACCCATAGATACGTAAAATCTATGTACTTCGCATCATATCATCGTATCATTATTCTATAGATACTAACATTTCAGCAACGCATTAACGATTCTTAGTTTTCAATTGATGTACACGTCACAAATACATGCTATTGTTCTCACTGGCTCGGGAGCGCTGACCGGTTTCGTTCATATCTACCCGCTTTTATTTCGTTCTAATCTTTTCTCGAACTACCGCGTGCCGCGCGCTCCGATCTGTGCCGTCAATAGGTACCTATACGGTCATCGCTTAACCTACTTTGTAGACGGAGAGTTAAACCGCCTTATTCTCACAAACTGTTTCTTTTTGTAACACATTTCCTTTGTATACTTTTATTTCCCGCGATTTGTGTTACATACCTACATCTATTTTAACCGCACTTTTATTTCCGCGACTTTTGTCAAACATTTAGGTATTATAACCGCTTTTTCCCGCGACTTGTGTTTACGAGTAGGTACTCACATTTATTTAACCGCACTTTTATTTCCGCGACTTTTGTCAAACATTTATTATAACCGCTTTTTCCCGCGACTTGTGTTTACGAGTAGGTACTCACAGTTATTTAACCGCACCGTTATTCCCGTAAATCGTGTTTACGGACATTTATTTGAACCGCATTTTTAATTCCCGTAAATCGTGTTTACGGACATTTATTTGAACCGCATTTTATTCCCGCAAATCGTGTTTACTTATATTTTATTTGTGTGGGCTAAGTTTTATAATCATGCCACCGAAAAATGACCCTAAGGACGAGGCGGCTAGGGACCCCGTCCAGAATGAACTGGTTATTTTAGAAGCTAAGCGCAGTGCCTTCTTCGCCCGCTTACAAACTATATACAAATTGTCGGTTAAGGCGTACGAAGACGAAATTCAACGTAAAACGTTCTTAAATAGCGTATCAAATCTAGACCAATTGCGATCAGATTTTGAGCGTGTTTTAGACTCGTACAATGAATGCGTTTTACGATTAACGCCTGATGCAACCGCTAATTATCAGTCCTGGATCGCGTTTGAGGATATGTATTGTCAAATCAAACGCATTCAGTCTGAAATCGAAAGTTCGCCAGAGTCTCAGCGGCCTTTGCATTCCGCTCTGAAGCAAAATCTCCCGCCTATGCAGCTAATGGAATTTAATGGCGACCTTCGTAATTGGCCATTATTCTATGAACAATTTAAAAGTGTGATTCATAACAACTCACGCTTAACAGATAGCGAACGCATTCAGTTCCTAGTAGGTAAACTGACTGATAAGGCTAGGTCGGTATGCGCGGGGCTGCCAGCCACAGGGGAAAACTATCCCATAATTTGGCAAGCGCTCGTTGATAAATATGAAGACAAACGCGCCATGGCAGCCGGCTATATTAATCAGCTGTTAGACTTTAAACCCATAGCGAATGGGTCCGCTTCTAATTTGGAGTATTTTCTATGTAATTTCGACGCCTCCGTTAAGGCGTTTAAAGCGCTTAAATTACAAGATTTAGCAGATTTTTTGTTCTTGCATATCGCATTACAAAAACTAGATCCCGAATCGATAAAATTATTTGAGATGTTTTATCGCAAGGAAACGTGTCCTTCGTACAAAAATCTTATTGATTTCGTCAAAGAACAATCCAGGGTTGCATCGCATTCGACAACAAAACAAACATTTTCACAATCACAACCGAGATCTAATAACAATAAAAATATACCGCTACCAAAAAACAATTCCACGAAAACATTCGTTAATACGCAAACGCCCGCGATTGATTCTTGTTTGTTGTGTTAAACTAATAAACACGAACACTTATATCAGTGTGCCGCTTTTACAAAAATGTCCCCGTACGAAAGATTTAATTTTGTAAAAACTAATTCCGTGTGTAACAATTGCCTTAGTTATAAACACAAATTTTCCGCTTGTATGTCACACAGAACGTGTAGTATATGTAATGCACAGCACCACACGTTATTACATTTTAATCCGCCGCATAAACAAACTTATTTACCTAACTCGCATCAAACCAGTACCAACACTTTTGTTGACAAGGCGAATTCCACACCGCCATACAGCAGTAGAAACGGGGTGGCAAGCAATTTGCAGTCTTATCACCCGGCCGATAGGGTCGATAATGGTTTGAGGCATGACTCAACGTTGAATCATTTGTCGGCTCGGAGTGCAAATGATGATGATAACTTGAGAACGCTTATGCATAAAACAACCTTATTAGGGACCGCAAAAATTCGACTTTATGACGCAAGCGGTAAGGTTCATTATGCAAGGATTCTGGTCGATCCTGGAAGCCAATCTGATTATATAACACTCGAGTGTTGTAATCGATTAGCGCTACCGATTTCGAACCAGAATCGTTTTGCCAGGGTTCAAGGTATTGGGGGTTCGTCCCAAAAAATACTTGGGATGTCAATAGTGCAATTTAGTTCCCGATTCGACAGTAATGGCGATAACTCTTACACTATTCAGCCTCTGGTGGTGGAATCCATTACGTCAAACTTGCCTGACTCGCCTATCGACATATCTTTGTTTGATTGTTTTAAGAATATACCTCTGGCCGATGATTGTTTTAATGAGCCCGGGCCCATTGATATGCTTATAGGAGCAAATTTATTCTGTGACATCTTACTTTCTGACAAAGTCCGAAGTGCCGGCTTGCCTTCGGCTTTGGAAACCACCCTGGGTTACGTCATAATGGGGGACGTCACTGTGACGTCACCTCCGCGCGCGACTCGTGCTCTCTGTGCGTTTACGCACGAACCGCTTAACCAAACTTTGGAAAAGTTTTGGAACTTGGAGGAAGTACCCTCAAAGAAATTTCTAAGTCCCGATGACAAGGAATGTGAACAAATATTTACCGCAACGACGACGCGTAACGATAATGGTTCTTACGCAGTCGATCTTCCCTTCAAGCAAACGCCAGATAATCTGGGCAATTCTTTTGTAACCGCTAAAAGAAGATTTTCGATGCTCGAAAATAAATTCTTAAAATACCCGCAACTCCGCGACAAATATGATGACGTCATTCGGGATTACCTGGATAAGGGGATTATTTCTTTGGTTCCGCCCGAAGAGTCCTCTACGCCAGGGTTTTGTATACCTCACCACCCGGTCATCCGGAACGACAAATCCGCGACAAAAATACGCCAAGTTCTGGACGGTAGCTGCAAATCAGACAGTGGACTGTCATTAAACGACATCCTACATACTGGCTGTAATTTGCAAGCAGACATTTTTCACATTCTTTTGAATGTTCGCATATTCCGCGTTGCCTTTTTCGCTGACGTCCGCCAAATGTACTTATGCATAGAAGTACATCCGCACCACCGCTCTTTTCAACGATTTTTGTATCGCTTTTCGCCTGAAGTACCTTTGGAGATGTATCATTTCAACCGGGTCTGCATTGGACTCCGGTCCTCGCCATTCCTCGCGCTTCGCACGCTCCGCCAGCTCGCTAGTGACAAACGCGAGAAATTCCCGCACGCTGCCGCCGTTCTCGAAGGGGACGTTTACATGGATGATCTAGCTTCCTCTGCTTCTTCGTCCGAGGAAGCAGTTGCGATAGCGAATCAACTAATCAGTCTCTTCGAGGCTGGCGGGTTTGATCTGGTCAAATGGACTAGCAACTCTCCGCAGTTGCTAGAGCACATTCCCATATCTCACCGCCAGTCGGAAGACGTCTCCTTCGGTGACGGCGACACTTTGAAGATTCTTGGTCTTCGACGGCTTCCCGCTTCGGATGAATTTGTCTTTGACGTTTCTCCTCCGCAACTCAGTGGCACGAAACGTTCTATTCTTTCAGCTACTGCTCGTTTGTATGACGTGCTAGCACTCGTCGGCCCTGTCATACCTTATTCCAAGTTTCCTTTAAAGGAACTATGGCTCTTAAGGATGGATTGGGACGATTTGCCACCACCGCACATATCGCATTTATGGGAGCAGTTCATCAGTGAGCTTCCACTGATTTCAGCTCTTAAATTTCCGCGTCAATTCGGTGTCGAGCTTGACGATGTTTTGTCTCAGCGTCATCCAATTGCGGATACGTTTGCATTTTCTGACTCTGAAGTTGTCTTATGTTGGGTGCACTCTTCACCTCACAGATTCTCAACTTTTGTAGCGAATCGCATTGCTCAATATCAAAATAATTTTGCAGCTTCTAAAGCTTACCTAAATGAGCTTCACACGTTTCTTCAGTCTGATCCGTATTATACGCATTTCAAGGAAGAACTTGCAAAAAGTCGAATTACTTGGCGTATGAGCCCCCCAAACTCGCCTCATTTTGGAGGCATTTGGGGAGGTAACATTAAATGCTTTAAAACTCATCTTCATCGTGTTCAAATCCTGACATACAAAAAATTACTTACCGTGCTTACTCAGATCGAAGCAATTCTTAATAGCCGCCCTCTTTATATACTAAGTTCTGACCCGTCAGAACCCACCGCGCTAACGCCAGCTCATTTCATGTCAACCTCGCCGTTGCCGCGTTTGCCCGCCGCCGACTTAAGCCAGGAGCGACCGAATCAATTAACTCGTTTTTCAATGCTAGACTCGCTTGTCCAATCATTCTTGAAACGGTTCCGAGTTGAGTATCTTCACAACTTACAAAGCAGAGAGAAATGGAATACTCCAGACAAGCCGATAGCGGTGGGAACAATAGTTTTAATAAACGTTGCTAACGCGCCACCCTTGCAGTGGCCGCTCGGAATAATAACTCGTGTATTCCCTGGGCGAGACGGTGTTGTCCGCGTTGCTGAAGTGCGGACCCGCAACGGTACGCTCGAGCGACCGATCGTTCGGCTGTGCCCGCTGCCAACGCAGTAGGGTTACCACCACATACATATCTATGTATATATATTTTTTTTAGTTATCATAAATAGTTATTATTTTAGTATAATTACCTAATTATAGGTAAATTGTACACTTCGCTTGTTTTTAGTTATATGGTGCGATATCATCTTTTCCTATGTACATCCATATGTACATAATTATTATTTTTCTCTTTGAAGGGAACCCTTCAAGCCGGGGGAGATGTTGGATTTCGTATGTTGGTCTTTCCGACTTTTATCTGTTGTCGTGTCTATACTCGCGATTCCTATACCTACATCATCCCTTTCCAACATGCGCACTGATATATCGCGCCGTCTTTGTCATATACACGACGTGTGCGCTACGCTTGCCCCACCTGGCGAGAGAAAAGTGTTGTTGAATTCTAACCCCGCGTGCGTGTAACATCCTCCGCTGATAAAAGACAATAAATCTTATTAAATCCGCCGCAAATCTCTGTACATCGTTTGAAAACTATATATGCTGTCAGCTCAGCATTAAAAGGTGTTCGACTGTTCGTGAAGTGAAGGTGTTTTTGGACAATTTGGGATTGCGCTGCGCGCCCCACACGAGCACATGGTGTGCCACGAAACGCTAGCGTGAAGGAGGAGTTCACCCAAATCACAAGTAAGTGCGCATGGCTCCTATAACCTTCTGTTAGCTGATTCATCCACCTGTTCCGATTTCCAAAGGCAGCTAACTTTCCTGCACAATTTCGCATCAAGTAGCTACGACAATAGACCACACGGTTGGATACCTACATACAGTCCACTAACGCGCTAATCTCTGAAAAGGGAAACTAGAAAACGCACCGCAAATTAAAACACCCTTGCAGGGCGTGATCAAAATTCAATTCTGTACGCCCCAGGACGTCTTTCGACTGATATGATGATGACGGTGATGATGAGTATTTTATAGTTTGCATGTGGTCGTAGCATCATATTATTAAACGCCTAGCCCCGGGTGTAGAGCCTGAGCAAGGTTTTCAACTTGGAACTTTCCGGCCAGACATCTCAAAGAGGTCGTGGTAAGTTTCCCAAATAAGTACAAAGAAATTAATAAACGTCCACTGCTCTTTTCAACCCTTTAAGCCCTTTAAGGTTTGATTTCTTACGCAATCTTTGTTCTTTTTTAATTTTAATATTAATTATATGGAGAAGGAGAGAGTTTAGGTAGATATTTATTGGTCCAGAAATCCAAACTTTTGAAACTTTTTAAAATAAGCCCAGCCCTATGCTCTATCCACTCCTCTGTTCACTTAAGGCGCTGTATGCAGCTGCGCATCGAAAAAGTGCCTTTTCCAAACCGATTATTAGTATACTTGTACTATTGCTAGAGATCCAAATTTTTGATATGTATATCTTCAGTTCATTGGCTATGTTCGTACTTCGTAAAATCACGATTGCTTACAAAAACCTTGATAGATTTTGCCTTTCAAAACAGTGCTTTTTTACCACCAAACTCGAAATATCTCAAAAGTTATTTGGAATATTACAATGAAATTTGTTATGATAGGTAGCTTTTTGGTAGATCTATCTACCGGCTTCTTAGAATTTCAATATGTTTGGTAATTCAATACATTTGGTCATTTGTCTGAAAAACCGGGTGTCCGCGTCATGCATGCGCGGTGGCGAGTACAATTTAGTACGCCCGTGGCCACTGCCGACGACGGACCTGTGAATGTTTACCTGGCACGCAAATACGCCTTTTTGCAGCAATTATTTCGAGTTATCAAGGTAAATAAAAATATATAAAGGAATAGGAAACGCTAATACATGCTGGAGAACACATTCGAAATGATAGAATAACAAATATAAGGTATGCGATATTTACTACATTAAAGCGTTTCTACATCCGCACCTAAAACGTATTAATAGGTAGCTGGAGCATATTGACAAGATGTCAATAAAAATCTTCAGTTATCCTAAATACGTATTTAGAACTGTTAGGTAGTAAGTAGTCGGGTGTAAATCGGATTCGGACACGAGCACATGGTTGGGGGGGTAATGGTACCAATTATGGACTGTACGAATAATAGATTTATTTATTCATACAGAAATATATCAAAAGCATTTAGGGCTATTGCGCCGGATAGCGACTACCTAGACTAAAGTCCTAAACGAGTTGGTGAACTGAAGTATATTTACTTGTTGTTTAGTAGATTCTATTAAAAACGAGTGCGGAAAAAGACCCTGCCACTCCACCAGCAGCAGGCCACGGCCCTTCCTCATCTTCGTCATAGACATACATGCATACATACGCTACGGCACATCTTTAAGTCCAATATTCCGCAGTGTAATATATATAGTACAATCCATAATTGGTGACGTTCACCCTTAGGAAGTGAAGATGTACTATTATTTTATCAGTTCTACGTATTTGGAAAACGGAAGCACCCACATAGGAACTGGGAAAACGATAGGTGGATTGATGATGAAGAAATCTGTACTAACATATCTTTGGAAAGTAAGTGTCCATAATTGATGTCATCATACTACGATGTACTTAAGAACTGTAACTACCTATTATTCCTTATTTTCTTAAAAAAAAATAGATTTAAATAAATAAATAAACAATAAATATTTGGGGACAATCTTACACAAATCAACCAAGATTTGAAAAATAAAACAATTATTCAAGAAGACAAACATTTGATCGTATGATCCGCAAAAACGAGCCGAATACGGATGCCAACCGAATAAGCCCGTTAGCGGGGTGCGCGGGACGCGCGTCTCCCGCTCCGTCTGCCTCACCTCCGCAAATACCTAAATATCGTCTAATAAGAGCGCCTTAACTAAATTACCTATATTTGTTATTGTTTCATGTTAAACTCTAAGGAAGAGCGGTGTCTCTTGCCACAGGCATTTTGATTGCCTAAAAAGAGGCACCAGCCTGCATATCTGTAAAGTTTTTTAAGATTTCGAATAAATAATTTTTCATTTTCATTTTTCATTTTCATTTTCATTTCCGCGATGCAGGATGGACATATGGCCTTAAATTGAAAGATTGCATTGTCGCAGTTATTTTTTATTAGGGCAAATCTTGGCGTGGTATTATGTTTTCAAACACAAATATAATATTATGGCTTGTACACTGGATATTACAATTTCGATGTAACGTTGTGTAACGCTATTGTTGAAAGTAGGGCAATGACTGAGGTCGAGATTTGTTTCATAAAATTAAAGTAGATACGTACAGAGCAAATTCAGGAGCTTCATTTTGCTAACAGCAACTTCATTTCCGTTCCATCCCTATCCCATTTAAGATCAATGTAAACCGACAGATACCAGTGTCAAATGTCAATTTTTTCATACGGCGGTGTATTTGTTAAATTAAGCAGCTAAACTTTCTAAACTCAACCTTAAAATCCACTGAGGAGGTTCTCAATTCAATAGTTTTTTTTTTTGTTTTTTATGTATGTTCCCCGATTTAATACCCGTAAACGCCTGGAGGCCAATTCTCGCGTCGTTCGAGATGATGTCTCATAGAGATATCTTGAAAAAAAAAACGATAATGTCGAACGAAAAGCAATTTCCATATTCTCAAAATCTCACGGTCGAGATACGTCTACTCCCAGCGATCGAGATACAACTAGTGGTCGTCGGTATAGCGATCGAGATGGTAAGATGGATGATATCACAATTTTTTTTTACAACTACAACTCAAAATTGCCAAGTCTGAACTGTTTTTATGCGCTCCTTTTCACTTAAGTACTTAGTCGAGCAAACAATTAAATAGTTTTTGTTATAAATCACCATAATTATGAATTACACTACTGTAAATAAATAACAATTTTGCTCTTGATATTGAAGTCAGTAGAAATAACACAATCAAGAAAAACACGCATGTTGCAATAGACATTGAGATGGTCGTTTGACATGATCTCTATCAGGTTCCAGAATATGAAATTTTGCTGTCCTCGAGATTTTAGTATGATTTTTAAATAGACATGACGTCAATAGAGATCCCCTCGATCGGCCCGAGAATTGCAGGACCAATTTGAAAAATTCTTTTATTTGTTTGAAAGGGTAACCTTCCCAGATGGTCACATTATCATCAGGTGAGGATCTGATGATGGGATCCTGGAATAATCCAGGGAACTCTTCAAATTATACAGCCACACTTGAAGCGATTTGGAATTTTTTTTAGTTGCTTGTGCATATGCTTTCGGAAAGCAGTTCATGTGGTAAAGTGGAAAGGAAATGTGGAAATGTTCATGTATGTGGCTTGGCGAAGTAATGAATTGAAGTCGGTTCAAGCTTTGTTTTTAAAGTAAAGTATTGCAATGGGATACAAAAACATAAAATTATGAAAAGTTAAGTCTTAAAAAGACAAAACTAAGGAGCTTAATAATCAAAAAAAGTATCTCAAAATGGTATATGTCCTTTCCGTTACTTTTCCATAGACACTTGTACGAAAGTAACGGAATTGACACATGGAAGTTGTATGAAAAATAATACGACACACTCTTTTCTCCTGTTAGGATGAATAGGGTTTTCGATTCTGCGTAATAGGAATAACATAACATTTCAAATTTCTGAGAAGAAATTATAGCGTAGATAGGTAGTACAGTCGCCATCACATACATAGGTACACTATAGGTGTTCAAAAATATCGGCTCATGCACCCTAATGCCTTGAAAATAGAGGTGTGTTCCGATGTTTGTGACGTGCTTGTTTGCTCCGATGTATGTGATGGCGACTGTACATATTGTTGTCAGGGGTAATTACAACTTTTCATAAAATGCCAGTAACCAAAAATCTAAATAAAAATAGAATAAGCATTTAGAAACTATCGGAAATGGTTAAAATGCTGATTCATTTAAGTGTTAAGAAGCCAATAATTCACGACGGGGAAGCACTTTGCCCCCGCGGCGGCAGTGTTAACTCTAACACTTAAGGAAAGTGAGGGGTAAAAGAATTGTAGATACTTCAAATATCTAAGCTAGACAAAATGGTTTTCAGTAGAGACCCACCTTGATCATACGTACCGAGCAAACGGGCGAGCCAGTGCTCTCGGCCGAGTACTCGGTGCGTATAACATAGTGAGTGACTGTACTGTAAGACATACATACATTAAACCTGAAAACATTACACTCCTTTTCGTTGGGCAGTCGTGTAAAAAAGGAGAGCCAAGTTCAATACAAAAATTATGCTTGGCTGTGGGCTTCGCCGCAAATAGAATGGAGATCTAAATGAGTGCCAAGTTCTATGCAAAATCCAAATATATACCTATTTATAGGAAGAAAATATTCAATTCAATTCAAATAATTTATTTGTCAAACACAGGTAAGTATAGGGTATCAAAAAAACATGTCTCACTGTGTTTTGCCACAAGGCATACAAAATTCAGTTAAAATTAAAATTAAAATTACGACTTGAGTACGATCATGATTTTCATTATAATTAAATGTCAAATACCTAAAAACTAAATAATATTAATTGTAATAAATCGTAATTAATTGGTAACTATGTCGTGATTAATTGGTAAAAGGATAAACATTATTAATAATAGAGCATTCCTATATGTAAGTATTATCATGCATGTCAACTAAATAATCATTTGAATTTAATTACATCCTCTATCTGTAGTAATAACATTATGAACAAGTATTAAACTCTATGTATTTGCTTTATTGGATACCTATAACAATTGCTGTTATTTAAAAATGTGAGATCTTAAAGTAGGTTCGATTTGACTTGGCCAGTTTTCATTACATCAGTCATTTTATAATGTTATTCAACATATATATATATGTATATAAATATATATATTATTTCTGATAAAAACTGGCCAAGTCAAATCTAACCTACTCGTACTTTAAGATCTCACATTTTTAAATAACAGCAATTGTTATAGGTATCCAATAAAGCAAATACATAGAGTTTAATACTTGTTCATAATGTTATTTTGTTCCTATAAATACATATTTGGATTTTGCATAGAACTTGGCACTCATTTAGATCTCCATTCTTTTTGCGGCGAAGCCCACAGCCAAGCATAATTGTTGTATTGAACTTGGCTCTCCTTTTTTACATTTATGTTTTTGGTGGTATATCATTACTTTTTGTAAAGAAAACTAGGCAGGTATTGAGATTTACTTCTGTTCTGTGTATAATAATATGGTGCCGCGCGATACCAACGACACACCGTTGGCCGGTTGTTTAGCGCGTATTACAAGTTTTTTTGTATAGAGACACCACTAATTTTTTGACTAAACTTTATTTTTATATTTCTGTTATATAGAAAATATAATAATACATATATTGGGATAGTTTCATATATCTGCTTGTAACGGTTCCAACGCTACAACTTAAAAAGATTTTTTTTGTATGGGGATCCCTATTTTTAACTTTTTTTTAGTTTTAGATTTTTTCCTACACTTACACACAATTACCGAGCTGGATTCCAAATTTCATCCTTCTAGGTCATCTGGAAGTAGGTTAGGTTTAGGTACTATATGTCAGTCAGTCAGTTTGTGACCTTCATATCTTCATAACCGTTTGAGCTAGCTTCATGAAGTTTGGGCTCCTAGATGTCAATATGGATATAATTAAACACACGTAGTTTTAAGTGTTTACGTTAAAGATCTTTTGAGTTATAGAAGGGTCAAAAGTGGTACCAAGTGGTTCGTGTAAATACACTTGGCGCTGGCTAGATAGTTCTTTTGCTTGAACTTGGCTTGACACGCTGCCACATGTCTAAATACGCACCGAGTACTCGGCCGAGAGCACTGTCTCGCCCGTTTGCTCGGTACATGTGATCAAGGCATAAGTCATTAACCTGACAGTTCTCTGATGTTACATGTTACATATACGTGTGACATTGACCGTCAGTTTTGTGACAACCTCGTAACCATTCGTTAATGGTACAGTATAAAAACGAAAATGCCCTCTTACATTGAAAAACCTCAACAACAGCCGTTACTGCCATTCTAAATATAAAAACTGTATCGATTCTCCAAAGCCCCGTGGTCCGTTGCATACTTTATGTGTGGTTGTAGCAATCGGTTACAACAGCGACATCTAGCTTACAAACTAGGCGGCCTTAACTTCCTACTCACTTGCTTGTGGCAACTATAGTTGCCAATTTAGCGCACCCCTAAACTGATTGTGGCAACTGTGGATGCGAAAGTACTTACCTATGGGCTGGTTTGATTTAAAAAATGTTGGCTACCTTTTTTAAAATCCGAAGTGAAGTGACCGGCTAAATTACATTTATGGATCTAATTTTTTTCTGATTTACTTGTTTGGGGACAGAAGTCACGAATCTTTTAGGTAAATATCAAATGAAGTGACGGCAGTTATGGAATGTTTTGAAACATAATTTCCAAGTATTAAAGAAAAAATTAAAATAAATTATTCTACCTCTACCTCTCTTGGAGTCGTGGACGCTAACCCAGAGAGACAGAGAACGACTGGAGGCCTTCGAAATGTGGTGCTGGCGAAGGATGGAAAGGATTAGCTGGACGGAGAGAAAGACAAACGAAGAAGTTTTAAGGATGGTAGATGAGAAAATATGTTTGCTAGGATGTATTAGAAATAGAGGCAAGATGGTGGGCCACCTGATACGGCACGACAGTTTCTTCCTAAACATCCTGGAGGGTAAAATTGAAGGCAAGAGAGGCAGAGGAACGCCTAGGCTAACATATTTTAGCCAAATAAAAGATAAAGCTGATGTCGAGTCATATGAGGAAGTCAAGAGGCTGGCAATGGACAGAGAAAAGTAGCGGTTACTCCACCGACAAGAGCAAGGCTCTTGAGTAATGATGATGATGACCTGTCTTGGCTTCAATTGTAGCTTCTTGCCTTCTTGCCTGGGCTAAAATATTTTAGCCAAGTAAGAATAAAGTTGATGTCGACTCGTATGAGGAAGTCAAGAGGCTCTTAAGTAATGATGATGATGACCTGTCTTGGCTTCAATTGTAGCTTCTTGCCTTCTTGCCTGGGCTAAAATATTTTAGCCAAGTAAGAATAAAGTTGATGTCGACTCGTATGAGGAAGTCAAGAGGCTCTTAAGTAATGATGATGATGACATGTCTTGGCTTCAATTGTAGCTTCTTGCCTTCTTGCCTGGGCTAAAATATTTTAGCCAAGTAAGAATAAAGTTGATGTCGACTCGTATGAGGAAGTCAAGAGGCTCTTAAGTAATGATGATGATGACATGTCTTGGCTTCAATTGTAGCTTCTTGCCTTCTTGCCTGGGCTAAAATATTTTAGCCAAGTAAGAATAAAGTTGATGTCGACTCGTATGAGGAAGTCAAAAGGCTCTTAAGTAATGATGATGATGACCTGTCTTGGCTTCAATTGTAGCTTCTTGCCTTCTTGCCTGGGCTAAAATATTTTAGCCAAGTAAGAATAAAGTTGATGTCGACTCGTATGAGGAAGTCAAGAGGCTCTTAAGTAATGATGATGATGACATGTCTTGGCTTCAATTGTAGCTTCTTGCCTTCTTGCCTGGGCTAAAATATTTTAGCCAAGTAAGAATAAAGTTGATGTCGACTCGTATGAGGAAGTCAAGAGGCTCTTAAGTAATGATGATGATGACATGTCTTGGCTTCAATTGTAGCTTCTTGCCTTCTTGCCTAGGCTAAAATATTTTAGCCAAGTTAGAATAAAGTTGATGTCGACTCGTATGAGGAAGTCAAGAGGCTCTTAAGTAATGATGATGATGACATGTCTTGGCTTCAATTGTAGCTTCTTGCCTTCTTGCCTGGGCTAAAATATTTTAGCCAAGTAAGAATAAAGTTGATGTCGACTCGTATGAGGAAGTCAAGAGGCTCTTAAGTAATGATGATGATGACATGTCTTGGCTTCAATTGTAGCTTCTTGCCTTCTTGCCTGGGCTAAAATATTTTAGCCAAGTAAGAATAAAGTTGATGTCGACTCGTATGAGGAAGTCAAGAGGCTCTTAAGTAATGATGATGATGACATGTCTTGGCTTCAATTGTAGCTTCTTGCCTTCTTGCCTAGGCTAAAATATTTTAGCCAAGTAAGAATAAAGTTGATGTCGACTCGTATGAGGAAGTCAAGAGGCTCTTAAGTAATGATGATGATGACATGTCTTGGCTTCAATTGTAGCTTCTTGCCTTCTTGCCTGGGCTAAAATATTTTAGCCAAGTAAGAATAAAGTTGATGTCGACTCGTATGAGGAAGTCAAGAGGCTCTTAAGTAATGATGATGATGACATGTCTTGGCTTCAATTGTAGCTTCTTGCCTTCTTGCCTAGGCTAAAATATTTTAGCCAAGTTAGAATAAAGTTGATGTCGACTCGTATCAGGAAGTCAAGAGGCTCTTAAGTAATGATGATGATGACATGTCTTGGCTTCAATTGTAGCTTCTTGCCTTCTTGCCTGGGCTAAAATATTTTAGCCAAGTAAGAATAAAGTTGATGTCGACTCGTATGAGGAAGTCAAGAGGCTCTTAAGTAATGATGATGATGACCTGTCTTAGCTTCAATTGTAGCTTCTTGCCTTCTTGCCTGGGCTAAAATATTTTAGCCAAGTAAGAATAAAGTTGATATCGACTCGTATGAGGAAGTCAAGAGGCTCTAAAGTGATGATGATGATGATGATGATGATGAAGGATACATTCATATACAAAAAGGCTGTTTGTTTACCTAAATAAAAAAAATAAAAAAAATAGGTATTTACTTATCACTAAACTTAATCTTTAAATTATATCGATTCACATGAAATCGTATCAGCAGTTCCGGAGATTATCTCTCCCTTAGGTACAAGATTTTTCCTCTTTATAATGTTAGTACCTATAAATAAAAAGCGGCCTAGTGCGAGTCGGACTCGCCCATGAAGGTTTCCGTAAAATAAATTGCGGTTTACGATTTATGACGTATTAAAAAAAACTACTTAATAGATCTCGTTCAAACCAATTTTCGGTGGAAGTTTGCAAGCATAATGTACATCATATATATTTTTTAGTTTTATCATTCTCTTATTTTAGAAGTTACAGGGGGGGGGGGGGGGGCACATTTTACCACTTTGGGAGGGTCTCTCGTGCAAACTATTCAGTTTAAAAGATAAAATGATCATAAAAACCCCAATATCATTTTTGAAGACCTACCCATAGATACCTACGTATGGGTTATATGAAAAAAAAAATTGAGTTTCAGTTCCAAGTATGGGAAACCCCAAAAATGTATAGTTTTTTTCCTATTTTTGTGTGAAAATCTTAATGCGGTTCACATAATACATCTACTTACCAAGTTTCAACAGTATAGTTCTTATAGTTTTGGAAAAAAGTGGCTGTGACATACGGACATACATGACGAATCTATAAGGGTTCCGTTTTTGCCATTTGGCTACGGAACCCTAAAAATAAATAAAATATTTGGGGGCAATCTTACACAAATCGACCTAGTCCCAAAGTAAGCTAAATAAGGCTTGTGTTATGAGTACTATACGATATACAATATTAATAGATATAAATACTAGAAAAATGTTAGAAGTAAAGATGAGGAATATGTTGATTTTAGAGGAGGCATTAGCCTCATTTCCTCTTCACCTATAAAATATCTAAAATACCTAAAATTTCCATAATATACCTAAAATTTTTGCTACGTACAGGGAAACGAAAGCTACGACGAACGCTCATAGCGTAGCTTAGCAGTGACTGAAACAAACAGCAAGAACTAGCAATACCTAATCGAATTTAAACTTTTGTGAGACATGTCTAAAATACTACCAACCATACTAATATTATAAACAAGTGTGTCTGTCTGTCTGTCTATCTTGTATGTAGGCATGTCTGTCTGTTACCTCTTAACGATTAAAGCGCTGAACCGATTGCGATGAAATTTGGTAAATAGATTAGTTTGAGTCCCGGGGAACTTACATACGATAGTTTTTTCCCGGAAATCATCGCCTAAGTGTGTGAAATGGGGGGTGAACGTTTGTACGGTCGGAGCGGGCGCGGGCAGCGTTTCAAGCGATATTGCCGCAAAAATTTAAATTCAATTTAAATTTCTATTCCATAACAATATTATAAAACACTCATCCTGAGGTAGAATTCCCGAAGAGTTCACAAAATGCCTGTCGTGAGATTTAATACGTGAGTTTAACCGTGATTTTATTAGTAGTAAACTAGCAATAACATACTTCTACCTATTTTTTTTACCTACTTTTTCAATGAATGTGCGTTTATATCTGTAAAACTTAAATAACCGAAACTTCCCAATTACATAAGCCAGCATAACTGTTGACCTGAAGACCTATAAAAACTCATCGGAAACAGCGAATAATCTTTCAAAGATTTAAACAACGTAAAACAATTCGATACATTATCATCCAACCAAAAACCAACCTAACGCCATTGTCATATGATTCAATTCACAATGTCACGCTTTACGTAATACTTGATTTGATGTCAATGTATTTTGATCTCTACGCGTCTTAAGTTACAGTTGATATTTGTATAGGACAGTTTGGTAGGGGGAAGTACTATGCACATTTGTAAATAAGATTTATTATAGTTTCATAGTCTGGGGTAAATGAGTATCGGAAGGAAATGTGTGTCGAGGGGATTGTGTTCCATTAGGTCGTGTTAATTTGGGTTTTTACAGGCATCATGTTAACAGGGGCTGTATTTATGATGTTTTAGTGACAGTTTGTGACATGGCGATCATATATGGCTATTTTTGTTGATTTCAAGGATATCACTATATTCATCATATTTTCTACTTCATCTGTTCTAATAGCATGATTTAATCGTCTTGTGTATTGCATATGCATATGACTCGTCTATACTTATTGGGTCGAACTCTTTCGTATGTCCGTTTGTCCAGTGCTGTTCTCCTCTACCGGTCACATCCCTCAACCGATTCTGGTGAAATATGAGCAGTTTCAATAATTATGTATAGTTTCTGTAAACGCCTTTGACATTGACAATAGGGTCCTGTACAAATATTTAAACCCCTTATTTACTATTTATTTATTTATTACGTATGTAATACCCCTGACTGTACTTTTTCCTAAGCTATAATGAACTACTGTACTATCACTTGTCAGCGGTATTAACGATTACTTATTTTTATTTGGAAATAATTCTATTCAATCTAGATATCGCCTTTAAGTTCATTAATACAATACCGTCTGCAAAGTTCCGAAGATTGGCGATCAATCAGTACAAGATAAACCGAGACGAGAACTCCATTAGAACAAACTCAAACAGTCGGTTTGGTAAGTAATTTAGGGATTTCGTTTTATTAAGGCCAAATAAGGCTAAATGGTTTTCAATCGATTGAAAAAAGGGACTTCTTGATTCAGCTCTCCATAACTTTCTAGGACATTTTGACCCGACTGCCTCAGGGATAGGTTAGTTAGTACCTATGTTTTTCGAGAGTGTGAATGTGACAAGAAAATTATATTTCACGGGCTACAATCTAAACAGATTCAGATTCATCATCATCATCATATATTATCAGCCGAAAGACGTCCACTGCTGGACATAGGCCTCCCCCAAAGAGTGCCAAAATGACCGCCCGCATCCAGCTGATTCAGATTCAGATATTTATTTATAAAATTCAGTATTTTACTTACATAACATTATTATTATTAGTTAATTATATGCGCCTAATTCTAAAAGTTTACAAGTCAAATTATTTATTTTAAAGTCACAATCTAAGTATTGACATTTATAGTTTTAGTTCAACAGAAATCTTAATATACCTACTTATCTTAAGTT
This sequence comes from Epinotia brunnichana, assembly GCA_963854355.1. Lineage (NCBI taxonomy): Eukaryota > Metazoa > Arthropoda > Insecta > Lepidoptera > Tortricidae > Epinotia > Epinotia brunnichana. The sequence continues at coordinate 15,166,115 of OY977959.1, forward strand.
AGTAATTTATTGTACCTACACACATTTTATTTTTTTATTTTTTTTATTAATTATGAAACAAACAGTCATACAAAGATATTCTTACAAGCTATCTTATTAATAAACAGACCTATAGTTTCCAATATAATACAAAAACTTATAAATATAGATGTTTTAATTATAACTATAACAGTCCAAAAACAGAATATGTATTACTTTTACAAATTGTTGGTCCTAAAGGCACTTTTTAACGAGTATATGGTACAGTTAAATATGTCTATATCTATTAATCTATTATTATGGTTGTAAAGAGCACATGCACGCTTAACAAACATGTTTTTAGAATAATTTGTTCTACTGAAAGGGATGGCAAATAAATGTTTAGCACGACACTGGCGTTCTCTTTGACGAGGAACTCTAATTATGATTTCTTGAAGCAAGCTAGGGGCATCGAGATGATTGTGAATTATTTTGTATAATAAAACAGAGTCAACACAGTCCCTACGACATTCAAGGGATTGCATGTTATGACGATTTAAAGATTCAGTATAACATGTGTATTCATTACCAATTTTAAAATCTAGGGCTCTTAAGAACTTTTTTTGTAGTCTCTCAATCCTGTTTATATGCACACTATAATGGGGTTTCCATACACCACATGCGAACTCAAGGCGACTACGTACATAACTGTTATATAGTATTTTAAGTGTCAGAGGATTCGTAAAGGGTTTACCAATTCGCAATAACATACCTAGTTGTTTAAAATATTTACTCAAAATGAAGTCAATATGGGGTACAAATGACAATTTGTCATCCATAATGACCCCGAGATCTCGGATCTCCTTCACTCTCACCAAGTCACTGTAACATAACCTGTAATTAAATGGAGACGATTTCTTTTTTCTAGAAAAACTTATTATGTTACACTTATCGGAATAAATGAATAGATTGTTTTCTCTGCAAAAGGTCTCAAAGTTAGAAAGATCATTTTGTAATAGTTCACAATCAGCATTACTACGAATAACTCTATAAATTTTTGCGTCATCTGCATAAAGAAGAATGTTAGAATGTGAGAGAGACTTTACTATATCGTTAATGTATAATGTAAATAACAGTGGCCCCAAATGGGATCCTTGCGGTACACCAGAACTTATACATTTACTGCTAGATATAAACCCCGAGACTACAACAGACTGAGTGCGATTTTCAACATATGACTTGATCCAGCGAAACAAGTCACCATGTATACCGAGGTGCCAAAGCTTATATAATAACGTATAATGACAAATTTTATCGAATGCTTTGGCAAAATCGGTATACACGGCATCTAAACACATTACATCATTTGTCACTAATTACTAATTTTTACGAAGTCGTCGACATTGTAGTAGGCCATGTCAGTTAAAAACATGATAAGTTTGCTCGCAAACTGTTTGTCGCTTTGTAGATCCGTGATCTCTGGTGAGCGAATTGTATAGCTTTGGCCCAACGACCGCCAGTGACTTCCTAGCCTTCGCGAGTTTGCACCACGGCCCGGCTAGGAGTTGTCTCCTTCGGGTGCTCATCTGATTGACCTGAGGGGCTGTAAAGTAGTTCAGGTTAGCCCTGACATACTTGCATGCGGTGAGAATGTAGACACTCGGCAACGTAGGTATTTCTAACGGCTTTATCTCATGGCCGTGGTAAAGACATCAAAGGCTAAAAGAGCAATTGGGTTTTTTGAAAAATCTTTCACTTGTTCTTTTGCTATTCCGGGTTCTATACAAAGTTAATTTGTCCTAAAAATGCTTCAGAGACAATTACTTTTAAGGAAAACACTAGCGTTATGGCAAATGAAATAATGGATATTGAAGGTATCCACCTCGGCACATTATCATAGCACTGCAGATCCTATTTCAGATCCCTCTGTTCAAAATATGTACTAGTAATAACATCCGTTCGTCCGTCCGTCCACGCCCCACACGTTCCAAATCGTTACACTAACGGTATACTAGCAAACTTTCTTAGCCATTACACTCGAAACTTTCAGAAAGCTTCGGAAGCTTAGTCAGAGCTTTGGGCTATTGTAATACCAATTTGGGGATGGGTTTCAAGGGCGCTCCACTCCCTTAGTACGAATAATAAGTACGTTTGAATGTACTACAATACATTAATAGTATAATGAATGAAAGGTCGTGTCAATTTCTTGATCTTTGTATTTCATTTCATTTTATTCAGTCACATAATAAAGTTACAATGCGGTCACCAAGTCGTTTACATGCTATTTCAAAATTTACAACAAATCAAGCTACATTTACAAGAAAATTAATAACAAAAATCACACGAACAAGATTAATTGTATTACTTAGTCTATACGTCTATACTAATATTATAAAGAGATAAGTTTGTGAGATTGTATTATAGCTTTGTACAATTTAAGTTTGTATGTAATGGGTAATCTCAGGAACCGCGTATCCGGTTTCAAAAAATATTTCACTTGCGTGTTTGATGGACTTTCTGGATGGTTATAGGCTATATTTTATCCCGTGGGTTTGTCTGCGCTCTTTGTAATACGCGGGTGAAGCCGCGCGGGCAGCTTGTTGGCTTTTAAAGCTACATTGTCATCGGATGCACTCGTGTCAGAGAAAATAGGTCAATCATTTATTACAATTTCTTTTCTTTATTGCATGGAGAGGGATCTTGTGGCTAATAGTTCAGTACTTAGATTGCTTGAATAGTTGGATAATAAAGACAATACATTGCAACCTATATCCCCCGAAAATCTCATTTAGTCAGTTGCCAATCTAATTAAAGTGCCTCCCAAGTTCTGTTGGTTGAGTCCCCAAATTTATATGCGCCCTTTTCTAGAATTTCAATCATGGACTTTCTTTATTAGTTCCTTTTTACCAAAATCCCTTCCCAAATCCCCCAAAAATCCTATTTAGTTCCGTTAGGAACCCCCAACGGACGAGTCTTTGACCAGTGATGACATATGGCACTGAAACGTGGTCGCTTACAATGGGCCTCATAAAAAGGCTCAAAGTCCCCCAAAGGGCAATGGAGAGGGCTATGTTATGAGTTTCTCTGCGTGATCGCATCAGAAATCAGCCTATTCGCAGCAGAACCAAGGTAACCGATATACTCGTAGCCCTCCGAATCGCTAAACTTATTTAAGGGGGGTAAGGTTCTCGAGTGGCGACCACGTACCGGAAGGCGCGGTGGGTAGGCCCCTCACAAGGTGCACTGATGACCTGGTAAAGGTCGCGAAGTCCGCTGGATGCGAGTGGGGCAGGACCGGTTACTTTGGCACTCTTTGGGGGAGGCCCATGTCCAGCAGTCGGCGTCTTTCGGCTGATATGAAATGAAATTAAATGAAAGCATTTATTTCGGACACACATCCATATTATGTTAGTAAAAACTTATACTAGTATACTTATCATTACTAATGTTAGTGGAAAGTATAATTATAGTTGGCATGGCATGCACATGCATGGACATCCAGTGAGCCAGAATAGGGCTGTCCATCCTCCCAGCGATCATCCTCAGGGTGATCGCTGTGATCATGCTCCACGCGGCTAACATCCCTGACGCGCTGCAGCGCCAGGGCAGCCCTAACAACCCCCTGAAGGCGTTATTGTACTGGACGCGCCGAGCTCTGAGGGTCTTTTTGGTGTAGTTGCTCCACAGGTTACACGTGTATATATTTTGGCAGTAAGTTTGAAACAGTGTTATCTTCACCTCGCACGAACAGCGTGCATATATGATGATGATGATGAATCTTATAAAAGTACCGCCCCACTTCCCAAGTTTTTATTTTTTATTTTAATTTATTTCTTACTCAACAAAAAATACGTGAACTTAGTCTAAATCTTCGCTAAACTGCATAACAGTTTGTTGGCGAATATACACTCTTTATAATTATGTTTCGGTATCTATATAAGTCTGTGTACAATCTATGATATGAATTTTATTTTTTAGGGTTCCGTACTCAAAGAGTAAAACGGGACCCTATTACTAAGACTCCGCTGTCCGTCCGTCCGTCCGTCCGCCCGTCTGTCTGTCACCAGGCTGTATCTCACTGGTACCGTGATAGTTCCAGTTGAAATGTTCACAGATGATGTATTTATGTTGCCGCTATAACAACAAATACTAAAATAAAATAAAATAAATATATTTATTGATAATGGTACGGAACCCTTCGTGCGCGAGTCCGACTCGCACTTGGCCGGTTTTTTATGCTTATTATTAGCGGTAAACAGGAATGGGAAGTGATGTAAAAATGGAAACAAGTATTTCATCATAATTACCTACGGAGCCTCAGCCTTTTCTACCATTCGTTGTTGTTTAGTTGGTTGAGTACCTACCTAAATAATGTTGCCAAATTTATATGCGCCTTTTTCTAGAATTTCAACAATGGATTCGCTGTATTAGCTCTTATTCACAAAAATCCCTTCCCAAATCCCCCGAAAATCCCATTTAGTAGGTTCCCAATCTAATTAAAGTGCCGCCCCACTTCCCAAGTTGCTTGAGTAATGTTCCCAATTGATATGCGCCCATAAACAACTGTTTCTGACCGCTGCGTTTTAGTTACAACTTTGTACTTACGGATGTTTACAAATATTTTGTTTTATGAGGCTATAAATAAGGTGATTGCCGCGTGGCGTGTAACTTGTTTTAAGTGAAAAACAATATATTTTTGGGGCATACAGACATTTAGTGACATACAGAGATTTAATGACATACAGAGATTTAGTGACATAGGTACAGACATTTAGTGACATACAGAGATTTAATGACATACAGAGATTTAGTGACATAGGTACAGATATTTAGTGACATACAGAGATTTAATGACATACAGAGATTTAGTGACATAGGTACAGAGATTTAGTGACATAGGTACAGAGATTTAATGACATACAGAGATTTAGTGACATAGGTACAGATATTTAGTGACATACAGAGATGTAGTGACATAGGTACAGATATTTCGTGACATACAGAGATTTAGTGACATAGGTACAGAGATTAAGAGACATACAGATATTTAGTGACATAGGTACAGAGATTTAGTGACATAGGTACAGAGATTTAGTGACATACATAGATTTAGTGACATAGGTACAGAGATTTAGTTACATACAGAGATTTTGGTATTCCCTGTGAACATTGCCAAAGTTAATCTCCTCGTTTTTAATTTTATGCAATATAAACATTTTATTGACACAAGAAAGCCTTTACTACTATACTTATATATATTGTAAACAACAACGAGGGTGGGTTTTGTACTTATTATGTGAGCAGTTATGACCTAATTGAAGGCTAAATATAGATATTTTAATTTAATTTAAATATTGACAACAGGACAGATGACCTTTGTTTTTTAAAATTTCTGAATCACCCTTTAAGAAATATTTTTGTTGTGTGTTAAATAATAAAACGTCGCGAAGTATGAAAATAACATTTACGCCTCCATCTACGTCTTCGATGTATTTGTTAATGTGTTATGTTTTTTGTTACTGAATATATACTATAATATTCTATTCTTTTCTATTTATTGTTATTATTGAGCGAGCGAGCGAAGCGAACGAAGTTCTCCGTTTCAGCTTGGGCAAAAATTATTTCGTATGTTGCGTCTTCTGAACCAATAGGGAACATTAAGCAAAACTCTTCGTAGGTGGCGACACTAGCAGCGTTGACATTGTATCTCGTTCCCACTTCCGGTATTGTCTATGAAAGCATCCTTGTCACTCATTTGACGATCAATTGTGCATGTGTTCCTATAGTGGTTCACTATTAGTGGTAGTGCTAACTCTGGCGGCAGCACATTGCAGTAATGTTCCCTATTCTCCTGAAATTTTGTGAGCTAGTTCAACTTTTTGTGAGTTGGTTCAACTTTTTGTGAGCTAGTTCATTTTTTTGTGAGCTAGTTCACCTTTTTTTTCACGACTCTCACTCAATAGTGTGTACAGTCTCCATCAGATGTATCTCAACACATCTCTAATGCCACGATAATAGAGACATGTTTTTTTTTTTTTTTTTTTTTTTATCTTTTAATGTTCAGATATATGTGAGCACTTTGGCCGCTCCGATATAATCTGATGGCGACTGTACAGAAATATTATTTTGACGACCGCTTTAGCCTAGTTGGTAGTGACCCTGCCTACGAAGCAAGAGGTCCTGGGTTCGAATCCCGGTAAGGGCATTTATTTGTATGTATTTAAGTATTTATTTCTCTATATAAGTATCTATATCGTCGTCTAGTACCCATAGTACAAGCTTTGCTTAGTTTGGGACTAGGTTGATTTGTGTAAGATTGTCCGCAAATATTTATTTATTATATTTAAAAAATGTTTTTAGAAGCACGCGACTTCTACCGCTCACCGAGCCACCATTTAATTCTGAGTCGAATACAAAACATTGCACTGGCTAGGTAAAACATAGCAATTATTATAATAACACGTATTGCTATTATGCCACAGACAAACACACATATACACAGATAACCTACACATGTATACATTGCCATAGGCAAAATACATTTATGACGTCGAGTTGCAGAAACCCAGCCCGCGTACACTTAGTATTACCTAACTTATACTTTTTTACTACGAGTACACGTGTAAAATTTGTAGCACCAGCACCCCTTCATCAAACATATTAACAAAGACGCCTTTACAAAAGCACTAATTAAATGTATCAATGCTATTACTCTATTACGTTATTATTAGTAACATTATTCTCAAATGTCACAGATGATGAAATTAGCTCATCATGTTACCCACGCTCAAATCCAACCGAACGCCTACGGGGGCGTGATTCTACTTGTTATAATAACAGCTTGCGATATGACGATCATAGCTTTTGTTGTAAAGCGCTGGGCTAAAATCTTGGTATGTTATATTATTGTCTTTATCATTCATCTCAGGCTACGTTTTTACAATAATTATATAAAAAGTAAAACATAAAACTATACATACAAAACATAAAATCATTATAAAAAGCTAACCTAGGGTGCCACGGGGCCCGGGCCTAAGCTACCGGTGGTCAGGGCGTCAGAGAGAGGTACCTCGAATATCCGCGCCGTTTTCACAGAGTACCGCTTACTGTATCTAAGACCCAGCCATCTGGCGAGATTCCCAAGGTGTTGATCGAGACTTTTCGCTATTAAACCGTTTATTGTAGTCATTATTGACTATGAGAATTTTAAATTGGGTGTACACTTGTACAGTCATGACCTTGGTCTTTAGAAAGGTTATAGCAGAATGTCATCTCACAAATAGCTGGGGAAATAGGTACACTCAAGAGCAAAAGTTTAGGGTCAGCCTAAATTAAATAACCGCAATAGGTTTATGTTTTATATTTAACCCTAGTCTTATTTACATAAGTAATATACTGTTTTTCGTAATACCCAAATGTATTAGCACTTTCCGGGATCACTATCATAAAAATACCAACATCTGCGATATCTCGCTCCGTTAACGCTGTTTTTTTATGAGTTTTTACGAGTCCTATTTAAACCTGGTAATGTTATTTTTTCAACTGTTATTTTCGCAGTTTAGATGTAAAATTAAATAAAGATCATGACAAGATTGAAAAATATACAAAAGTTTAAAAATAATTGCCACGAGTGAAATTTGAACCCACTACCTCTGCATTTCGTTCATTGCTCTGAACCAACTGAGCTACTTTGTGCTGTACCCGTGGTGACGAATCTTTCAATATCTTCAGTCTTCTTATTGCGCCTTAGGCTCAACATGTTGTTTCGCTCACTCGCTAATGTTCTATCAAAATATATAATTATTTCTATAAAGTTAACAATGTTCTTTTATAATATACATATTTTGATTATTATCGCGACATAATGGTCATAATATACTTTGCCTGCGTGTAGACAGCGAGTTAGTTTGACGACCGCTTTAGCCTAGTTGGTAGTGCCGCTGCCTACGAAGCTAGAGGTCCTGGGTTCGAATCCCGGTAAGGGCATTTATTTGTGTGATGAGCACGAATATTTGTTCCTGAGTCATGGATGTTTTCTATGTATTTAAGTATTTATTTATCTACATAAGTATGTCTATCTTCGTCTAGTACCCATAGCACAAGCTTTGCTTAGTTTGGGACTAGATAGGTCGATTTGTGTAAGATTGTCCGCAAATATTTATTTATTTATTCATGTACTGAATAGTCTCATATGACCGATGAATTTCTGCGGACCATATCGTGAAATAAGACCTATCATACGTTTACCTAAAGTGAGTACAATAACCGGCATCAATATAAATGATGGAACCAAGGCAGCAAAAATATCTGATGACAACTCTATTCCTAGAGCCGTTAGAGCGTGTCAGATATTTTTGCAGCCTTTGTTCCATCATATATTGATGCTGGTAACTGTACCTCCTCGTTAAAATGCAAAAGTTAGCAATAATATAGCAGTCATTGAACCTGTTGATATCGCTTTTCTTTTAAAAAGTTCCCAACCCTATGAAAGGTCGCGGTGATCAAAATTCATTGATAAAGTTTAACATCTGTTGGGGCGTTAGCTTTGAGCTTATCCTCGCCCACGCCTCGGTAACTAGGGATGATACGTAGTGATTCTGGATGGCGCAAATTTTTGGCTTTAAATTCGACATAATTTATACAGCTCGTTACATTATTGTTATACTTTGTGTTCAGGGTTGAATATTCAGCGTTTATGTTTGACGTAAAAAAAATAGATGTTAATGCTAAATAATTAGTAGAAAAAATTGTACCAATTAAATTACTGAAATAAACAGTTTGAATAAGATGAATAAGAATGCGGCATTTTTTTTCGTTATTATCATCTCAGCAAATATTGTGAAAGGAATGGGGATTGTTGTCATAATTTTGGGGAGATATTCATGAGAGGATACATCTAGAAACGAGCGTTTCAAACCACCGGAGAACCCTTACAAAATATAAACCAATTTAAAACATTCAATCGATGAGATTTATCATTAAAATATTAGAGTGTAACATTATTTATATTTTTTTGATATATATTAGGTCCTTACCTATGAAATTGGCGGTGTGTATGGAGAATTTTATGAAAACTGTGATTTTCATACATTGAATTTTGCGGATTATTCAGCAATGTCAAATTCAAAGCAAACTAAATTTTGGTAGGAATATAGAAAACTTTTAAGCTACTTTACACATATCTTCATTCCTTAAAAATAGTTCGCATCATAAAACTATACCTACGTAATTGAAACACTTTAACCGGCAGCACATGAAAAGGGCGGTTTTCAAGCTTTAATTTGAAACAATAAAAAAATCAAACCTATTTTTTGTATTTAAAACCTTTGTAACATAGTCTTATAATCAAATTAAAAAATAATTTGGAAGTTGCAATAGAAATGAATAAATTACGTACAAAATAATATATGTCCTGTACTAGGTATGTTAATCGGGAGACAAATAACACAGCACGCGAGTATATTCAAGACTGGTTTATTTCTTCTTGGTCGGTAGATTCATCAAGCTTAATCTACCCACATTCAATACATCTCATCCTTCCTCCCTTAAATTAGCTTACGTATAGTTTATCAACTTAAATCTAACATTTATTTTACAATATCAATTCGACTAACCCGTAACAGCTCTCATTCCGAGATTAGTCATAATCATCACGATATTTACCTAATCTTGGAATAAGTTGTTATTCTACGATATCAAAAATCAGTCCTTATTACCTACTTAAGTTTATTACACATAGGTAAGTATACTTAGGTACTTATAGTTAGCGGTGTGTACCTACTAACCCGGTATAATTAATTTGCGTTTTACAAACCATATTTCGGAGTAGGTACTTTAAACTAAATCCTGCGCTGCGCACTGGTGATCTGCTTCTTATACATTGGTAATTATAAGTAACTAGTACCTACATTGTACTTATGAACCCAATGGTGATAAATACAAAGTTGAAGCCTTAAGAGTTATTCCTGCTACGCGTAGGTACACAAAGTAAATGACATGATTAAGATTATAACATTTATTAATTATGGGAGTCTTATCTATTCGAACCCGTACCTCATCGGTGGACGACGAACGCGTTTACCTATAGTTATCGGTATAGGTTCTGAAGGTGGGCTTGTATTACCCGAATCGCCCGCACGTGGTGACTTAGCGGTGGCGCGGGCCGCCCGGCCTAGCGCTGTCGCCTGGTTCGATCCGTCGGCATCACACTGTGTTATAATTTTCTTACCGGTATCATCCTCGCTACTACGATTCGTCAATAATTGATCTACGTGCCTTTTGTGTTCACTCCCATCAGCCCCACGTATACGGTATGTTAGTGGCCCTACACGCTCCATAATTGAACCTGTGGCCCAAAACTGCTTGTTTTGTCGATATACGCGATACATAATTTCTTTACCCACCTGAAATTCCCGAGTCGACGTCTCCTTACTCATTTGTTTTCTTTGAGCTTCTCGCACATACTCTCGCGGGTCTGGCCGCAGAAGGTCGAGGCGATTACGTATGTTGTGTTTCAACATTAACTCTGCCGGTGACTTACCCGTTGTTGAGTGTGGCGTGCATCGATGATTTAGCAAATAGATTTGCAAGGCCTCGTCTACGTCCACATTATCTCGTTCTGCCTTTTTTAGGCACTTTTTTATTAATCCAACTGTCTTTTCAGCCGCCCCATTGCTGCTTGGCTTGTACGGAGAAATGCGAACGTGACGAATGCCTTCTTTCTTCAAATATGACTCAAACTGACCACTCGTAAACGGAGGCCCGTTGTCCGACACCAACTCGTATGGATTTCCGAAGCGAGCAAATATTTCGCGCAACTTGGCTATGGTATCTGCGGCTCGTGTCCCCTTTATTTTGCTTGCTTCGATCCATTTAGAGTAGGCATCGATCAGGACAAAGTAATACGTACCAGCTGACGGCGTGAGGAAGTCCACGTGTACCCGGTACCACCTGTCCTGCGGCCACTCCCACGGGTGCGTCGGCGCCCGCGCCGGCATCGGGCGCTCCGCCGCGCACACGGCGCACGCGGCCGTTATGCGCTCGACGTCCGCGCCCAGTCCGGGCCACCACACATAGGCGCGCCCTAGTGCTTTCGTCCGCACAGCGCCGCTGTGTGCCGCGTGCAGCTCGCGGAGCACGCGCCCGCGTAGCGCTTCCGGCACTACTACACGGTATCCGAACATGATACAACCCTGCTCGCGACTTAATGCCTCGCGCACTCGCCAATATGGCTTGACATCTTCGTCTCCGCAATACTCCCAGCCCCTACCTAACTGGTTAAACACTTTACTCATTATGGGGTCCTCTTGCGTCGCTTTAGCTATATCTTTATGATTAAGCGATATACCGTCCTCAATAAAGTTCAAAAATTCGCACGACTCCTTGCCCTTTCGCTCGTCCTTAATAACGTCTAAAGGAAGGCGCGATAAATGATCAGCAAAACAGTTCTGGTCGGCTTTGACACAATGTATCTCATAGTCGTACCCGCTTAGAATAACGGCCCACCTCTGCAAACGCCCCGCCACCATTTGAGGAATGCTTTTATTCTGACTAAAAATATGGGACAACGGTTTACAATCTGTCACTAAGGTGAACTGCCTACCGAATAAATAATGGTGGAATTTTTTAACGGCGAAAATGATAGCCAACCCTTCACGGCATATTTGCGCATAATTCCGCTCGGGTGTGGACAGCGCGCGCGACGCGTGCGCTACAGGCCGCTCGCCCTCCGCGCCCGGCTGCATCAGCGCCGCGCCCACCCCGTACGGAGACGCGTCACAATATACCCGTAGAGGCGCTTCCGGGTCATAATGGGCCAGCACCGGCTTTGCTGCTAACAACGCTTTGACCTTGTTGAACGCTTCATTGCATTCCCTAGTCCAGACAAATTTGTTTTGCTTTTTAAGCAACTCGTATAATGGATGCAAGACAGTACTTATATTGGGTATGAACTTAGCATAATAATTGACTAGCCCTAAAAATGCTTTTAGGCGGGAAACGGTGTCCGGTACTGGGGCGGTCTGTACTGCATTAATTTTGCACGGCTGTGTACTAAGGCCTTTCGCATCGATGACATACCCTAAGTACGAGACCGACTTCTGAAAAAAACTGCACTTTTTTTCTGCTACTCTCAACCCTGCTTCTGACAAGATTTTAAATACCGACAGCAATCGGTTATAATGGTCGGCATGGTCGGTTCCCGTTACCAAAATGTCATCGCAATACACCGCAATAAAGTTCATATTCTTAAATAGGTTATCGAGCACACGTTGAAATTTACTCATCGCACACTTAATACCAAAAGGCAATCTATTGTAGCAAAAACTACCCTTATGCGTGGCTATCACACATAGCTGCTTCGATTCTTCCGAAAGTGGTAACTGCTGGTAAGCGTGACTCAAGTCTATTTTGCTAAAAAGCTGACCTCCCTGCAAATTTGAGAAGATTTCGTCTATACGTGGTATCGGGTATTTATCGTCCTCCAGCACCGGGTTTAGCGTTATTTTGAAATCTCCGCATAGCCTTACCTCGCCAGACTGCTTTATGACGGGCACGACGGGCGTCCCCCACTCGCTGGTCTCGACCGGGGAGATGACTCCGTCGGCCTGCAGGCGCCGCAGCTCGGCCTCGACGGTGGCGCGCAGCGCGTGCGGCACGGGTCGCGGCTTGCACAGCACGGGCCGCGCATCGCGTGCTACGCTCAGCTGGATGGGTTTGCCTGTGAATTTGCCAGTTCCTGGCGCGAACACCTGCGGAAATGTTCGCGCAAGCTGAGTCCCCACGCCCTCGCGCTCGCATTGAGTGCTATATACCGGTTTAGCGTTACATTCGATACCTAACGCCGTCATCCACCGACGTCCCATAATGGGAGGGCTATACTTAGAATCTACTACAACTAAACTCAATTTGGTAAAGGTTTTTTTACAATATATTACTTCGCATGGAAGTATACCCTTAGGTACAATTTTTTGTCCCGAATACATCTTTAAATTCATGGCAGTAGGTACTAATTTAACATTTTTAAATAGCTCACTACAGAGTTTGTAAGACACGACGCTTACCGCTGATCCACTGTCCAATTGCATTCTTACATTTACTCCGTTGACCTTGACCGTGCGCCACCACGGCTCGTCGTCGGCGTTGCCGCCCACCACGTACAGCGGCACGTCGTACTCGTCGTCGTCTACCTCGGGCTCGTCTTCGCTTTCGTGCCCAATATACTCCGTACACGCGTTGACACTATGAGCCATGCGTCTCCTACACGCTTTCGCTATATGTCCTTTCTTGCCGCACACATAGCACTCCGTGTTGCTGAAAGAACAGCGCTGAGGAAGATGAGGTCCCAAACACCGTGGGCAGCGCGCGCGCGGCGCCGCCGTGGGTCCCCTGCGACGCGGGGGCGCGCGCGCGCCGCCGCCGCCGCTGCCGCCGGCGCGCACCGCGTGCACGCCCTCGTCCTTCACCGACATCGCCGTCGATGTCATGGCTCCGGCGCTGCTGCCGGGTCCACTCGCTTTTGAGTCTCGATCCGCCGCCTCGAGCGACGTCGCTATTTCTACCGCGCGGCTAAACGTTAGTTTAGTCTCCGTTAGCAGTCTAAAACGAATCGCCTCACTTCTCAACCCGTATGCCAGCTGGTCGCGCAAGTTCTCTTCTAGGTACATCGTTGCGCGTGTTGTTTGAGCTGCGCCACGTATTCGCTAATTGACTGGTCCGTCGTTTGCTTGCACGCCCGAAAACACATACGCTCCGCCAACTCCGACCGCTTAGGTGACAAATGTTCACGCACTTTTGACACTATATCATCGTAACTCACTTCATCCGGCTCCGATGGATAGCACAAATCTATAATTAAGTCTAAAGTCTCGGTTCCGACCACTGCGATGAGGTACTTCGCTCGGGCGTCCGGTTTAATGCCACTTATATCAAACCACGCAGTTAGCTGACTTATATAGGTATTCCACTTTTCCGAGCGTGGATTAAACTCCTTAACGTTTAAAGGTAATATTTTCGACATCCTCGTTCGCCAAATGTCCTGTACTAGGTATGTTAATCGGGAGACAAATAACACAGCACGCGAGTATATTCAAGACTGGTTTATTTCTTCTTGGTCGGTAGATTCATCAAGCTTAATCTACCCACATTCAATACATCTCAAAAACCGCCAATTTCATATTACAGGCTCATTTAAAAATTAAATGAAAAAAAATTAGTACCTAAGTATCTATGTTATTGGTACCTAAAGTATTTTAGGCCTAAATTTTTTTTATTGATCTTTAAATATAGCTAGGCTAGCTATTTAGCAAGTCAAATGTCTCAAAAATCATGTGTCGGGCAGTTTGTCTCAGCCACATCCCGCAAACCTACTTCCGTGTTACCAGGGCTAGAGTATATTAATAAAATAATTGCGTGGGTGCCTCGGTTATATATTTAACCCCCAGCCCTTCAGCCTCCAGTCTTTCGCCGGGACGGGTAAGGTGAACGTCCCAGTGCTCGACACTGGCCCAATAGATGACAATTCACCTTCTTAACCTTTCGATACTATTTTCAATGTGAACTAGTGGCTCCCGAGGGTATCGGTATCGAAAAGTTATTTGATAACAATAGAAGTGAACGATGATAGTCAACTATTGGACATTAGAGTGTCAAGCATTGGGAGATTTGCCTTGAAGTGCTTCATACCTTTCATATTCAGAAACCTCATTTTGATTAACAGAAAGTAGAATTTTTGAAGCTGCCTAAACGATCGTAAAATAGTTTTCGCTAAAAGTTTAAATATTCAATATTGGACCTAAGATCAAGCCAAGTTTTTTCATAATTAAATCGTGTTCTGGAAGTACCGTTGGCTTGGTTTTGGATTATACATGGGCTACCAATTTTCGATGTGAGTACTTTAAAATGTTATTTTAAAAGGAAATGTAAGAAAATCCTCGTAAGGCCTCGTAGGACTTATTCCCTTAAAGGAATTTTAACCATTTTGGGTTGGAATAGAGTCGCATTTATTTTGTTTTGGTCTTTTTTGAAACAAATGAAATCCAACTCTATTTCTTGCATCAGTTGATTCAAATTTCAATGTCATTTTGTGTCGTATGGTGGGCCTTAGGAGGATATTTTGGTGTTTTTCATCCATTGAAGGCCCACGACCTATACGAGTTATGCCTCTATGAGCGAGTTTTGGTACGATGGGGGAAAAAGTTGCACAACGCTACGGCCACACACGTGGCGTTGCCTGCCCACTGGTTTTCATGTAATTTTTATCATATGAGTTTTTTTCCTCATTAATTCTCTGCCCCACTACGGTGGTACTGTTACGCAGTGGTCACACACAATATGTGTAAAATTGTAATGTATGTCTACTCCCTTTGTATCTGTGTGTCTTTTGTGTAGTGAATAAATGTATTCTTCCTTTATTTCTTCCTAGCGATTCCTAGCAGGAAACCACTTACTAGATCTCGTTCAAACCAATTTTCGGTGGAAGTTTGCATGGTAATGTACATCATATATTTTTTTTAGTTTTATCATTCTCTTATTTTAGAAGTTACAGGGGGGGGGGGGGCACACACATTTTACCACTTTGGAAGTGTCTCTCGCGCAAACTATTCAGTTTAGAAAAAAAAATATATTTGAAACCTCAATATCATTTTTGAAGACCTACCCATAGATACCCCACACGTATGGGTTTGATGAAAAAATTTTTTTTGAGTTTCAGTTCTGAGTATGGGGACCCCTAAAACTCAATGTTTTTTTTTTCAATTTTTGTGTAAAAATCTTAATGCGGTTTACAGAATACATCTACTTACCAAGTTTCAACAGTATAGCTCTTATAGTTTAGGAAAAAAGTGGCTGTGACATACGGACGGACAGACAGACAGACAGACGGACGGACATGACGAATCTATAAGGGTTCCGTTTTTTGCAATTTGGCTACGGAACCCTAAAAATGAGCTGAAGCGCGATGTTCTTAGAGTATTTTTGTGAGATTTGTGTCTTGGTAATGCAATGATAATTATTTTTGCCCTACTACGGCAGTGCCGAAGGAAAGGGACATGTTTTAGAAGTCTATGTTTCTATTTACGTATGTTCCGCTGTAGCAGTTAAAATACTGAACCAATTTTGATATATGGGGTCGATCGATTCGAAATTATGACACCCGGATGACATATAGGCTTTTGTAACTATGAAAACTAAAAACATGGTGGCTGTCACGTACAAATAAGTAACTGACTTTGAAAAAAAAAATTCTATCATTGCGTGTTGGGTGTCAAATGAAAGAGGATAAATTTTAGAGATCAAAAAATTTACTCATAGTTACTATTCCGTAGTCGGGATATAGTTTTTATGCTTGTTAATGTTGTCAATACCTAACCGTATTATGCTATAAAGCAACGCCTGATACAATTACTTGCTCTTGATCAGTTGTTGAAACATTGCCCTTCCTTATTTGTATTGGCAGTGCTCTCTTAATATGATACCTATACACATGAAGCTTATATAATCCATCGGCGCTTTTCCACCGACTGCCTTTGCTTGCTTTGCCCTTGCCAGATAAAGAATGAACTACTTTGGTAACGGTAACCCGCAATCAAAGGAATTCAAAGTGCTCCCGGTGAACTGCATCATCCGTTTTGTGGAAATGATCGAGCAAGCCTGTATAATGCACAAGCGATCCCACTGGGTTGAAGTGCATCCCAAAGAGCCCTCAACTAGAAAAGATAAGATAAGATAAGGTTTGTCTTAGAGATTTCCAGTCGGCGTCGTCGGCGAGCAAAAGTGTCACCTGTTGAAAAATTTCACCTCATCTTGCCTGGCCTCATTTGTCTACAATAACCGTACAAGTTTTTTAGTAATCGACTTCAAAAACGGAGGAGGTTGTATGTATTTCTTATTCTTTATGTAGGTATGTTCACCGATTTCTCTGTCAATTGTGGACTGATTTTCAATATACACGCTTTATTTGTAGTTTGAAATTCTGCTGGTCGAGTACGTAATGTATACGCGCGTCAGGTAGATAAGATCTAAATGACAATTTTTGTATTGGGAAATAACAGTTGAATTCCTAACGCTCGTTCAAATCGTATTTTCCCTTTTGTATTCCTCTTATTTGGGTATTATTTTTTCATGTTCAAGATAATAACATCTCATTTCAAAATTAAAAAAAAAAAATAACATGTTAAAAAAAAATATGAGTAGGTATTTATAAGACGTCCAGGTGTCGAAAAGATATGTTTTTTTTTATAGACCAGATGGGTGATCACTGATCACGTAACTTTTGAAACGCAGGTTAAAACAACTCAACTGTCATTTTCCCATAGGGACAATAAGCAACATTTACAATGCGTTACGTGATCGACCTGCTTGAGTAAATTAAAAGTTACCATTGGGATTCTTATGTTCCGCAATGTAACCGAACGAGCGAGCGAAGTGAACGAAGTTCTATGATTCAGCTTGGGGCAAAATTCGTTTGTCTGGATGTCCCACTGTCCGGCTGTTTTTTCTCCTCTAAAGGTCGCATTTCTCAACCGATTCTCGTGAAATTTTGTGAGCATTTTCGTTAATTATACAGGGTGTGGCCTGTAATAGGAGCAAAAAATTAAACGGTAGATTATTGACATGAAAAAAAAACTCTTCAAAATAAGTTTAGTTCTATTGACGAATTGAATTGACGACCGCTTTAGCCTAGTTGGTAGTGACCCTGCCTACGAAGCAAGAGGTCCTGGGTTCGAATCCCGGTAAGGGCATTTATTTGTGTGATGAGCACGAATATTTGTTCCTGAGTCATGGAAGTTTTCTATGTATTTAAGTATGTATTTCTCTATATAAGTATCTATATCGTCGTCTAAGTAGTAGTATCCATAGTACAAGCTTTGCTTAGTTTGGGACTAGGTTGATTTATTTTTTTATTTTTTATTTTATTTATTTCCATACATACAATTATCATTACAGGATAGACCCAATGCGATAATTTTGCACAACAACTTATAACTAATTATTTACAATAACAAATTTTAAACAAAGCCATCCTTGTAAATTCACTCAGTGTACAGAAAAACAGATCTAGATCAGTCCCTATGAGGTATGAGGATTTGTGTAAGATTGTCCGCAAATATTTATTTATTATTATTATTATTATTATTTTACTCTTCTAGAGTAATATCAGGAACGTTTTATTTTAAAGACACTAAAAAAAATTAAAATTAAAAAAATTACAAATATATCTTTTGAAAACAAAAATGCAAAAACTACGATTATTATGACTCGTAATATGATGTTACCTCAAAATCCGCATTGACTGCTGTGCTATGATGTCGTGGTGCCAATATACATTACTTGGAGGTCATAACTTTAGATCAAAACATCTCCGAATCCAACATTAAATTAAATGAGTGGGACACAAGGGGTTACTGTAAATGCTCTAAGGAGGCTTTGAATATTTGCTACAGAACTGAAACTCAATTTTTTTTTTTTCATCAAACCCATACGTGTGGGGTATCTATAGATAGGTCTTCAAAAATGATACTAAGGTTTATAATATCATTTTTTTCTAAACTGAATAGTTTGCGCGAGAGACACTTCCAAAGTGGTAAAATGTGTGTCCCCCCCCCTGTAACTTCTAAAATGAGAGAATGATAAAACTAAAAAAAATATATGATGTACATTACCATGCAAACTTCCACCGAAAATTGGTTTGAACGAGATCTAGTAAGTAGTTTTTTTTTTAATACCTCATAAATCGTAAACCGCAATTTTTTTTACGGAACCCTTCATGTGCGAGTCCGACTCGCACTTGGCCGCTTTTTTTTATTTTATAAAGGACTGTATATTAGACTGATTGACCCTTAGTCTCACCTGATGGTAAGTGAAGACAGAGCCTAAGATGAAGCTCACTGGTTCAGTAATAGCCTATTCACTCTTGTTTTGAAGGCACCTAGATCGTAGTTCTCAGGAAATACAGAAAAAAAATACTCGGCAATCTTCCTGAAGGCTGTACCTGCGCCGGAAAGTTTTCGATCATGACAATTTATCTCCTTATTTATACATGAAATCTTAACCACGAAAAAACACAATAATACTGTTTTCACAAACATTGCCAAAGTTTATGTCTTAACAAAGCGAAAATACCTCCCTAGATCTTCAGAACTGTAGGTATCAATAAATACTTCCTTTTCTACGAGTTTACTAGAATGGCGTGTCATAATATCAAAACAGCCTATGAGATTAGGAGACTAGCAACCATAATTCCTTTCTGAGATTCAGTATTTCCAAAAATCAGACCGGAAAAGTCTATGCCTGCGAAGGGAAAAGAACTTTGTAGCTCAGATTTGAAGGTTGGCTTTTCTATAAGTTTGAGCGAGATAAGACGTTGTGAATGTAAGTCGATAGTTGAGTATAGAAGGTCAACGGTTTGTCGATAAAATGTTCTTATAGGACATACATATTCGTACATAATAAGGGTACTCTTGACCTGGCCTTACTTTACGATTTCTCCGATTTAGTCGGAAAAAGTTTGACGAAGTCATCCCTTTCCAACTGTACCGTCAACTTTTTCCTCTTATAGGACTAAGATGGGTCTTTTCTATGGTCAATAGTTAAGGGTTTATGTTTATATGTAATATGCTTTTATCGCATAGAATTATTGGAAGAGGCGATTCAGAGTTCAACCAAAAATTAGGATTTATAGCCCTTAACCTTGGCTTTGTCCACAGAAGAGATCCGAACCTAAATCTGACAACGACCCAGATAGGTACCAACCTAAAAAAAAAATTGATTTATGCTTATTTAGAGTCCGCAGTAAGCTCAATTCTCCATACAAAAGTAGTTACGCTCTCATTTTGAAACGACTAGCTAGTTTGCTCTGAAACTTTGTTACTTAGAATAAGTTAAGTACCATCCAGGTCTGTAATTAGTTTATGTAGCTTCGGGTACCATAGTAAAAAATACAAAAATTGTAAGTTTCTTATACAAAAATTGTTTTTTGCTGTATTTCGTTTGTTTTATAAATTGGAGACATATAAACTAAATACAGATCATGTCATTGTATATGCAAAGTTTCGTTACAATCCAACACGTAGTTTTAAAATTGGATCGAAACTCCGTTTGTATGGAAAGGTGAAATTTGGCTGCGCTTACAGCGGACTCTTAAGTCGTACGAAATAATTAAGTGAAGTCCCAAACCCGCACTGAGCCCGCGTGCAGTGTGGGAATTGCTGTCTATTCCCTGTTACCTATAAGAGAAGGCATGTGCCCAGCAGTGGCGATATATGATGATGATTATGATGACGATGAGGTCGACATGACAATACATTCACGTCCATATTTCTAGAAGAAAGGGTAGGTAGAAGACGTAAAATGTAACATTAGATTAAATATAATTTACCATAAGAAAACCACGCGCGCGCGCGCGGTCGCGGGAGTCCGCTGGATGCGGGTGGCGCAGCACCTGTCACTTTGGCACTCTTTGTCCAGCAGTGGACGTCTTTCGGCTGATATGATGATGATGATGACCTCATATTAACTTGCCTTGTTAGTTCGTTCGTTCATTAGAACGTGTGGGTCAAAGTTAAACTTCATTTTGTATAATGCAGTTTCGCCTGCTAACGATATTTATAAACTTCAAATTAAAGGAAAAATTGAAAAATTTAGGCTCCGAGCCAGATTCGAACCGGCGACCACAGGCATACATGGCCCGTCGAATGGTCAGATTGTTCCGATAGCTCAGTTGGTTAGTAGCGACGGGCCATGTATGCCTGTGGTCGCCGGTTCGAATCTGGCTCGGAGCCTAAATTTTTCCTTTAATTTAACGTTAAACTTGATCAATTCTGTACAATTACCTGTGTAAATTGGATGACAATGCTATACCTACTTAAGTACCATAACGCTGGTCTGATGATGGAGGTGGAAGGTGGTAAATGGTTATAAGAACTCTAATCCAGTAATTTATACATCCAGAGCATGTGTCAAATCCGGTAGTTGTGATTTTTTTCAGACTTGTTTATGATGTTGGCCCAATGAATAATCCAAGTTTGTGACCTCGAGCGCCAAACGCAACTTTGTCAAAAATCGAAAATACCGCGAAAGTTTTTATTATAACCCTAAAGGGCAACTTTTTGATAGTACCTTCTCAGGACTTTTTTTAAAGTAGACTAATAGATTTGCTACAATATGAGACTAGAATTGTCTCTGTAGACCCAATACCGAGATAAATTCTTTCAAAGTTTATAATTAGCGATAAGACCGCCTGTTGTCTACCATTGTTTATGTTTAATTTACCTCTATTTTTTTTCTCTTATGTACTTAATCTTATTTCTGGTGAGCAATAAAGAATGTTTGTATTGTATTGTTCAATTTTTCGAATTCGCAACACTAGCAAACTCCGTCGGGTGTTCCCGCTAGAGTTGTTCGAGTGACGTCTAAAATATTGCAAAAAATTGCGAAGTACGAAAAAAATATGAATTTTGAAAAGCTTTTTCTCAAAAACTATTGGGTCTACATAGACAATTCTAGTATAATATTGTAGCAAATTTAAACTCAATTTAAAAAATCCTTAAAAGGTTCTATCAAAAACGACTCCTTTAGGGATTTCGCGGTATTTTAGATTTTCAAAGTGGCGTTCGGCGATCGAGGTGCCAAAATTGGATTATTCATTGGGCCAACATCATAAACAAGTCTGCAACAAATCAGGACTACGCTTTGACGCAAACTACCACGTACTTTCAGGCGACAAGTTTACTGGACTACTTCTCAATCACACAAGATAAACCTGTCATGTTTGGGCTCAATGGAACCATCTCAACTAGTAGTTGACGACTGCGTTAAAAAAAAGTACAATCGGCATAAAAGTTTGTACGGCAGAATGGGGTTGATTCGGGGGGCGATTTTGATCAAATAGGTTTTTCTCCGAAATCATTGCTTTTACTTGTGGATGAATTGTGGCAGTGAATATATTAGTATTCTATCTTGCAGTATGTACACTCGATTAAATCTTCTTAATATCAAATAGTTCTGCTTTTATACTACATTCTAAATTATCAAAGTAGCCCCATGTTTTCCTAAAGTACTAAGTAAGTAAGTTTACTACCAACAATGTAATACAATTTTCTGTGTTTTACTTATAGAATCCCTTTAATACACTTTAAGCCTAGCCTAGATACGCTTAACGAAGAGGGAGTAGTTTTAAATCACAGTAATGAAATTAACAACTTTGACCCACTTTGTCCATTTCTTTCGCGATCATTTAACGACTTTTATATAGACGAGTGTTTTCATTAGACATTTAAAGCGAGTAGATAATAGTAGATATTAAAAGTGTTGGTTTTTAAATGGGCCGGCTAAACAATATGAAATAATATATCTCATTGTTCAATCTATTCAAAATTTAAAAATTGGTATGGCATGGGTACAGTTCTGTACAAACTTATATTAAGACCATCGTGGGTTAAAACTCTGTATGTTGCTGCGAGGCTATTAGAATAAGCAGTGCAGCAGCCAGAAGATGAAAATAATCATCACCTTACAGTTTATTACAGACTATAAAAACAGTGTTAAGGGGAGAGACAACGTCTCTTATGGCTATATAAGCGTGGAGCGGCACGCACAACAGCAAGTCATACAAATGAAACTTGCTCGCGGGGAACAGGAGCTATGCTGGTGCCTCTTGGATTGCTTATTCTCGAGAATTCTAAACCAGGCTTCGTCATGAGTAGTACGGCCTTCCAACGTCAATTTACGTCATTTGTCCCTGTCACCAGCAAGCTCCTCCCAGTTATGGGCCTGGATGTTGAACGCGTGCATGTCGTGCTTTATAACGCATCATCGGCCGACCGATTTGAAAAAAATATTGTGTTGTCTATCTGTATGTGTATCTTAAATCTGGACGTAGCTTTATTCAAAATAATGATTTGATTTGACAATATTATTGTTAGGTTTCCGTATCAAAAGGGTATATGGTGCAACTCTGTCCGTCTGTGACAACGTTAAATATCTTAGGAACTACTTATTGTTATCTATCTGATTTTTGGAATAGTTGTAAGTGAGGCAAATTCACGTGTATGGAAAATGAAAACTTTAAACATATATTTTTTATCTTCATTGAAAATTACCAATATGAAAATTCAAAGCTTATTTATTAGGCCAAGTGGGATATCATATGAAAAGGCTTGAAATAAACATTGTTGAAAAAAATGCTAAGCACAAGTGTGGGCTATTTAATCCTCTTATGAAATGTAAGTTAAAGTTACGATGCATATGATACTGATGGTTCTAAAATGTACACTTTCAAGTAACTTATAGTGTTTTGCTTTGGTGCAGGCGCGGAGATGTCGCGTTGGCGCGGCGTCAATGGCCCCGGCTGAGCACGCTCGGCTAGGCGCCGATGCGCGCCTGGCTCCTCGTGTGTGCGGCGCTCGCCCTCGCGCCGGAACCGACGACGGCGACCGCCGCGCACCCGTCCCGCTCCCCCAACCGGGACGAGCATATCAAGACACAAATACTAGCCAAGGTACAACATTTGCTCAAGAGCCCTTCGTTACACTCATACTCCTTCTAATGGCCCTCGCGCTGGAACCGACGATGGCAACCGCCGCGCAGCCATCCCGCTCTCCCAACCGGGACGAGCTTATCAAGACACAAATACTAGCCAAGGTACAACATTTGCTCAAGAGCCCTTCGCTGCGCTTATACTCCTTAAACGGCCCTCGCGCGAGAAACGATGACGGTGACCGCCGCGCACCCGTCCCATGACCCGAACCAGGACAAGCATGTCAACACACGGATGCTAGCCAAGGTACAGTCCCACTTGAGCCCCTCGCTACGCTGGTACTCCCTTCAATGGCTCCTCTTGTGTGCGGTGCTTGCCCTCGCACCGGAACCGACGACAGTGGCGAACATATCAAGACTCAGATAGCCAAGGTAATCCTTCTTGAGTCTCTCGCTACGCTTGAACTTCCTCCAATTGATCCTCATGTGCGACCACCACTCCCCCAACCGGGGCGAGCATATACTAGCCGCTTGAAGCCACTCTCGCACTAAAATTGAAGAGGGAGGCCGCCGCGTACCCATCCTAGGTAGCCATTGAACAATCCTTCTAAAGCCTCTGCTTCTAAGCTACCTGGCATTGGCCTTAGTCCCGTGCCTCGCCGGGATGGCAACGTCACCGTTTACCGTATCCAATCAAATCATGTAGAAATGTATGGAGGCTAACTAACTTGGCAACGCTTGGCTACCGCACTTTTATCTCTCTGGCAACGTTTGTGGCAAGAGTACTTGACAGCCTACTTAACGTGCAATTGGACAGTTGCTTGCGATTACACGACGCACAGTTCGGCTTTCGAGCCGGCCTGTCGACCGAGAGTGCAATCATCTGTCTAAAGCAGGCTGTCGAGTATTACACGCGCAGAAAAACGCCTATATATGCGTGTTTCTTGGATCTCTCTAAGGCTTTTGACCTCGTTAACTATGACCTACTGTGGAAAAAGCTTGACGAGGTCAAGTTCCCTAGAGAGTTGACTCGTATGTTTAGGTGTTGGTACTCAAGCCAGAGAAATAGTGTTCGCTGGGGTAACGTTTTGTCTGACGAGTATTCTCTGGAATGTGGTGTGCGACAGGGGGGACTTACCTCTCCAAAGTTGTTTAACTTGTACGTACATGCACTGATCGATGAGCTCAGCAGAACGCATGTCGGTTGCCATGTGGACAGAGTTTGTTTCAATAACATAAGCTATGCAGATGACATGGTTCTGCTGAGCCCTTCGGTCGGTGGTTTGAGAGTGCTCCTTGATGTCTGTGAGAGGTACGCTAAGGAGCACGACCTTAAATATACTGTTCTTAAAAGCGAGTACATGGTGTTTAAGGCGGGCGGCAAGTGTCCATCATATGTCTCACCCATACTTTTAAACGGACAGCAGGTGAAAAGGGTACACGTTTGAGTATCTAGGACACTTGTTGACTGACGACCAACGACACGATGTGGACATCGAGCGAGAACGCAGAGCATTGGCGATTAGGGCTAATATGATAGCGCGCAGGTTTAGCCGGTGTGCAGTGCGGGTTAAGTTAACATTGTTTAAGGCGTACTGCACATCGCTGTATACCTGTAGCCTATGGTGCAAATGCACACAGCGATCGCTAAACGCAATGCGTGTGCAATACAATGATGCGTTCAGGGTACTGTTGCGGCTGCCGCGACACTTTAGTGCGTCCGGTATGTTCGCGGACACTCAAGTGGACGGTTTCCACGCGACACTGCGCTAGCGCTGCGCCGCGACGCCCCGTAGGGTGCGCGCCAGCCGCCACAGTCTCCTGAACGTGGTGGCCGACAGATGGGACGGTAGCCTACTGAAGCACTGGTCCTCCCTACATTTAAGTTTAAGGCCTAACATAGTTATTTAAGTCTTCTAGTGCCTATTAACAACCTATGGATCTTTTTTAAAGTTGTCCGAAATAAATGCATTTTATTTTATTTTATTTATTTATTAAGTATGGAATACGTGGCCATGGAGGCATGGCACTTTCTGGAATCACTACCGTGTCTGCTTACGGCATCAAGTCGGCTGTAGGTATACTTGATAGCCAATTTCGTGGTATATCTCCACAAACTGGTCGTGGTCATATCTCCACGGGCAGTGATTCGCTTCACAATCCTTCGCCACTCGTCGTGTATCGCTGCCTTTCTGGAGTATTCACAGAGACTATGACCAGCATCTTACTATACTCTTGTTCCAGCTGGGGCTCTCATCGCGGCCAACGCCGCTGCGCGCGCCGCCCCGGGACGTGGTCCGAAAGATCCTGCAGCGAGCGGCCGACCCGGCGCCCGCGCCTCAAGAACACGACCACGCAATGCGGGAGATCATCGCCATTGCGCATAGAGGTCCACTATAAAATACATACCGCTATAACACACACACACACATTCGCTGAACCTGGTGTCGCAGGCAAACCACGACCACACTATGGAGATTATCGCCATTGCGTATAGGGGTTGTTTTCAAAAAAAGTGTACCCTAGTTAAGGTAAAATTAAGAAACGTTAACTTTTTCAGGTGAGTCATGAAAATTTGCCATACATTTATACAGCTAATTTTCGTGACTCACCTGACAAAGTTAATGTTTTTTTAATTTTACCTTAACTAGGGTACACTTTTTTTGAAAACAACCCATAGAGGTCCACTATAATACACATACACATTCGTTGTAAAACCCAGTGTAGCCGGCAAAACACGATACTACTATAACACACACACACACACACACACACACAAACACATTCACTGTAAATACGAATGTCGGTAGAACACGGGTAAGATCACCACCATTATGTATAAAAGTCCACTCTAAAAACACACACACACCGCTACAACACACACACTCACTGTTAAACCCCATGTCGGTGAAACACGGCTAAGAGAACACCACCATTGTGCATAAAGGTCCACTGTAACACACACCTCGGTATAACACACACACGTTCACTGTAAATCCCAATGTTGCCTGCGCTACAAGAATACAATCACGCCATGCAGGTGTATAGTGGTCCAATACAAAACACACATTCAAATTCAAAAATTCAAATTCAATTATTTATTCATGACACACAATTTACACATGCAAAAGAAATAATATAATACACATTTTGTCACGAAATGGACCCTGCTCAGCATGTTGCTAGCTTTGCAGCCAGCGCTGCTGTCTTCCGCAGGGTCCATTCGGTGAGAGCACGGTGGGCAACAACAACAGATACACATGCAATATCATAAAAATATATATATCTATAAAAATTAACTATTAATAACTAAAATACACACTTAATGATAAAAATACACAAAAAGGAAAGAATGAACAATTTTAAAAAACTAAGAGAGAAAACATGCATCCCACAAACCACTACGTGTGTGTGGCCATACAATACACAAACATGCCGCTACAATAAACAAACATTCAGTATATCACTCGATGTCGCCAGAACACGCACAAGAGACATCACCATTGCGTATAGAGGTCCACTATAAAACACACGCACCACTATAACACAGACACACACACACACACCCATTCACAGTAAAACTCGGAGTATATTCGCCTTTAAGCGTCCCCCGTACGCTCGACGCTCCATGAAAACGTAGTTCTCAGTTTAAAACAGCATACATATAACATGAAAATTTCTGTACACAATTGGGTCCGCCATATCTAGGTCGAAAACTATAGTATCCGCAGAATTAAGTGACGAGTTGGGCAATAAAAGTAACAATTAAACCTTTTTGTGACCCTGCTCGCCACTAAATTCTGCGGATACTATAGTTTATGTTGCTAGAAATGATTACAATAGAAAAAAAATTGAACGAGTAATTTTTTTTTCACAGTAAACAAATTTTACTGTAAAAAACTTTTACACGCTTTATTTTTTTTTCAATAGAGTTTTCGACCTAGATATGGCGGATCGCATTATGTAAACAAAGTTTCACGTTATTCCAGTATGAGGGCTAAACTACGGTTGTATGGGGAGCCAACTTGTATCAAGCGTCCTGGGGGCTCTGAAGTCGTAGAACTTTCAAAACACTTGTAAAAAGTGTGGTTAAAAAAGGATCATCCGATTACCATTTGATATCAAACACAGATGACACTATTTGCGTAGTATTTATTATTGATAAACAATAATACATTGATTGATGATAAAAAAAGATAAAGCGTCCAACACTTTAAAATAAATCAAGCTCAAAAATGACGATTGTTCTGGTTATTACAACTCAAAATACATAAGTTACGTCAATGGTCTAATAAAAGTGAACACGACATCGAAACCATATAATACTCATAATACCATAACTACTTACATTGGAAGCGCTATATGACGTTATGATTCCAAGCGAAAAAATATCCAGTGTCCATGAATCTGTGTCGAATTGGAAATATTACCATTGCGCTTCTCATGTACATGTGATTTAAATGATAATGTTGCCATCTTTCATATCGACTTCAGCCAAATTATTCAAGGCTTATCCCAAGTGCCAAAAAACTTGAGACTTTTGTTTGATATGTTTACATTGTTGGGTTTTCCGTTAATTCACTGCAACTATGATATGTTCGGTGGGCGTAAAGACCACTATGAAGCATGTTTTAAGACCTCAGAGCATACATCTGTGTTTAAGACACTTGGAGATAAGCGAGCCAAGCGGCATGAACATGGCACCTGTTCGCCGCGTGCAAATTACACCTGTGTGGCTTACGGTCGTGTATGCCGCTCCCGTATTGGCTTACTCAGCCATGAAAGAAGTTGTCTCCCATCTTGACACTGCTTAATTTGTCTGTAATAGACTTAAAGGCAATGATGATGATGATTATTAACCAGATTATTGATCATGTTTCCGAATAAAAAGTGCAAATTGTTCAAGATGAAATACGCCCACGTCGATTTGTGGATCGTATCTAACCATTGTAGCGACAGTGCTACTAGCTAAGTATTTAGGTTCCTTGATGGAACCGAAACACATGTTGGCTTGGACCTACCTCATCTTGTTGTTTGTAAAAATGCGTATTTTTTCCGACTTAGCACAAAACAATTAACTTTCTAACAACATTACAATAAAACGTGCACATTTCTTATTGGTCTTCTATTTGAAACGTTCAGTCTTGATAAGACAGTTGGTAATGAAGAAATGAATGTAGACGAACCAGTGGATAGCTTGCCATGAGACAAGTTAAACAGTTATCTATGACAGAAATGCAGGGATGTAGGAATGTAATACTAACAAAAGCAGTTTCACAATGTTAATTCAATAGTTTATTTCATAGGAACGAGCACAAATGTCTTAGACCCAACACAACCAAACTCACTTAAACATATCCAAAGCGTAAATGTACACTGATACTTTAATCCATCCCATACGAGGACATATAAAAACTGTCAGCTCGCAATATATGACCAGCGAAATGCATTCTCGAGGCATTATAGGATGCAATAAATAATACCACTATAAACTTCCATTTGGCCGACACTCCTATAATTGCGGAGTAGGTTTTTCTGGCCCGTTACATTGGGAAAAAACTTATTTGCATATGTAAGTAATGATTAGTAGTGGAACGCGTGGCCTGGATCTAGGCAAGGTTTTATGTATAGGTTGTCTGCCAGACGTCTAACGTCTAGGCTTATAATTGGGCCTAGTTCGATCATTTTAAGGAATAAATACGTCTGGCGTTTCAGGGTTGCGTTTGATGTATCGTCGGATTAATATAATGGGAGAGTTCAAGGAAATGTTCATTTAGTAATTGTAATGGAGATGGTAGGATTTTGCTATTTTTGTTGGTTGGTTTTGTTTAGTTTTGGTTATGTTGAGATCCCCTTTAAATTGTTGGCTGATAATTTATTGGGTATCATTTGTTCAAGTTAGTACTAAATTGCGAGTAGGTGCAGTTTTTAAATATGATTCCTATAAACGTCAAAACAGGATTTTGTGTTTTATTTCTGTTATATTCTAAATTTAAGTTCGGGTTGGTAAAGTTGGTTGAGTTATATGCAAATAAAATATGTTACGATTAGAGATAGCGAGGCAAATGATTCATATCTTTATAGAATAGTGTCAAATGCACCACTATAAAATGTTATAGCAAATTCGAACAATTCTTAAAACAACAGGAATATTTCATAAAAATATTAATCCGATCTTATGAGAAGTTTATATGGGAAAGTTATAATAAATACAAATCTTATTTAATATGAATATAACTAGGTACCTTCTATGATAATAACGTTTAGATTATTTTATTTAGTTATAATGTAAAATTGCAACAAAAAAGAGATACAAACCATTTCCACAACGCACGCTTCGTCAATACATCCAAACATCAAACATCTGCAACACGTTTCGTCAATCAATCATATAAAGTTATAATAATATTTCTTTAAACAGATCCAAGCAGGGTAATTGCTTATTCCAACGCAGCATATGGACAGCAATTTTAAGCTGATAACGAGGCTTATTTGATGATTGATGCAAAATATTACCCTTCTGGAGTTTTTTTTTCTAGAAGACTAACACAAATGTGTTCGATTCAGATTCAGATTTTTTATTGCGTTCATGTTGTAACAAAATAGGTCTTCACTTCTTTAGGCAAGGTGTAGTTCTAACATGAGCTCTCGACTCTCTTTATTAATCCTTAACTTGCCGAAAAGTCGCGCAGAATAAGCAAAAAAAGGTGACACAAAATGGAATGTAATACATTTGAAAGATACACTGCCAAATATAATAGGGTTCATACATTGGGTGGCCCATCTGTCATCTGTCATGACAGTGGGACGCCCCGAAGTGGCATGGCGTGGCGATGGCGCTTTTATGTACTTTATTGCCACGAATAAAACATCAGCTTTGCAATTACAAGGTCCCATTTGAAGTATTTATTTAGTGATAGAGATAAAATTCAGCAGTAATCTTCTGTGTTGCAAAATAATTAAAATCCGTATTATCTGTAATTAGAGAAAATGCGTGACGAAGTTAAGCTAGCGTTAGCGCGCCATAAAACAAAAAATATGGGTTGGGTAGGTTTCTTATGATGTTCCCAAAAACATAATATGTGAAGCAATGATAAATATTTATTCATATTGCGTCTGAATATATCGCAATCGAGGTTATGAGCACGTTTCATACCACACTAGCATGGTCATATTTCGGATAAAGATAAAATAATCGTAAAACTGTACGTACGTACTGCACTGTGACAAAATTTCAAATAAGTACCATATTGGTAGTAAAGTCTGTGCGGTGCGGATTGAATTTTGAATTTTTCAGGTTGTTCCTAAAGTTGATTCATATCAAATATTCTCGTACTGAAAATGAAGAACACTGGATTTATTTTCCACTGTGGAATAACGACACATAGCGTTTGAAAGGCATATCGGCACGGTTATCAGCAGTAGGCCCGCGAGCTGTGTCGCGGCGACTATTCGTCTCTTTCTAATTAGTACACTTAGAGAGAGACCGACAGTCCATCTCGCCAGGTCACAGTTCTTGTGATAACCGTGCTGGGCTGTTATTCGCTACGCGTTAATGCGGCTCACCCCGCCAGTCACCCGTTACGAAACTAAACCTCTACCTATGATTAATTACTACGCATCGCGGTGTCAAGGTATAATTACCAGTATAAGCGTGACCTCCAATCGCATACAATTGTTGTAAGACTAACGATTGGTTAAACACAGCCTAACGGGTAGCGAACCTTTTACATATTGGCATGAGGAACGGTGTTTTTACCCGGGTGGGAATTATTGTACCTACGCATATTTAGTGCTACTTCCTGTATTAATTAATTGATAAAATTTAATCTAATCACTTTTCACAAATTACTGTGTCGATACAAACCCGATAGGGTTTTACGACACTGTTAGATTTAACAAAATGTATTTTCTTTTTTGAATGTATTAAAAAAAAAATTGTGGATGAGTTACATAATAGGAGGGGGGGGGGGGGTCGAATTAACTCCGTACCTAGCGCTCGTAGGTATATGCATTAAGCGCCAGGTGCAAAAGTTGATTTGACCATGTTCTAAGTATAAGTAAATGAGTTTGAACCATTGACAGACCCACATACGTGCGACCCAATGATCAATAATTAAAAAAATCCCCGACACCTTCATTTCGTAGCTCAATATCTCACAAAAGGCTGAACCGATTTTGTTGAAACATAACTAAGAATCATTTCGATCACGGCAGCTTTTGGACAAAAAAAACCGCGTTAAAATCGGTCCATTCGTTTCGGAGCTACGATGCCACAGACAGACACACAGATACACAGGCACACAGACACGTCAAACTTTTAAACCCCTTTTTGCGTCGTGGGTTAACAAAGACTACTTTTATATTTATTAGGAACTTCAAAAAACTAATTTTGCGCCAGTATGTACATCTGTGTTTGATATCATAAACATAATAATATATATAACTTCAGAAATAAGTAACAAAAAGCGAAGTGACCCATCAATATGAACTGAATTTAGTTTATATAAAATTAACTTAAAGAAAAAGTTTTTTAGTTTAAGTTTTATGTTGTATTATAGTGAAAATATATGGATGGTTTAGTTAAAATTCTTTACAAGTTTTTTTCAGATACCACGCAGCCTGTTTTCCAGGATCAGGAAAAAAAATATTAAAAAGGTAAGAATTTAATTTATTAAAAGTTGTAGAACTATAAATGTATTTAATGACCTCTTTCATTATCATTTATTTTCGTTACGAATATAAAAATTAGGTGTACTGTATAAATAAATATAAAACAAAAACTAGGTAACATAAACAAAATAAAACAAATCATACTTAACAAAACAAAACAAAACATTAAAAAAATACACTTGCTCTGAATGTGCCCCTTTATGGTTCAACATTAACTCGGGAAGTGGTCGATGCCAGCACCCAGCACGGCGTCGCCAGACGGGACCTGCCCGTGCGGGAATGGATTATACGCATACTGTGCGATAAGTAATGAGATTTTAACGGCCTCCGTAGCCCAGTGGGTAGTGACTCTGCCTACGAAGCTGGAGGTCCCGGGTTCGAATCCCGGTCAGGGCATTTATTTGTGTGTTTATCACGAATATTTGTTCCTGAGTTATGGATGTTATATATGTATATAAGTATAAGTATCTATTATATATATCATCGCCTAGTACCCACAACACAAGCCTTATTGAGCTTACCGTGGGTCTAGGTTGATTTGTGTAAGATTGTCCCGTAATATTTATTTATTATTTATTTATTTCGTGACAATTAAAAATTCACCTTTTATGCATTTTATTTCTTCGCATGATGCATTGTAATATGTTGTATGATACGCGTGCGGATAGGTAATTCCCAATTCGTGTCGATCAAAAACACTCCCTGACGGACCTACTTTCCGCACTTGTATCATAAATAACTATTCCAGGTGGACTGATGACCTGGTAAAGGCTGAGGGATTCCGCTGGGTGCGGGTGGCGCGGGACCGACCGGTCATTGTGCACTATTTCCATCCGTCCGTCCATTGTCCATCAGTGCACGTCTTTCGGCTAATATGATGATAATAATGATGATTAAAAATACTATCCATAATTAACAACTTAGAAAAAATGGAAAACCCCCGATATTTTCATTTCAAATTTCAATATCTCAAAAACGTCTCACCCGATTTTGAAAGAAAGAAAGAAAACATTTATTCGTGGACAAAACAATGGGTGTAAAAAACAAAACACAGAACGTAAAAATAGCAGGGTCCACGAAAAGGCCCCGACTCAGCATGGTGCTAACCTAGAAGGCCAGCGCTGGTCTTCCGTCGGAACCTTTACATGAGTTACCTCCTGGAAGGCAACACAAAACAAATACCTACGCTAAACATAATCACTAAGTTTGAAGTTGTTGACTAAGAACTAAGAACCATCTCGATAACGTCAGCTTTCGGATAAAAAAAACCGCATTCAAATCGGTCCATTCGTTTAGGAGCTACGATGCCACAGACCGACAGACAGACACACAGACACGTCAAACTTATAACACCCCTCTGTTTGCGTTGGGGGTTAAAAATTGTAAGGCCTCGTTATGTTAAATTTTGTGAAGAGATCGCCCAAACACACAAAGGAGCGAGAATTCACAAGATTCTCTCCAAGACTCCAACCAATTACCTAGGTCTACTTAAGAGACCTAACGGAAGCTTTACGACCACGGAGGTGGAAACAATGGACTTGCTTAGAACTATCCACTTTCCAGGCTCGTATCCCACCAGTAATACCCAGTTATGCACCCAAAGGAGCACACAAGACCGGAGGGCACATAACAACGACTGGAATTTGGCTGCAAACATTTTCAGACCAAACCAAGTTATATGGGCACTTAAGAAATTCAAACCATTTAAATCGGCGGGAGAAGACGGTATTTTTCCTGCATTACTACAACAAGGACAAAATCTAGTCCTCCCGCACCTGGTAAGAATATTCCGAGCTAGCTTTGCTTGGGGTACTATACCAGAACGATGGACCAAAGTCAAGGTACGCTTCATACCAAAAGCAGGGAAAAAGGACTACTCACAGCCCAAATCCTTCAGACCAATTAGTCTATCATCTTTCCTACTGAAAACGATGGAAAGAGTCATTGATCAGCACATAAGAGCGAAATACCTGGTAGTCAGACCATTGAGTCTGAACCAACATGCTTACCAAAAGGGGAAATCTACGGAAACTGCACTACTAGATCTGGTCGACAAAGTGCAAAAAACCCTAGAGGATAAGCAAACAGCTCTATGTGCATTCCTTGACGTCGAGGGAGCTTTCGACAACACACCCACAGAGACTATCCTTAAGGGATTGGCATCAAAGGGTGTGGACGAAAACACCATCAGATGGATCCAGAGCATGCTATCAAATAGAATAGTCACTCTGACCCTCAATGCAATTGAGTTTACATTTTACACCACAAGAGGATGTCCTCAAGGAGGCGTACTATCCCCACTACTATGGACCCTGGCAGTGGACCAACTCCTAGCAACTATGAAGGACCTAGACTATGACACGCAAGGATATGCCGACGACCTTGTAGTCATAATCAAAGGTCCCTGCCTCCACACAATTTCGAACCTAATGCAAGGAGCGCTCAACACCATAAACAAATGGTGCAAAGAAAATGACCTGTCCATCAATGCGAGCAAAACAGTACTAGTTCCTTTTACTAGGAAAAGGAAACTAGATAAGCTTGCCAAATTAAAACTGAATGGACAGGAAATACCCTATTCAAATGAGGTCAAGTACCTAGGAGTTACCTTTGACCAAAGGCTAACTTGGAACGCTCATTTGAATAACACAATACAAAAGGCAAAAATGGCCATGTGGACTTGCTGCCGAATGGCAGGAGCAAGATGGGGCATAAGACCCAAAATTGCTTTGTGGCTTTACACAGCCGTAGTGAGGCCGATAATCACATACGCCTCTGCAGTCTGGTGTAACAAAGTCCACCAAAAGACAGCCATCACAAAGTTAAGCAGTCTTCAGCGTACAGCTTGCTTAACAGCAACAGGAGCTTTATGCTCAACACCGGGGGCAGCCTTGGATGCACTGCTCGATCTAACGCCACTCCACCTGCAAGTGCAAAAGGAGGCGAAGCAGTGCATCTACAGGATATGCACACTAAAAAGGCCAAAATGGCGCTCTCAAGCGCTAAGCAAACTTGAGGCCCTTGTTTTTGATAACAAAAACCTAAGCATGCCCACTGACGACACATACGTGGAATGCAAATTCACTAGACTGTATACAGTGGAAATACCTCCGAGAGACAAATGGACAAATGACCAAATGGACTTCAAGGAGGGAAGCCACATTTGGTATACAGATGGATCAAAAAAAGGTGATGATGTTGGATGTGGTATCTACGGTGAGAGGCCAAAGTTCAAAGCTAGCGTCAGCATGGGGAAGGAGGCCTCAATCTTTCAGGCTGAACTCTTCGCATTAAATAAATGCGTGGAGATAAATCTTGAAAGAAACCTAAGGAACCAACATATCTACATCAACTCGGACAGCCAAGCTGCTCTGCTGGCACTAGAATCACTAGAGTCCTACTCTAAACTAGTCCAGAATTGTAAAAATAATCTAAACACCCTGGCGAACTCCAACAAAGTCATACTTAGATGGGTACCAGGGCACTCCGACATTGTAGGAAACGAAAGAGCAGATGAACTTGCAAGGCAGGGCGCAGACACGGCCCTAGTCGGCCCGGAACCGTTCTGTGGCATCACAAAACGGAAAGCATATTCTCTGCTAAACAACGCGGAAAAATCAGAGGCAATCAAGCTGTGGAAGTTCACCAAAGGACAAAAACAAGCTAAAGCCCTGATCGAAGGGTTCAATAGTAAGCTGTCTAAAGAGTTATTACAATTCAAAAGGCACAAAACCTGCGCAGTGACAAGAATCCTGACAGGACATTGCAAATTGAACAAACACCTGTTTCAAATGGGTATGAAGCAGGACACAACTTGCAGGTTCTGCCAGGAGACAGAGGAGACTGCAATGCACATTCTCTGCTCCTGCGGACCACTCATGCATAAAAGAAGTACCTACCTAGGGCGGCACATAATGCACCCACAAGAAGTACAACATATCACCGCCCAAAGAATCTGGAATTTCCTGGAGGCAACGGGACTTAACGGTGAACTCTAAAACAAGGGCTGCCACAATAGATCACTTGCTGGTCGAAGCGGCATATTAAGGCCCACAAAATAATAATAATAATATGTTAAAACGCGTTTGTTGTTATAATTAGATGACAGAAATGTATTGTACAACCTCATCGTCATCATATCAGCCGAAAAACGTCCACTGCTGGACATAGGCCTCCCCCAAAGAAATCCAAAGTGACCGGTCCTGCGCCACCCGCATCCAGCACAACACTAATACAACTTGTACAACCTACAGAGCCCCAAACTCTACTATGGTAAACTGGGCAATGTATGTCAAAGTTACA
The DNA here is from genome assembly GCA_963854355.1 of Epinotia brunnichana. NCBI lineage: Eukaryota > Metazoa > Arthropoda > Insecta > Lepidoptera > Tortricidae > Epinotia > Epinotia brunnichana. The sequence goes on from OY977959.1 coordinate 15,202,520, forward strand.
CGGCTTATATTTTAATGAAGAAAAATCCTCTTCGAATTTAACCCATATTGCTTTGAGATAGAGTGCCCTCCACTCGGATTTTACCTTATTACTTACTACTTCCAACACAATCATCGACGTTATTACTAACCTTATACTAAAGCTTAGTAATACGTCGTTAGTAGGTAAGCCATCTATAATAAAGAGAGATTGTTATCCTATAAAATACCCGTTTTGACTAATTTTCCTCGAATGTTACACTAAAAACCCGAATAAAAAAGAAATCACTAGCAAAAATAGGAGCTCACAGTAACTTAGATAGTACTTGTTACATATGATCGCAGTACTAAAAGGTAAAGGGTTGCCGGCGGTAAAACGAAGGGTTAGGTACTCGTAAAAACAGCCAGAGGCACAAAGATTATTCTCATATTTTTTGTTGTCTCAATGTTTAAATCATGGATACGGCATTTTTTTATACTCGATTTTCTTTTGCAACAGGCGGAAAGGTATGCTTACATCAATATGCCGCAATTTATACTGACGCCAATTATAATCTAAATATACACAGTGTTCCCGGGAATTTCCGTTAAATTCGGCATGTTGCAAAGTACACATTTACAGAAACAAATTAGCATAATTTTTTATTTGTAGAAAAACATTTTTTTTCGATTTTAATACAAAATAATTTAATGTAGCGTTAACGGTTATTATTGTTTTATTGTACTCTTAGGGTCTTGAAATACATGAAATAAAAAATACGTACCTCCGAGTCAGTTCGTGCCTAATATCGAACGATCTCACTTTGTAAACTTTCTTGTAGTGTATAGGAACCTTACAAAATAAAAGCTGTTACGACATCACAGTTAAGAGCCATTTACACTGGCTAAATCTACCAAACTGATTAAATTAAAATGAATATCTTGATAACAGTAAGAGTTAATAAGATACTACTGTTTTGGAGAAATTAACTTTATTTGTTCTTATTTTTCTAAACATGCCCCCTTGAAATTGTCAAAAACACATATTATAACTTTGTGTCGTTAGAATTAATATCCTCTAACTTTGGTGTCGTAAATGTCGGCTAACCAGAAAACTACTTTATTACAATAAATAATTAGCTACGGAGTGGGTGCCGCATGGTGAGAGGCGACGGTGTGGCAGGCCGAGAAGGAGATGGCGGGACGACCTGGCCCCGTAGCATGGATGGCGTTATCACGCGATAAGTGATAGGATAAGCGCGTCGTCTCATTCTATCGAACGGTGTCAGCCAGGGACGGATGCTCTATCCTATCACTTATCGCGTAATAAGGCCATCCATGCTACGGGGCCAGGACGTATTTCACAACAATTGGCCAGAAATTTATCAGAATCGGGACGAGTGGAAATCAAGAGGGGAGGCCTTTGCCCAGCAGTGAGACACTATATAGGCTTCAAAAAAAAATAAAAAAAAAAAAATTGATGGTTTACTATCCATTTAGCAACACTACATTTTCAATTTTAACATGAGGCATTATGCCTATTGCTAGCAGTGAAACTAAATATTTAAGTTCATCTGTCCTTTAGGGAAAACAGTCGTAATGTTATGTGTGTAGGTATGTATAGTTATGTATGTGTGTACACATACATTTTAATGTAGCTGTGCTCGAACGTTGCCTTCTCCAAACTTTAGTAAGTTCTCGTTCCTCATAAACTTAGGGAGATTTGCTATCTCGGTGGAACTAACGTTATTCATGCTCGCTTGTTCAGTTTCATGTATTTCGCTCGGGAATTACTGAACCATGATAACAGAACTAGGATCATACTATATATCTAATATACATTTATAAATACTATTATTAATATTATAATTGTGAAGGTTTGGAAGCTAAGATGTGTCTGTTTGAATGTTTTTTATTCTACTTAATCACTCTATAATCTTAATAAAAAAAAAATGTCAATACTGATATATAAAAATTATAATACGGAAGAAGACGGCGTCTGTGGTGATGCAGACGAGGGGAAGCTCAAATAGCATCCTGAAAATGATAGCAGAGAGGTGGGACTCAGACATACTCCGCCGATACACCGACCTACATGTAGTACGTCCTAAAAAAAAAGAAATAAATTCATGTGGCCATTTAATAATAATTTTACTAATGTAGTTGTATAAGTGTTTTGTAACTAACAATGCTATGCTATGGATCTAAGGAATCTGATAATAAACCATTTTTATTTTATTTATTTATAATAACTCCCCAACAGCTCGCCACATTTTATTTATTATTTTTTATTTTATTTATTATTATTATTTTATTAGAAATGTTGGCGTCTTCGATTATGTAGTTACTTTCGAGGCCGCGCAACGGGCGAAGCTGCGCGGAGAGCTAGTTAAAGATAAAGCCACCCTACACAAATGTTATGATGCCTATCAGATTATTGATATATTTTCTCTCTCTGAACGTCAATATCAATAAAATGCAATGAAACATGGCGCGTAATTCTACAACAAAACTTTTCTAACAATAAACGTAATTTCGTATTAGCTCTCATCAAGCGATAAACTTTGAATAAAATGTCATGCTTGTCAAAATAAAATTGGGCGGCTATCAATTGAGCTCATAAAATGTGTGATATTATTGTCGGAGCGCTGAATGAGAAGTCTGAATTATGTAAGAGTGTCAGGACTTTCAGAGGTCGTTCTTTAAGATTCCGTAAGTAATCTAGTTATACGTAGTTTAGATCCAATATTTGAAGTTAGAAATTTGCGTGTGGCTTGATTCGATATGTATGTACCTAGGTATAACTTGCTCAATTTGCCGTGGGTTTGAATTTTAACATCGTATGATTTGCTTACGAAACGAAGTTTTAGCTATCGATATTTTTAATTGTAGTTGTTTTAACAAAACAATGGAACAATTTATTACCCTTGATAAAAAAGCGTGATTATTTTTAAAGTTCAGAAGGCATATTGACTGGTGGCAAAATAAAAGGGCGCGGTCCACTTGTCTTAATTGACAGAAAAGGATATACTTATCATTAACACATAACCTTTGTTTCATGTCTCTACTGTCATTCTGATTTTGAAAGACAGACGGAGACCTGGAGTGGGGATATCGCTCATTAAGTATCTCTTATAGTCCGTAAGCCCACTTCCAATATGCCTACGTCTCATGACAACACAATAAAATGCATGGCAAAGTTGGCTACCTTTGACGCCGACACACCAAGTACTTCCGGCCATTTCAGGGCTGACAGACTTAGGTTTACTCTCACTACAATTAAAGGGCTAAATGATGCCACATGTCTCTGGTACTATTGTCACATAACGTCTATATACCTACCCTTACAATTTTGACCGGAAATGAAGAATTTTTCAAACTTTCGGCCAATTTTAGGTGTGATAATCTTCTGATTCTGCCCACGTACCGGAAGGCGCGGCGTGGGTAGGCCGCCCCACAAGGTGGACTGCTGATGACCTGGTAAAGGTCGCGCGAGTCCGCTGGGTGGCGCAGGACCGATCATTTTGGCACTCTTTGGGGGAGACCTATGTCCAGCAGTGGACGTCTTTCGGCTGATATATGATGATATGAAACTTTCTCGACCTGCTGCCATGCATTTTATCGTGTTGTCATGAGACGAAGGCGTATTGGGAGTGGGCTTACGGACTATTATTTTTCTACACAAGATAAACCCGTTGTGTTTGGGCTCATTGAAAGCCTCTCAACAATAGTTGATGACCGAGTAAAAGAGTGCATGAGCAATGAAACCTTGTATGTACAGTCGCCATCACATACATAGGTACACTATAGGTGTTCATAAATATCGGCACATGCACCCTAATGCCTTGAAAATAGAGGTCTGTTCCGATGTTCGTGACGCGCTTGTTTGCTCCGATGTATGTGATGGCGACTGTACCAACAAAAAAATTCAGATTAAACATTTTTTGAATAAAAGCCTTCGACCACTTTCCTTACAAGAAATGATAATTAACGGTTTTTTGAGCTGTAAAACTCGCAAGTCTGTCTTTTTGTTTTCGAAAATGGGATCATCCTAAATAATATAGGTATGTAATACTTAATTGAACCGGCACACAAAATATTACGAGATCCGGTCGGACATACGATGGAATTTTGGACAAAGCTGAAACGTAGAACTTCGTTCGCTTTGCTGGCTCGTTCAATGATATGATTAATTTTGACTTAATTTTACGCAAAAACTATTGAAATAAAACGAAATAAAAAAAAAAATCAGAATTACAAGTACACATGTACTTTACATGTTTAATGTTTCCCCCTTAGAAAGGGTGGAAACATGAAACCACATAATGACATGTTTGTAAGATATTTTGCAAGCAAAACTGCCCGCTCTCAACACAATATGGCTATTACATTAATAACGTATCACAATGCGTGATATACAGCCAGACAAATAGATGGACAGTCTGCTGTTTGATATTTATTCATGACCCTATTCATGTAATTATGTATTTTGTATCCACGGACGTCCATTCTTTCACTCATAAATAAATACTGTGCTAAAATCAGTTGTATCTCAAGAGTTACATAATGATTTAGAATAGAATATATAGAATAGATTTATCTATTTCAGACTTTTTTTTTGTACATTCATATATTGTTAGTATACACTTAACCTAGGTATTAGCCTCTATAGTTACTTAGATCTAAATTTTGCGACCGATTTAATTTGACCGATCCAATGCGCCAACATAGGGCAGTCGTATCTGTCGGCAATGACACTCAGAATGCTGTTGGAACTTTCCCTTAACCGGCTCAGCATCGAGACGATTTTCTTGCGTATAATCGCTTGAAAACCGTCCGTGTGGGCCTCGGCGAACATAAGCGAGGCGCTACACCACCGGGGTAGTCCCATCAGCACTCTGAATGCGTTATTGATTTGCTTTTTGGCGTAAATTGGGCATAATTATATTGAACTAGCGTCTGCCCGCGACTCCGTCCACGTGGAACTCGTTTATATCGTAGCTCCATACAAACTTCCATCCCCCATTTCAACTTCTCAGGGGATCATTTCCGGGATAAAAACTATTATATGTCCTTCGTCAGGAAACAAACTATCGCCATACCCATCTAAATCGATTCAGCAGTTTAAGTATGAAGAGGTAACAGACAGACAGACGCACTTTCGCATTTATAATATTATAATAGTATATAAGAGTATGAATGTAAAGTCTTCATAATAATGAGGGGGGTCTTTCTTACACAAATCGAGAAATAGATCAATAGTAAGTTTAATAAAGCTGGTGTTATGGGTATAGTCGCCATCACATACATCGAAGCAAACAAGCACGTCACAAACATCGGAACACATCACCTCTATTTTCAAGGCATTAGGGTGCATGTGCCGATATTTTTGAACACCTATAGTGTACCTATGTATGTGATGGCGACTGTACTAGACGACGATATATTTAATAGATATGAATACTTAAATACACAGAAAACATCCAAGACTCAGAAACAAATATTCATGATCATCACACAAATTTTTACCCTTACCGGGTTTCAAACCCAGGACCCACTAGGCTAACTGGTCGTCTAAAATGTAAAAATTATGAATATAAACAAGTTTGTTTGTCTATTTATACAAGTATTATAAAGAAGTTAAGTTTGAGGTTCTCGAGTGGCAGCCACTTACCGGAAGGTGCAGCGTGGGTAGGCCCCCACAAGGTGGACTGATGACCTGGTAAAGGTTGCGGGAGTCCGCTGGATGCGGGTGGCGCAGGGTCGGTCACTTTAGCACTCTTTGGGGGAGACCTATGTCCAGCAGTGGACGTCTTTCAGCTGATATCATGATGATGATGATGATGAAAGTTTGAGAGTGTAGCTTTGTAAGTGTGTATGCAGAGTGTTGCTGTTGCTTTATATCTAGTTTAATTAAAAGCTTTCAGACAACTTATTAATAATATCATGTTTCGTTGAATTTCAGGTTTCGAGAACATGGCCGCCAGTATGGTGACGACGTTTGGCTGAAAAAAGAGTAAGTAGAACCATTACTTAATTAATTACAACAAAGTTTGTCTTTAAGTGATTGCTCTTTAGCGATAAGACCTCCTGTTTCTTGCCTCTGCTTTTGAGCATTTCAAGAATAGTTTGTAAAGTTAAACTAAGTACGTCAATTACATCAAAGGCTTGCTTTCAGTATAATAGTTAAAGATTGTTTACATTTTTTTTTATAACAGAACCTCTTAATTACATACATACATAACATACATATAATCACTCCTCTTTTCCAGAGGGGTAGGCAGATCTCTGCCTACCGTGATCTGACGGTTCTCCATTTGCTACGATCCTGACAAACCACGTTCGCTTCACTTACTTTCATAACATTTCTCATACGTGCTCGTCCTAATTAAATATCAATAACAAAAAAATCATATTAAATTACTAAAATAATTGATAACCAAATAGGAAATTTAAAAGCATTTCTCAATTGACATACAATACATACTTCATTGTTTCAAACTGTTATGGAATTCATATTTATGGGTCATTGTCAGTCACAAAAACAAAAATCATCTTTCCGGTGGTCAATAGTTAAGGGCTTATGTTTATATATAATATGATTTTATCACATAGAATTATAGAAGAGGTAACGTCGTTTATGCGGATTCAGAGTTCAAACAAAAATTAGGCTTTATAGCCCTTAACTTTGGCAATGTCCACCGAAGAGACGCGAACCTAAATCTGACACTGTTTTATCCGGGTCTAACGCGATATTTATTTACCTTTATGTCTGACGTTTCGACACGGGTTGCACCGGTCATGGTCGCAGATAACTGTCGTCCCAGCAAGTTGTCAACAGAGATATGGGTTTACAATATTTCACTACCCTCCAAAAGTCGATAAAAACATGTATTATTAAACAGTATTTAAATATGTGTACAAAGCGCGAGAGTTTGAAGTGTTATGGAATAACTATGTCACGTCATGTCATGTCATGGCCGTGATGTCAATGGCCCGCTATTATGTAACTTGTTTTTAACCCCCAACGCAAAAAAAGGGGTGTTATAAGATTGACCAATCCGTGTGTCGGTGTGTCTGTCTGTGGCATCGTAGCTCCTAAACGAATGGACCGATTTGAATACTTTTTTTTCCGAAATCTGACGTGTTCGAGATGGTCCATAGCTACGTTTCAACAAAATCGGTTCATGCAGGCGTTTTTGAGATATTGAACTTTGAAATGAAAATATCGGTGGTTATTCAAATTTTCTAAGTTCTAGTTATAACTCCATAATCATCACATACCTAACTAGTGGCTCTGTTTGCTGAAGAACTCCGGCTGCTAGAAATTATAATTTACTTTGAAAACAAAGTTTTAACCGACGAAAAATAATCATCCCCTATTTTCCTACCCTTAGGGTAAGTTTTTTTTTTTGAAATTTATATGGGACCAACTTCGGGGTATACCCTTTCCAATAAAAAAATAATTATCAAAATCGAACTACTCTGTAAAAAGTTATGCGTGGTCATACATAAAAAAAAAAATTATACGCGTCGACTTGAGAACCTCCTCCGTTTTTTTCGTCGATTGTAAAACAAGTAATAAGTCTATTTTTCTCGAAAATCTGTTTTTTGGCGCATTCGATTCCCTGTCTTGTCCGCATAAAACGGCAAAATTAAAATTTTAAAGTTGTTAATTATAACCTCACCACACTTATAACACGATGCTTAATAACTAAGCGTAGGTAATCTCTAAGTTGTTTTGAGTATAACAAAACAATGATGGGTTAGGTATCATCATCATCATCATCATCATTGGCCTTGTACATCTATGATAAGATGATTTAAACAGCGTCTATGTCAAGGTGGTGCGGCATTTACGCACATGACTCGTAAGGCCGATACGGGAGCGACAGGCCCGACCGCATAATTGACAAGTAAATGTTATGCACGATGATATAGGGAGGACAGCAGCAAGCTGGTGTCTCTGTTCTCGTCGGAACGACAGAAGATCGAACCAAGCTGCATCATGCGCAACCATACCTTTGCCCAGGGTCTTCCTCCAGTGGTCTCGGTCCTCAGATTCCAGTTCCCATTTGGTTGGGTCAATCTTAAAGGACAACATGTCTCGTTTTGCGCTGTCCTTAAAACGAAGCATTGGTCGCCCTACTGGTCGTTTCGCATGGGCTATTTCGCTCAGGAGAGTTATACGTGGCAAACGAGAGGGCTCCATCCTTTGCACGTGCCCCAGCCAGCGAAGACGTCTTTGCTTCAAGATAGCAATAATGCTGGGTAAACGTGCGATGCTAAGCACCCTCTCGTTTGTAACTCGATCCTTCCATGAGATCCCTAGAATACGCCGAAGACATCGCATATGGAAGTTGTTCAATTTCCGCTCCTGTTTAGCATAAGATGTCCAAGTTTCAGCACCGTCCAAGAGTATGGACAAGATGCATGTCTGGTACACGATCATCTTCGTATTTACAGTTAGGTGTTTGTTATCCCATACCCTTGTACTGAGTTTCCCAAACATCGTGGATGCTTTGCCAATGCGGACGTTGATCTCTACGTCCAGTGAGAGGTTGTTTGACACGGTGGACCCAAGGTAGCAGAAATTTTCTACAACTTCCAGAGGCATATTATCTAACAGTATTGTTGGGTGTAGGTTCAGGCCTTGAGCCATTACAACGGTCTTCTTGGCGTTAATTGACATGGAAAATAGCTTACATGCTGCATTAAACTTGTCCACAACTCTCTGTAGCTCCTCCGGCGATGTTGCAACAAAAGCGGCATCATCGGCGAACAGCAAACTATTAACGTGAAAATCCTTATGATATTTTTGAGATTTTAAGAGTGTAATGTTGAAAAGTTTACCGTCAGCTCTGGTATGGAGGTGTATGCCTTGAGTGGTATCGCCGAAAGCAACTTTTAGGAGTATGGAGAAGAATATGCCAAACAATGTGGGCGCCAATACGCAACCTTGCCGCACTCCTCTACACATTTGGAATGGATTTGAGGTTTTACCGTTATGGACAACCGAGCCCTGCATGCCTAAATGGAAAAGTTTGATCAGGTTTAACAGCTTTGGCGGACAACCAATAATCTGCAGAATTGTGTAAAGTCCTTCCCTACTGACGGTATCGAAGGCTTTATTTAAATCAACAAATGCCACCAGCAGGGGAGTTTTCTGTTCTCTGCACTTTTCCTGGAGTTGTCGCAAAGTGAAGATCATGTCGGTGGTGGAGCGCTGAGCACGAAAACCGCATTGAGACTCAGGATACACGCGATATGCTAGTTTTTGTAGCTTAGCCAAGATGATACGGCCAAGCAGCTTCCCGGCAATGCTCAACAAAGAGATTCCGCGGTATGAGTCACAATTGCCGCGGTCACCCTTTCCCTTATAAATTGTAACAATATTAGCATCGCGCATATCCTGAGGAATGTATTCCTCGTTGCAGCATTTTGTAAAGAAATTACAGAGGATAGGAGCCACACACTGCAATTTAACGATCTCAGCAAGTATACCATCACTACCGGGGCTCTTTCCCACTTTAAGTTGCCTCACCGCGGTATGGAAATCATCGATAGTTGGAATATTATCGAGTTCATTCCACACCGGGAATTTGGTGCGATTCTAGTGGCTCTGCCTGTATTCCGACGGGTTGGGAATATAGTTGCGGGTAGTGCTCTACCCAGCGCATTAGTTGGCGTTCTGAGTCTGTTATAACAGTGCCGTCTGTTTCTTTGAGAAGCGCTGTTTTTGTTGGAATGGGACCGAGAACTTTCTTTATACCTGAATACACTCCGGCAAAATTACCAGTAGATGCACTTGCTTGAATACTTTTACATAAATCAAGAAAGTACGTATTTGCACAGTAGCGGGCATTTCTTTGCAGATCGGATTTAGCTCTGACCAATTCTTCGCGTGTTCTATCACTAGGACTGAGGCGATTATGTAACGCTGCGTCTCTTTTGGCGTTAAGGAGTGGCTAAAGATGTTCTCTATTTTGTTGGAACCAGTCATATGTAGTTGACTTCTTATACCCAAAAGCCTCAGCTGCGGTATCAGTAAGAAGACATTTCAGCACATGCCATTCTTGACTGGCGCTCATATTCACGTCCCAGCCAGCTGTCTGTTCACCGATTAGATTTTTGTAGGATTCAACCATTTCGGTGCTTCTTGAAGTTGGAACATTTAACTTTTTCCGACCGGCATGTTGAGCAGAGTGAATCTTTTTGGCGGAAAAGGCGGCTGTAGTAACAACAAGCGAGTGATCGGTGTCACAGTCTGCGCTGTGAAATGTGCGTGTATGAAGTATGTCACGTAGGTCTTTTTTCCTGGTAAGGGTGACGTCTAGCTGGTGCCAGTGACCAGATCGAGGATGTTTTTTTGTCGCATTCGATTCCCTGTCTTGTCCGCATAAAACTGCAAAATTAAAATTTTAAAGTTGTTAATTATAACCTCACCACACTTATAACACGATGCTTAATAACTAAGCGTAGGTAATCTCTAAGTTGTTTTGAGTATAACAAAACAATGATGGGTTAGGTATAAATATATAATAACAGCCCTTCTATTCTGTAACTTGCTTTAGGCTCACCTCAACGCTCACCTACAAATATGTATTGACGCCGCGATTCGTAGAGTAACTAAGCGTAGTCTAGTTACCAGTCTTTGGATGGGTGACCGCCTGTTTGAGTGGTTACTATAAATGAGCGCTTCCGTGCTTTGGAAGGCACGCTTAGCAGTTGGTCCCGGCTGCTGTCAATGACAGTAATCGTTAAGCCGAGTTAGAGGCCTTCGGTTCGGTGGTTTGCCAAACAAAATCGCCGCAAATCCCAAGCTACCTGCCCACCACGAGCTTTTCGACCCGCCCCGACATCGTCTGAAATTACGACATCCGCCCTACAACACGGCAAAGGAATTGAGGGAGCACAACTTTAAAATCCATGATAAATGGAAGGAGGAGTGGTTTGCAAATTTGTCTAATGCCACCCTTGCTAGTTACGATCCCACCCAAAAACCTGAGGGATTTGCGGCTCCGAGACGAGAGTGGTGCCAACTAAACAGACTTCGCACTGAACACGGTCGATGTGGCGAGTATATGTTTAGGTGTGGGTGGCGCGATTCTCCGAAGTGTGACTGTGGGGCATCCATACAGTCAACCTAACACATTATCCACGAGTGCCCAAAAAGGAACTACACTGGAGATCCTCTGGACTTATTAATCTTATTATCATTAAGTGGAAACGCAGCCAAATGGGTGAAGAACTTAGATACCCATTAATTTGTAATCATGTAGACTCGCTGACTCGGTATTAATGCCATACAATAAAAAAGAGGCCTTCGGGCGGCTTAAGAACCTCTAACAGTAGATTTGCCCACTCACTTGACAAAGGGGGGACAACTGTCACTTGCGTCCGCAGGAGCTACCTACCACAACCCTGCACGTGTCCCCTGGGTGTTACTAAAGAGTGACAAACTCAAAGGCCAAATATTGTATGCGATACGATTAAATAAATACTAAGCGTAGGTAGGTAGATGTCTAGTTTTGTTAGGTTTTGAGGGGTTTGGTGAGGCGCAATATTGCGTTCCGAATAACAGCATATAAAATTGTTAATTGAACTGTCGATTCGATATTCGTCTTGACAAAGTGTTATTGACATGTTTCTAGTTCTCAAAGAATCTCATAACATTGCATTATAAATTACAATAGTGTAGGTAACAAAATACGAAAACGGTAAAAGCAATCCTTAAGTGACGTACTTAATTGGTACAAACTGATCTAGAAATCCTCATACCAGTACACAATAATGTAGCCGTACAAAGATATCATGAGATGACCTGGTCAAGTCGGGAGTCTGCTGGATGCGTGTGGCGCAGGACCGATCATTTTGGCACTCTTTGGGGGAGGCCTATGTCCAGCAGTGGACGCTTTTTGGCTGATATGATGATGATGACAAAGATATCATGGAGATATTGACTAAGTTGGACCAATCTCTTCAAACCTCATGCAAAGCAAAGTACAAACAATATACTGTTTGTACTTTGCCTTTTGTCACAAAAACAATTAAAATGATTTTAGTACTGGTAGTTTAATCAAGAACCAAGTACACTGGGAGAAAAAAGTCGTTGCATTTTATATCAGCAGTAGATAGAGATACCCTAAACAGAGGGTTGCGTAACTCGGGCGTGTGGTCCAAGTCATAAGCTCAAGCGAAATTAAAAAACCGGCCAAGTGCGAGTCGCACTCGCGCACGAAGGGTTCCGTACCATTATCTATAAAAAAACTATTTTATTCTGTGTTTTTAGTATTTGTTGTTATAGCGGCAACAGGAATACATCATCTGTGAAAATTTCAGCTGGAACTATCACGGTATCAGTGAGATACAGCCTGGTGACAGACAGACGGGACGGACAGCGGAGTCTTAGTAATAGGGTCCCGTTTTTCTCTTCGAGTACGGAACCCTAAAAAATATCACTTTATTTAAATGACGTTACCTACTTTGAAAGGTAGGGTATTTATTCAGCCAACATTTTTCGTACAACACTGAAATGAAGTATTATTTACTGTATAGTTTTAGGTTACTCGATTAAAATTCTGTTTTGCTGATACTGAATCATCTATAATCCTACCCCTATCAAGTGTAAATAAATGAATAAATAATAATAATCATTTATTTATTTCAGGCCAAAAGCCCATAAAGTCGTTCGCTACGCTACAATTATCATAAATCTGTTAAGGTATATTATATCATTCAGAGATAAAAAAAATGCTACAACGTGCGGCACATCGTTCGATGGATCGAAATGAACTGAATCTCAATTTACAATTTTGTATCCCACTCTAAATTTCAAATTGCGCCATCAATAGGCTAAAAAATTCATAAGCATTGCATTTGATATACTTAAGTAAAATTATGTAAATAAGGAAAAAAAATGAAGATAGGTTAAAAATATTTTTACGGAATTCTACCATGCTCGTGGCTTGAATTGCACTTAACTAGCTATCGTATACACGGAAACACACGTAGTTTCATAGTTTATTAGACAAATAAAAATTACATAACAGTTTCATTTTTAACCTCGTAAGGCATATCGGCATAATTTTAGGACAAATGATTCAAGCGTAAAAGCCCAACTCATTAGCCTTTGTTAAATTTTGTGTGAAATATTTCCATCAAATAATTACTTCCCGGGTCTCACAAACATCGCTGCCGCCTGTGAATCCTGCCCATCGCACTTGGGCGCCAGCCAGAGAAGGCGTGCAGCCTGAATTTGACGCCTCAGTATTTACTTCTCCACTGCCTCGCGGGATTGCTCGCAGATTTTATTGAACTCCCACATTTTTGACCCATTAAAGAAAATTAAGGCGGATCGGCTACGGCTGTAGCTTTATTGGCTTAAAATGGGTTAGACTTAGACAAGAATATTATTAAACGAGCGAGCGAAGCGAAGAAGCTGTTTCATCTTGGGCAAACTTTATTGCGTATGTCCGGCTTCTGGCCGGCTGTTCTCTTCTTCAGGTCGCATTTCTCAACAAGCTCTTGTGAAATTTTGGTTTAATAATTATTTAGTTTTTTTTTTCGATTCAGTTTTTCAAAACTATAAACGCGTACCGAGAGATCCGACTTTTTAGTATAAAAAAAAACTTTTCGCAATAGAGCATGAAAGTGGCATTTTGAGCAGTATACATCCAGCACAAATGCGAACTTTGCAAGCATGTTATATTCATATTCATATTCATATATTTTATTGGTAAAAGTATAAGTAACATTTTACAAGTCAATTTGTTACAATTTGGTAAATTTGTTAGCTACAATAGTTAAATAATATTTGTTATTTTCTTAAAATAAATTCTTCAATGCTATAGCATGCTTGGTCAACTAATAGCGATTTTATCTTATTAATAAATATTGCATCGCTTGCCGAGTTAACTAATTCAGTTGGGAGAGTGTTGTATATTTTCGCACCAATGACACCGAGTGAGAAGACATGAGAAGTGTAAAACTACATAATCATGTCCTGTAACCGTGTATCAACCGCATATCACTATATTCCTTCATTGAAGCACTAAACTGATTCGATTTGAAGCGTCGCTAGTGCTTCTAAATTGGTTTCAGTCTAGGTTGGACTAGATTTTACCATCGATTCGGTGACTCACTCTAGCCAGAAAGCTTTGTCTGAAAATTCTGCTGGATATATTGGACATTGGTAAATACTGAGACTACAATTTATCGCCACGCTGAGTTATCCACTCACTTGCTTTCGGATTTTAAAAAAGGTAGCCTAAATTGCTCTGAAATTTTTCTTACTAAGGCGCTCATACTTCGCTTGGTAGCCACAGCTACCAGAAGCAATTTAGGGGTGCACGAAACTGGTAGCTGTAGCTACCACAAGCAAGTGAGTGGCTATCAACTTTCTGGTGTTATTTCCTAATATTTTTTACATATATTGTCTATGCACATTGTATGTATTTTGAAATGAAATTAAATGAAATGATTTAAGTATTTTGCGAGAACATAGGTACAGTCACCGGCATAAATATATTATGGAACAAAGGCCGCAAAAATATCTGATGATAACTCTATTCCCAGAGCCGTAAGAGCGTGTCAGATGTTTTTGCGGCCTTTGTTTCATCATATATTGATGCCGGTGACTGTACATATATACACAGGTGTTTTTTTTTATTTATTTATTTTAAAAAAACACAGTTGTTAAGAGTACATGTCAGTAACATCTAATATTTTAGGTACTTGAATGCAGGACATGGTTATGTCCACTAAAATCACCCAGGGTATCGTGCTAGATATGGCGTACAATAGGTACCTAGGTGATCTCATAACACACATTCGTCCATTATATCCGTGTCAGGTGATCTAAGCGGATGCCGCGCTCAAATCGGCGTAAAGTTTTAGAACCCTAATATTATACCTATAGACCCCGCTATCGGAGGTGCAAAATGGTAGCTGTCAAGTTCTAGGGATGGGTAAAAGTTATTTTGAAATACTAACTATATGTCGATAATTATAGCTTTATGTCGATAATTTTCCTTTACCATAATAAGAGTCTAAGACTTTAATTAAACGTGTTTATTTTATAAAACAGGGCTTTATAATTACAATATTGTCTGTTCAATATTTTTCATTTTTATAAATAAAAATCTTCAATATTTCATCACTACTAACAAATTATCGTTAGTTTTCATAGTAGGAACAATTCATAAATTAATTAAAAATTAAATCATTAATAAATCTATCTTTTATTTCCACCAAAAGGGCTATCGTATTCTTAATGAACAATCAGTTTTTTTTAGATTCTCTGCAGTAATCTAGTGCAGCCACGATGAATATATTCAACAATAAACCAACATCTCCATAAACCCTCTATCGAAAAGGTTTATCTCAAGACACTCAAGAGCGTTGATGCACTGCCCTGCAACTCGAAACATTAGAAAAGTAAAATAGCAACCATAGTATCTTTGTTGTACTGATAATGGTTTATATTTCTGATGACAATGATTATCATCCCAAAAAAAACATGTTAAATTGTAGTCTAAAAAAGCGGCCAAGTGCGAGTCGGACTCGCACATGAAGGGTTCCGTTAAATAAATTGCAGTTTAAGATTTATGACGTATTAAAAAAAACTACTTACCAGATCTCGTTCAAACCAATTTTCGGTGGAAGTTTGCATTGCAATTGTACATCATATATTTTTTGCTTACAAGGAGCTGTCCACGTATAAAGCTTGGATACCGAGCCTAAAATCTGGCTCGGAATCAAACACAACCAGGACAGATATTATCAACATAGCCACTGGCTTCTACAAAAATCTATACGACGACAAAAACATAAGCAACGACGCCTCAGATATCAATATACAAACAGAAACCATGACACTAGACGACAACGTGAAAGAATGGACTGAAGCCGAACTTATTCAATTAATAAAAGGCCTGAAAAATGAAAAAAGCGCAGGGCCAGACGGCATCCCAAATGAGGCTATAAAACATGGCGCCGGCCTCCTTGCGCATCCGATAGCACACCTATTCAACCTTATTAAGAACGCGGAAACCGTACCCCATCAATGAACAGAGTCTAATATAATCCTGCTCTACAAAAAAGGAAACCCGAACGACATAAGCAATTACCGACCCATAAGCTTATTACCGGCACTATACAAACTGTTTTCGACGAGTCTATGTAACAGGATCAGCCCACAACTAGACAAGAACCAACCGATAGAGCAGGCAGGCTTTCGCAAAGGCTTTTCGACTAATGACCACATACAGACTGCAGAGCAAGTGATAGAAAAATATAGAGAATTCAACAGGTCATTATACCTTGCATTTATCGACTACAAAAAAGCCTTCGATACAATATCGCATAACACCATCTGGAATTCCTTGCATGAAAACAATATTCACCAGACCTATACTAACGTACTTAAAAACATATATACGAGAAGCATAAGCAGAGTGAAGTTAGAGAGAGCCGGTCCTGCAATAAAAATCAAAAGAGGAGTGAAACAAGGAGACCCGATTTCACCCAAGCTATTTATTGCAGTACTAGAGCTTGTCTTTAAGCAATTGAACTGGACACGAGAAGGCATACTAGTCAACAGCAAACACCTGAGCCACCTCCGTTTCGCCGACGATATTATCTTGTTCGCAGAATCCAGCTGCCAGCTAGAACTAATGATGAACAGTTTAAACAAAGTGAGCCTCGAAGCTGGACTCGAAATGAACTTCGACAAGACGAAGGTAATGACTAACCACATAGAATTGCCAATCAAAGTTTATGAAACAACAATAGAGTACGTTGGCTCATACATATACCTTGGTAAAAAAATATCTTTTGACCCGAATAGCGCCCAGGACGAGATCAAACGACGAATAAACCTGTCATGGAACAAATACTGGGCCTTCAAAGAAGTTTTTAAGAGTGATATGCCCTTACCAATTAAAAAAAGGGTTATGGACAGCTGTATACTACCGTGTCTCACCTACAGCTCGCAAACTTGGCCACTAACAAAACGTACCAAACAGCAGATACGGTCATGCCAGTCAGCTATGGAAAGGTCAGTCCTAAAAATAAAAAGACTCGACAAAGTGCGCAACACAACAATAAAATAAAAAACAAAGTTCCTGGACTTTTTGGCACCAGCTCTGAAATTGAAATGGAGATGGGCCGGCCATCTTACTAGACTAGAAAACAGTCGGTGGGCAAAAGTGGCAACCGTGTGGCCCGGACCCGCAGGGAAACGTACCAGAGGCAGGCCGCGCACGCGCTGGGCGGACGATTTGAGGGCTGTCGCCGGGGCGAAATGGATCTCTATAGCCGCCGACAGAGAGCTATGGAAAAGCTTGGAGGAGGCCTTCACCCTGTAAAGGGGTTCTCATCACCACTACACAAAACGCCGATACATTCCTAGCTTTATTTTAGTAATAATAACTTATATTTTGTTTAGTTAATTCACATTACCAATTTACTTTATATTACTTTGTACTATCTCTTTATTGCATGTGATCGAGAAATAAAAGGCTTTTTTATTTTTATTTTATTTTTATTTATATTTTTTTGAGTTTTATCATTCTCTTATTTTAGATGTTACCCCCCCCCCCCCCTGTAACTTCTAAAATAAGAGAATGATAAAACTCAAAAAAATATAAATAAAAATAAAATAAAAATAAAAAAGCCTTTTATTTCTCGATCACATGCAATAAAGAGATAGTACAAAGTAATATAAAGTAAATTGGTAATGTGAATTAACTAAACAAAATATAAGTTATTATTACTAAAATAAAGCTAGGAATGTAGACACACACATTTTACCACTTTGGAAGTGTCTCTCGCGCAAACTATTCAGTTTAGAAAAAAATGATCTTAAAAACCTTAATATCATTTTTAAAGACCTATCCAATGATACCCCACACGTATGGGTTCGATGAAAAAAAATGTTTGAGTTTCCGTTTTGTGTATGGGGACCCTCGATTTTTGTGTAAAAATCTTAATGCGGTTCACAAAATACATCTACATACCAAGTTTCAACAGTATAGCTCTTATGGTTTCGGAAAAAAATGTCTGTGACATACGGACGGACAGACAGACGGAACATTTGGCTACGGAACCCTAAAAATGGTATACATATAAAACTAAATGTACAGAATAAGTAAGAGTATCGATATCGATATCATAAATATTTTTCCCATCCCTAAGAACTTGACAGCTACCAATTTGCACCTCCGATAGCGGGGTCTAATTATTACTTGATTTTATTTATTATTTCGATGGGCCATGCACATTTACGAGGTGTGTCGAAAATAGTTAGGAAGTAAAATATCGTGGACAATAAGTGTAACTACGTACTGACTTGATTGTGGCACTCTTTGGGGGAGGCCTATGTCCAGCAGTGGACGTCTTTTGGCTGATATGATGATGATGATGATGATGACGTACTGACTCCAGAGTACGATGCAGTTCTTACACTATCTTGGATTATCATCTGTCCTGAAACATACTGTATCTTCATCATTAATGTATTTTTAGATTTTTGTAATTTTTTTTTATAATTGTACTTATGGATGTAAAAAGTATTATGAGTCTGTATGTTACTCGAAATAAATCATTTGAATTTGAATTGTCTTCACCTTACTTTAGAATATCATTGTCTTTTAATATTTAACATCCACCTGGTTATTTGGACGACGGTTTGGGCCTGGTTGACAGTGATCCTGCCTACGAAGCAAGGCGTCCTGGGTTCGAATCCCGGTAAGGGCATTTAAATTTGTGTGATGAGCAGGAATATCTGTTTCTGAGATCCATGATGCTTTCTATGTCTACCCGTAATTATTTATTTATCTATGTAAGTATGATTATCGTTACTAGTTTGAGATGATTTGTGTAAAATTTACCACAAATAATAAAAATAATAATTTATTTATAACTCAACACAATTTAAATGATTTTATAACACTCCACAGATAAGAATATTACAGCCTCGCTATTCCGTAACTTCTTTTAGGTTGATCTTAACGTTCACAAAAATAAATTATAAATAGATATTAAAATAATAATATCTTATTATTTCTTATAAATAATTTGTGAACTGCTTAAACGTAAAATTGTTAACTATTAATCACACAAATCTCTATTTAACATTTTCAGCCACTCACAAGTTATCTAAAAGAGATCGCTCCTTAGCGATAAGACCGCCTGTTGTTTACCTCTAATTTTAATCTTCTTTGATATGTTGTGTTGTGTTCTATAATGTATCGACAAAATATGTATTAATATATCTTCACGACGCGATTCGTAGCAACTAAGCGTAGGTAGAGGTCTAGTTTCGTTAGGCGTGACGGGTGTGGTATTTTTAGGGTTCCGTACTCAAAGAGTAAAACGGGACCCTATTACTATGACTTCGCTGTCCGTCCGTCCGTCCGTCCGTCCGTCTGTCTGTCACCAGGCTGTATCTCACTGATATCGTGATAGTTCCAGGTTCCAGCTGAAATTTTCACAGATGATGTATTTTTGTTGCCGCTATAACAACAAATACTAAAAACACAGAATAAAATAGTTTTTTTATTGATAATGATACGGAACCCTTCTTGCGCGAGTCCGACTCGCACTTGGCCGGTATTTTTATTTATTATTTCAACTTTATTGCACAATATAAAAAATATACAAATGGCGGACTTAATGCCACAATGTATTAGTGCGTTCCTAATAAATAACAGCCAATGTACCTAATTTACGTCTTCTATTTGAAAGAACAGTAGGTACAAAATACAATAAATTTATTCTCAAGCTCGTTCATACCATAATTACGCCGCCTCTCACATTGGCGACCATTCGGAATATATCAAAATTATGCTCGGCGGAGCAATAAAATTTCAAAGTTGAATCTCTTTGCATTTCCGTTCGTCGAATTGAACCGCCATGCTATACCTACTTCCACCATTGCGCGGGAATATGGATTCTGTGTGGCATGTTTAAGGCTTTGAATGGCTTGACGCTAATATCGATTAGGCTTCAGGCCGGGCTGTTATTTTGGATTTCGCAATGTTGAATTACTTTGTGGGTGTGCAATGTTAAATTGACTAAGGATACATTTTTGAATAGTTTAATAGCCTATGTTATTTTTTGTAATCGTCAATTTTAAAACCTTTCGAAACCAGTTGTCATAATTTTCCCTTTAATTTCAAGGATAGCAGAACATCCTACAAATCCGCCTTTTGCACTATAAGTTCTTATTTTGTGCAATAAAGGTTACTTCATTAAATAAAAATACATTAATGTTCCCTAGTGAATTCTTGGCTTAAGACCGTACTTACCGTCGTATCAGAGGGAGGTATTCAAGAGATAGAAAGCAACGTGGTAAACCACGCTTTTCTCTATCTCTTGAGGACCTCCCAAAAACTATAAGGTGAATTTGAATGAAGTTTTTGGAGTACTTATAGGTGTATTTAGTTAGCCGCTACATAGTTATGTAATCAAATGCAAAAAAGAGGGCACCCTATACATGCAACTGAAAGCAAAAAAAACACTGTAGTTGGTCAATAAGTGACACATCAATCGATATGTCTTTAAAAGTAAATATAGTAAAGATTTCTCAGCAATGTTTCGATTGACTGAATTTATTCGGAGATAATCGCTCCGAAAGTCACAAAAATGTAAACGCTTCCACTTATGACTTTGCCCACACCGAAATAGGAAATGGTGCACGTCCCAATAATGAGCGTATTGACTTGCGAGCGAGACTGTACGCGGATGACTGTGCCGGCGTTTGACCTTTGACGTGGCGATTGTACCGACTACAGGGTGATGTTTTTTAATAAAATAGGTACCTACCATATAATGTATTTACGAGTTTACGGTATTTTTGTGGTTCCGTTGGCAAAATTGCAAAAACGCAACCCTTATAGTTTCGTCACGTCCATCCGTCCAAAACTGTAAGGTTTATTTGAATTTTGTTAGCAGCTACATACTGAGGTAGTTCTGTTATCAAAGGAACAAACATTTTTTAAGGTGTCAGTGCATACAATTGTTCAGTCCCTCGCCTAATGCGGGGAAACCGACGTGCCACACGATCCGTGGGTCTTAATATATGCCACTGGACTGGCTATCAAAATTTGAGGTTAACTTATATTGTGTCAATTCTGTCTGGTATCCGTCAAGGGTCAGTCAAGTCAAATCAAGTCTCCCAAGCTGGTCTCCGGGACCGAAGAAGGCGCCGTGGGGTTCCGCGGGGTGATGCCAGCAAGGCGCGGTCTGCCACAGTCACAAAATCACTTCTCCGGCACTGTTTTCACAAAATGTTCGACTCGGGCCTTCACACAGGCCACCAAAACGAGTCTTCAAGTACTTTTACCAAAGCTAGCTTTTTCCAAAGAAACCTCGCCGTCCGCCCAGTGAGGTACTTAACTGGAAGTCAAAAAACGGCACACACAACCACTAGGGCAAACCTTGGCTAATCGGTGATAGTTAGGTTTTTTGAGTTTTTTTTAGTTTATTTTTTCTTTATTTTGAGGGATGGGTTCGGATACTTGCTGCACGTAAATAAGTTGAATGACAGTGCCGCCACCTACTGCAAATTATTACAAGCCGTAAAGATATCGAGTAACTCCGCTATTAGACCTTAAAGTAGCTATCACCGAATAACTTAATATCACAGATTAGCCAAGGTTTGCCCTAGTGTTTATTTTAAATTGGAATGTTTCTTAGGTTGATGATTGCCGTAAAACCCGTACTAATTTATGTATTTATAAAAAATCTGTAACTTAGGGAGGTAGCACATCGCGACATTTTGCAGCGATTCAGTAGCAATGCAGTCGCAAAAAGTTGGGGATACAGTCACGATGATGTCACTGGTCATATACTCTCGCACACGTAAACACGATTCTACATCACTACTATAGCGATATAGCAGATAACTGAAGTTACTTGTTTCTATGGTTTTTAGGGTTCCGTACTCAAAGAGTAAAACGGGACCCTATTACTAAGACTCCGCTGTCCGTCTCACTGATACCGTGATAGTTCAAGCTGAAATTTTCACAGATGATGTATTTATGTTGCCGCTATAACAACAAATACTAAAAACACAGAATAAAATAGTTTTTATAGATAATGGTACGGAACCCTTCGTGCGCGAGTCCGACTCGCACTTGGTCGGTTTTTTCTATCTCCTTTATGGTTTTTTGACAAAATCCCAAGCTAAAAAAGATTTTCAGCTCCATGACTGTAACGGCTTCAGTTACAGGTGATGGAAATAAGTCACGCTGTGCGTGTACAATTCTGTAGAAAAAAAAACCCTAAATATTGTAGTTTTTAAGAAAATTACTATTGAAATTAAAAATTGTTTTTTCGCTCTCCTGTAAAATTTGCAAAAACCTAGTTACTTGTTTTTGACATTGAGCAGCCGACTAGCGAGCCTGTTTTTATTTTTTTTGTTTATTTTGTTTATTTCGAAAAACTGAATCGACAAATAAACTTAGTTATTATACTACACACTATACTATGTACTAAACCGACGAGCATGTATGAGAAATGTTATGAAAGTGAGTGAAGCGAAAGTGGTTTGTCAGGATCGCAGCAAATGGAGATCCGTGATCTCTGCCTACCCCTATGGGAAAGAGGCGTGATTATATGTATGTATGTATACTTTATACTTAGTTATTATTGATATTGCTAACTAAAACGACAATCGGTCGAGAAATGCGACCTGTAGAGGAGAACAGCTAGCCAGAACGATGAACAAAAAAAAAACATGCGATTTTTTTTTTCCCAAGCTGAAACGGAGAACTTTGTTCGTTGCGCTCGCTCGTTCAATGAACGCAAAATATAAATATTCCGGTTCGTTTACAACCATCCTGTATTGTGCTGGCGGACATTATAACGTACGCGATCGCTGCACTGGCGAGCACGAAAATTGCTGATACGACGACGAAGTATGAACCTCTATCTAAAACAAAGGCTAAGCGTTTGTGCACTAGCTATTGAATTGAAAACATTTCAATTTTCCTCTTTGATCGAAACTTAGAATTTCGTTAGCGGACGTTTCTGCTTAGTATAAATTTACAGTTAAAATGGAGTAGCGCATTGTTACTAACGATTCTCAATGTAACTTGGGACGTTGGTGCCGTATCAGAAGTTTGTCACAACTTCACGGTAGATGTCGCTACGAGCCTCCTTAAGGTTAATTAGAAGAGTGAAGGGATTGAAAGATTCGTTGCCACTAGCGGGACCCACGGTAGCTCAGTTGGATAAGAGCAATGGACGGATTCCAGAGGTCGTGGGTTCAAATCCCGCCCGTGGCGAATAATTTTTCAATTTTCCTCTTTGATCGAAACTTTGAAAACATTTATTTCAGGCAGAGCTCATAAAGTGTTAGTAGTACAATAATTAGACACAACTTTCAAAAACTATTGTTAGTAACAAAAGAACGGAGATCACAAACACAGCATATGCTACCTACAGACATACCTAAAACTTTAACCGGATGAGCGTACATAAATATTATTTAATTGATTTAAAATTTAAAATGATCAATTGTAAAATAATAATAAAATGTCATTATTACAATTCAAAAACGTTTAAAAATAAATTAGAATCACAGAATATGGAATAAGAAAATGTCAAAAAGCTGGAATTCAATAAAGTCAATAAACACATTAAATTAAATTAAATTAAAATAAAACATGTCACCAGTTGAAATTAACAAAGCTAGAGTGAAGGCCGATCCATCTTTTCAACATCGGTGAATCCCACCTGTCGGCAAACACCTTCAGAAAACTGTTAAGGCTCCCTCGCATCCTGTCCAACAATGAGGCGCAGCGCTTCCTCATAATCGCAGCAGTGCAGTGGTCTTATATCGATACTCCATTTAACCGACTTCGAAACGGAGGAAGCTCTCGATTCGTCGGAATCTTTTTTTTTTATACAACGACGGTGGCAAACAAGCTTACGGCCTGCCTGATGTCAAGCAGGTACCGAAGCCTATGGACACTTGCGACTCCAGAAGAATCAGACCATGCCGACCCTTTATTCACTTGAGGATTCGCTGTGTTGGCAGATAGAGACATGCAGGTCCCTCACTCCCAACACAGCGCATCCTAGGGAGCTCTGGCGACCTTACTCGCCACCAGGAACACAACATCACATGCTTCATAGCATGCAATAATATAGCAACACTACAAAGCAGTGATGTTATTATTTTTTCAACACACCTGCTCGTAAAGTAGGTCTTATTACAGCGTATTTACACTGATAATGCAGAATATTACCCATGCCGTGCATTTTACATTACGTTATCGCACTAGTGCCTTTTCATTACATATCTTTTTAAATATTAGCAAAATAATGCAGAATATTACCCATGCCGTGACTTTTACATTACATTATCGCACTAGTGCCTTTTCATTACATATATTTTAACATTTTAATTTTTTATTTTTATTTATTTTTTCCTCGCAAATGTGTTGAAAAACGTCGTATGAAACACGTGAGCATTGGTCATTACACTTCTCGTCTCCATTAAGCCTTCGCCTTCGGCTCAGGCTTAAAAACCGACTCGGGTGTAATGACCAACTTAGCACACTTGTATCATAATGTACTATTTCAACACACCTGCTCGTAAAGTAGGTCTTATTACAGCGTATTTACACTGATAATCCAGAATATTACCCATGCCGTGCCTTTTACATTACATTATCGCACTAGTGCCTTTTCATTAAATATCTTTTTAAATATTAGCAAAATAATGCAGAATATTACCCATGCCGTGACTTTTACATTACATTATCGCACTAGTGCCTTTTCATTACATATCTTTTAACATTTTAATTTTTTATTATTTTATTTTTTTCTCGCAAATGTGTTGAAAAACGTCGTATGAAACACGTGAGCATTGGTCATTACACTTCTCGTCTCCATTAAGCCTTCGCCTTCGGCTCAGGCTTAAAAACCGACTCGAGTGTAATGACCAACTTAGCACACTTGTATCATAATGTACTATTATCTACGCACATAACATTAGTGCTCTAAAATGCGTTCAGAAACCGTCGGTAATGACCAGCATTATTACAACCTCAGAGCATAGAATACTAGAGAGAGGACAAGCCGCCGTCGGCCGTGTCGCAGCTGTATGCTCAATGGGCATACACTGCCATACTGTGCACGCGTGCTGATCGCAGAGAATATTACGTTTTTTTCCAAAATGCCTGATATGATGCGCGTTTATTGTCAAATAAGCGTGTAGGTATACAAGTGTGTGTGTTTTAGATGTGTGCGTGCTTTGTCTTGTCAATTACTTGGGCGTTGTGTGGGTTAATGTCCTTGCGACAGGCTCACTCTATACAAATCGGCCGCCATGTCCGATCACCTTATATTCATACATCTGTGATTACAACCAATTTTACTCTGACAACTTTCTTGTCTGTGGTAGTAGGTAAAATCTGTACTGTAATGTACAGATTATCGGTATCGTTATGAGTTTAAATTTGGAACAGCTGTCAAAACTCAAGTGGGTCTCTATTCTAGTATCTATAGATATTAAAACAGTTATCGATACGAAACGTCAATTTATTATGTTTTTCATTTTACTTTTTTAATTTTTTTTTACTTTTTTAACTTTTTTTTTACTTTTTTTCACTTTATTTTTCCCTTTTTTACTTTTTTAATTACTTTTAGAACTATTTTTCCGCTTTTTAACTTTTTTTAACTTTTTTGCACTTTTTTTATTATTTTTTTTATTTTTTGCACTTTTTTTTACTTTGTGTCACTTTTATTCCGTTTTTACCTTTTTTTACTTTAATTTTACTTTTTTTCACTTTTTTTTCCTTTTTTTTAGCTGCTTTTTACTTTTTTCACTTATTTTTACTTTTTCTAACTTTTTTTTACTTTTTTTTCAATTTTTGTCACTTTTATTCCTTTTTTACCTTTTTTTTACTTTTTTTTTACTGTTTTTTACTTTTTTCACTTTTTTTAATTTTTTTTCCCTTTTTTATTTTCAAAGATACAGGTAGCACTCGTAGCAATGCAGGTCATTTTCCTACGGCTTCTGAACCCACCTTAGAGTACTTATGATATGTGTTTAGATAAAGTAGTGTAGGTATGCAACTGTACATAATTAGGCCTTAAAACACTCGTGTGATCCTATTATGAAACTCGCTAACGCTCGTTTCATAAAACCACACTCGTATTTTAAGGCCTCTCATTATGTATCAGTAGCATAAACTACTATTACTATCTTTTGTCCGCGACTCCGTCCGCGTGGAACTCGGTTATATCGTAGCTTTATACAAACGTTCACCCCCCATTTCACTCCCTTTGGGGATGATTTCCGAAATAAAAACTATTCTTTGTCCTTCTCCGGGACTTGAACAATCTCCATACCAAATTTCATCCAAATCGGTTCAGCGGTTTAAGCGTGAACACAGACATACAGACAGAAATACAGACTTCTCTCTGTCTGTATTTCTGTCTGTCTGTCTGTACGTCTGTGTGTTACTTCTTCACGCTTAAACCGCTGAACCGATTTGGAGGAAATTTGGTATGGAGATTGTTCGAGTTCCGGAGTATGACAAAGGGTAGTTTTTATGGAAACATTTATTTGCCAACTTTTCACCTAAGTACATACAACGGTTAATACATATCGTCGGAAATAGCTTTAAACCGTGTTCTATTCTGCCAGTTGAAGTATCTGTAGCTCTAGTATAAGTTTTATCGATACAATACGTTTTCGAACGCGTTTGCGTTTAGTTTCACTTTGTATGACAACGCGAACAGCGCCTCTGGTGGTAACTATTAGGAACTTTGCGTTGCTACACAAAATGAAGCTAAACGCAAGCGCGTTCGAAGACGTACAGGTCGATTCACGAAAGCTGGCACGAATGAATTGAACGAGTGAATGATAATGTCTATGTGTGAATCAGAAATATTAAATACAGGTTGATGCAAAAAGTGATTATAGATAATTGTGTTTCAGAGATTTTGCATTTTATAAATAAATAAATATATAATTATAACCATGTTTCATGCACAATGACGATGCCGTGAAACGCGAAAATAACAGTTCGTACGAATTACGAAAATTTTCGCCGTCATTTTGTAGATCGCGGCGTCAGTGTGAAAACAGGATATAAATAAATTAAAAACGCTGTTGACGACGGTCTCCTTGGTCTGCTCTTTTTTTGTTTTTATTTTACAATCCGAACAAGCCATTGGCTTTCGATTCTTGACATTAAGTTAATGTAATTTCCTGTATGAGTCCTGTGTAACTTGAAATAAATGTTTTCATTCATTCATTCATTAAAAATGATTCAGAAAAATAAATATACGTTCTATTTACAAAGGAATTTAATAATAATTACTAAAAGGTATAACATGAAACTTGGTGCAGATTATAATAAAATAATTTATTTTTTATTGAATGACGAAAACGTATTAGGCATACATGTTTACAAAATATTAAGAGGCCTCTATAAGAACTGCACTGACACTGCCACTCACAGTAAAAAAGTTCCTCGCCAATAAACACTATGTTTGGCAAACTTATAAGTAATAAAAAACGTAACTTATTATTTTTGGAAAAAAAATTAAAAAAAAAGAAGTGACAAGTGACATTACTTTCGTTCAATCCATTCATGCCAGCTCTCGTGAATCGATCTGCAGTTATGTATCGATAAAACTTATTCTAGAGCTACTTACTGTAGTATTGTTAACCTGCCCTACCAAGTCTACGTCGCTAATTTCGTATGATGATGATGATCCCACCAACAATGAAATTAAAAACGTTGCCATTAATATTAAAATTTTCGTTATTTCAGGTCCCAGGTCAACCGGAAGGGAAAGAAAAGAAAGAACTACAGAAAGAGAAGGCAATTCGATCTTCGCAGGACAAGGCCCACATTTAGCAACAAATATTTCAATACGTATTTAATAATTATTTAAGAGTCGCCAGGACGCTCGAGTCTCCATACATAAACAACTAGATAATTATATTTTGCTATAAATCAACAGTAACTAGTTTCCGACCTGGATAAGGCACAATCACTCTAGTCCAGGCAATGAACTGACAACTTGTATGGAAAAAAAATTTAACCGACTTCAAATCAGTACCCAAATAGCTTCAAGTTTGCCTTTAAAATTTGAAGAGTTCCCTCGATTTCTCCAGGATCCCATCATCAGAACTGGATTTTGGTGACAACGTGACCAATCTGAAAGTATATGCTTTCAAACAGAGAAAGAATTTTTCAAATCGGTTCATTAATTACGGAGTTATCGCGTAACATACACACATAAAAAAAAAACAAAAAAAAATAAACAGACGAATTGAGAACCTCCTCCTTTTTTGAAGTCGGTTAAAAATGACAAATTTGGAATTAATTTATACTAGTAGATTTGGCTATGTAATGGAAATATTATCAATTAAATAGTTACCTAGCAACAAAATCCAACATAAATAGACATCAAAAAAATGATAACTTAACTAGCTTCTGAAAAGTCAGAAAAAATATTAATAAATGGTTTTATCTTTATTTTGGTTCATTAACATTTGCTCTATTGTAAACAATTCATGCATTATGTAAATCTATATAATTACTTCCGGATGGAAAGTTTGTTGGATTCTTGAATAAAGCATCTTGCAATCAGCAAAATGAAATAAACAAGAAAACGCTATTATAAATTAATGTTTTTCAAAATCGTATTTTGCCTGGAGATTTGAAAAAAAATAATGAAGAGTCGACTTGAGTGGACCGTGCTGGGGACTCGAAGGTAAATGTCCCAGTACTCGACGTTGTGCTAGTGCATGGCGTGCGCACTTTATGTCAAAGCATGGTCAAGCTAGGGTTAAATTCAAACTAATAGGATTTTTCTTCATTCGAATTTTAGCCATGTCTTTGACAAAAAGTGCCCATGTCATATACTAGTACTAGGAGGTTTACCTTATTATTTCTGTCTATGGGACTCATTGATCAAATATGTAAGAGAAGGACGGAATTTCATGCATATTGCATACTTAGATACCTATTAGACTGTTTAGGGAATACTATATAGATACATTTTGGACCGCAAACAAACAAAATAAATATGTACAGTCAAGTGTTGATTACAACTTACTTCGTTTGTGGAGTCCGGTCTGTTCATGGTTGCATGGGCATAGTAACTACTTAAATACTAGTGTTATTTTCATTTTGTAATGACGAGAAACATCATCCTGTTCTTGACTGGTTTTATTGTTATTGACCCTATACATCTCCGACAATATTAGTAATGTACCTTTTTGTGTTTTGACGCTTAGAAACTGTATAGGTACATCTCTAAGATCACTATAATAATAATAATTAATTGTATTTGGACGCTCAGAGACCTTATACATCTCTGGGTTATAAAATTATATCACAAACTTCTTGTTAATTCTGATAGAGACCTTGTATCTAATAGAAAGGATATTTTTTTGTAATATTGTTTTGATTTAGTGATATTTATTTCTGTTAAACTGCAACTTTCAAATAATATTTATGAGAGGGTTAAATTAATACATATTTTTTATTTTTTTTTATTTATTACATATATAAAAGAAAATACATTTGGTTAAATCTAACAGTGTCGTTAAACCCTACCGGGTTTGTATCGACACAGCAATTCGTGAACAGTAATAAGATTCGATCTTAGTCATCAATTTATACAGGAAGGTAGCACTAAATAAGCGTAGCTTAGGTACGATAATTCCCACCCGGGTAAAAACACCGTTTCTCATGCCAATATGTAAGCGATTCGCAACCTGTTAGGCATTTCCTCTCAACTCATTCCAGTTTGACCAATCGTAAGTCTTACAATAACTGAATGCGATTGGAGGTCACGCTTATACTGGTCAACTAGTGAGTTGTCATTAGACGTTATGATATTCACATCCCCGTACAATGCTTGTTGGACACGCGGAAAGTAGGAAGGTCGTATGCACTGACTGTACGAACGGGACCGAACTTCTTTGACAATTGTATGCGTTATCACCGCCATGTGGCTTTGTAGGTACGTGTTAAATAGTATCAGTTCCAATTAGTTCCATATAATTGTTTTGCTGACGTTAAGATAAGTGCACTACTTATCAACACAGCTGCATCCTTGTCGCTATGTCGCAGGCAACACCGCAAAATGGCCAATATGCAAAAAGACTAAACAAGTAAGTAAATTCCGTCTAAAAAATTAAATAAATAAAAGAGAATAGAACTAGCCCCATAATAAGTTCAAATAGGCTCGTCTTATGACGATGTTGCCAATCGTGCTGTAATCATCAAAATACAGTCATATAAGCCTGTAAACTTGCAACCTCAGAGCATAGAATACCTACTTGCAACCTAGTATGTTTTACAGCGATATTTTTTTAACACGAATACTGATTTAGTTTTTTTTTTTATTTAAGATTAGATAAGATTATATATAAACGCCACTATACACGATTACAAAAATCATAATAAGTTTCTGTCAAAAATTTCATTTTTGGTACTAGCTTTTACTGCCGACTGTACTTTTCTGCATACCATCATCAAGTACTCATTGAGACGATTCTAACGAGCCCAAACTCGATGGGGTAGTGTCGTTTTATTGCGGAGTTCCTATGGCCACCTTCCAGCTCCAGCATTAGATCAGCGCCAGGTCATCATAATATTGCATTGTCATGCGATATACATATACTTGCAAAATTTCAGCTCAATTGGATAACGGGAAGTGACTGAAAAATGGATTGCAAATTTTGACGAACAACTTACATACATATTTACATACTTACATATTTACATACATACGAACAGTGCAAGTTAATATAAAGCTTGTAAAAATAACAAAAAAACGACGCCACAAGACTAAGCATATTGCCACGACAAGCGGTGGCGCTAATTTTCAGTGGGGCCCTGGCTAAAAACTACTACTATAATACAATTGCATATTACTATAATACAACTTCAACTGCTCCTCGGGTGCCGGCCGCTTGTCCCGTCACGCTGCACTCAACGACATCTTAAGAAGGGCGCTTGCCAGCGCCTACGTCCCCGTGGCTCTTGAGCCTCGGATTGTACGGGACGACGGCAAGCGTCCGGACGAGATGACGTTGATCCCTGGCGAATGGGCCGTGCACTGGTGTGGGACGCTACTTGCGCTGATACGTTGGCAGCGTCCTACTTGCCAGTCACGTCCAAACTAGCCGGGGCAGCGGCGGATGCCCGAGAGCGATCCAAGGTCGGGAAATATAACTGTCTCGGCGCCCAGTACGACTTTGTCGCATTTGGCGTCGAGACACTCGGCCCTTGGGGAAAAAGCGCGCGTGGGCTCCACAGGGAGATCAGCAAGCGGTTGAGGGATGCAACGGGTGACCCTCGCGCAGGCCGCTTTCTCGCTCAAAGAATAGCGATTGCTATTCAACGCGGGAATGCTGCCTGCGTGATGGGCACCCTGCCTAAAGGGCAAAGTTTTGATACGTCTCTGTAATTTTATTTTATTTTTAAGTCGTTTGCAAATAATAAATGTACATAAGTATATTAGTAAACTTCAACTTCTAAAATAAAAATTAAACGACTGTAAAAAATAAATCGGTTTCAATATATACAACTCAAAGCCCTTTTATATGATACACCACTTGACCTAATTACTAGACTTTGAATTTTGGCCCCGTTCACATTCGTAATAATTCATTAAAATAACCAAGTAAGTATCAAGAAGGTATTAATTTTTCATTTACTATACATGTTCGCCTTGTTTAAAACTATTCCAAATTTTAAAATGATAAATAGCATAAGTTATTCCTGAGATATTTAACATTGTGACAGACGGACAGGGTTCCACCATAAGGGTTCCCTTTTTACATTGTTGGTACGAAAGTCTAAAGCCGAATGCAAGATTAAAATAATCTCCGCGAAAAACGATTTTCGTCGGTGTAGCATTACAAAGTACAGGAAACAAATGAATAAAAAAAATTGTACTGTTTATTTCAATTGAACACAAAATATAAATATAATGTATGTATTAATGTATATATGTACTACGTACGGACATTATGTTCGTAGACGTATCTTTTCATATAAAATACGTGATACCTAAAAACTCTGTGAATAAGCATAATTATTATAATTTTGATATTTAGGTAATATAACAATAAATTTCATTAAAATAATTGGTTCATGTTTAATTTTTCTCACAAAATCCTAGTACCTATTTATAGTAAATATAGTAAGTACCTAATTGCGCCTATTGAGTTTTTTTTATATTCTATTCTAAAGGCAGATTGGCAAGCAATTACTCGTATTTTTTTTATTGTAGATGTTATTTTTCGAAAACGTGACCACTGATCTGATGGGATGATTCTAAGACCCAACTTAAAGGATCAAAAATGTGGTTGCTCGGATATTTTGCAACCGTATTTTTAATCATTTTATCCTTGCACATATTTACGAACTGGACTGAAAAAAGAAATAAGTTAATTTAACACATTGTCAGCAACATGATGTCAAATGAAAATGTATTTTATCAGTGAAGTATACAGTCGGTCTCATAGTTGCTGAACACCTAAGTACAGTCGCCATCACAAACATTGGAGCAAACAAGCACGTCACAAACATCGGAACACACCTCAATTTTCAAGGCATTAGGGTGCATGTGCCGATATTTTTGAACACCTATAGTGTACCTATGTATGTGATGGCGACTGTACCTACAAGCCCTTTTTGAGACTGACTGTACAGTGGTGCACTTTGAAACAGTTCCAGTTACCGCATCCTTATGATTCTAATGACACGTTTTATATTTGATTTGGATATACTGTAGGTTATACAAACAATAAGATGGTATAATTATTTGGTGACATGTTTATTTAATACGATACAAGTTGGTCAGCGGAGTGCAAACTTCATAGGTACTTATTATTCAGAACAGTATTAATTTATTGGCATTCATGCACAAAATACGAGTAGCACAGAGAGCCATGGAGCGCGCCATGCTCGGCATTAAACTACAAGACCGAGTGAGGAATGTTGAGATCCGACGTCGCACTAAGGTGCGCGACGTTGGAGATACCATTACCAAACTCAAGTGGAGCTGGGCAGGACACCTTGCCAGGCAGAATGATGGTAGGTGGACCAAAAAGGTGTCAGATTGGTGGCCACTTCTAGGTAAAAGGAGCGTCGTCCACCAGTTCGATGGGTGGACGATATTAGGAAGATCGCGGGTCACTTCGGGATAAGATTAGCCCAGGATATGGACGGGTGGCGTACTCGAAGAGAGGCCTATGCTCAGCAGTGGGTGATGATGATGATGATTCATATGTGCATTAATATATATTATAATAATATGCATTAAGAGTCGCCGGGACGCTCGCCTCTTCATACAAACGTAGTTTGGTACTCATTATAAAACGACATGTTACAATAACATGAAATTTTTTAAATAAACACGGTGTAAGTAACATGAGGAAACCAAATAATTTTAACAGCGTATTCCTGTGGTCGTAAGAAGCAAAAAAATTGATATGAATCCAGGTCGAAATTTTTATTTTTTTATATTTTCATACCTACATAAAAAATAAATACTGAAGATTTCAGTACATTTTTTTCATACAAAAACGTAAATAACTCAAACACCAAGCTGAATCCAGCAAACATAATACGAGTACGATATTTTTAACTTCAAATACTTATGTGGTCAGGAGTTCGCTGTTAAAATTATTCGGTTTCCTCATGTTACACCGTGTATAGAGCCATAATCGCAGCCATAATCGTAAAAAAAAGAGTATAATCTGTCAGTCCTTTAATGGCCACAAGTACTTTGCAGACGGTGTCAAAGCCTCAAAGGTGGCCAACTTTGGCACCGCCTGCCAAGTACTTCCGGCTAAAGGGCTAAATAATGCCACATGTCTCGTACTGTTATCACATGACGTAAATATACCTACCCTTACAATTTTGACTGGATGTGAAGGATTTTTCAAACATTCGGCCAATTTTAAGTGCGATAATCTTCTGATTCTTGCTCAGCACAACTTTCTCGACCTGCTGCCATGCATTTTATCGTGTTGTCATGAGACGTAGGCGTATTGGGAGTAGGCTTACGGTCTATAAGAAGCATACTTAAGGTGGATAATGAAATTAAAGATAAAAAATGTAAACAAAGAATTGTCAACCTCAAAGTGACGTCTCAGGGGCAATCAACCAGGTTTCGGTTTTAACTAATGAATATATCGTCACTTCTTTTAAAATCTTATCTTATATTTTACTTTGATCACTTTAATGTCGTAGGTTCGTATGAATAGGTAGTTAGTAGGTGATGATAGTCCGGCTACGATATACAGCAAAAGCCTGCAGCCACTAGAACCACACCAAGCGATGGAAGCAAGACGTGCCATTATTATATGTCTTATTAGGACATTAGGACCACTCTCGCTTTCTGAGGAAGACGTCGAATCCTCCTCAGTTACATTTATTATTAATATCTCTGTTACATTGTCTATTAGGTGGTCGAGTTGGCACATTTTATCCTCTACTTTTATTGCATGAGCCACACAATCACTCCATCTTTGAGCCGTCACCAATTTTAAACCTTCTTCGAACATTAAGAACAAGGAATAGGAATATCCAGGTATATTAATTAAATTAAGAACCAAAGGTTTACAATTCCTAACCATTGCCAGTGGCGTAAATATAAACTGCATATATTTATGAATATAAAATAACTACGTTTTCATTTTGCTTATTGAAATATTTACGAATATTTTCCAGGCATTGTTTTACGTATAAATTAGTAGCATTATTTTTTTTTTCGCGTATTTAACGAATTTTTAGTTTCCACTTCTTGGGATTGATTTTATTGCAGTGGCAACACATTTGTTTACATTTATTATCTTTAATTTCATTATCCACTTTAGAATAAAATACGAAAAAATACAGCCAACACAGCGAATCCTCAAGTGAATAAAGGGTCGGCAACGCGCTTGTGATTCTTCAGATTCAGATTCAGAACTTTATTGATAAAATGTCATATTTTACAGGTCAATATCATGCATGTCAAATACATTTTAAAATTTCTTATTGTCTTAGATACCTTTCATTATTGAACAATTTTGAAAGTGTGTTGTCTTCTGGAGTCACAAGTGTCCATAGGCTACGGTAACTGCTTAACATCAATCAGGCAGGCCGTAAGATTGTTTGCCACCGTCGTTGTATAAAAAAAATATATATATATACGTGTCATTTTCCAGTAAGAAATTTTGACAATTTTAGTTTTTTTAAGGAGGTGACTGGTTAAAATTTTTAATGTCACCAAAAATAAATTAAATTGTAGGTCAGTGACCTGTCACAGTAAAGTGAGATAGTGAGCGTGAAATGTAGTGGTGTGCGTTACTGGGGAATTCTCCCCATACGATAACTTTGCGCCGCCTAGCGGATTTTTTGTGTCGCGTGTGTCATTCGAATAAGAAAGCCCTAAAACGTCAAGAGCCGACGACGTCGGCTCTCCACCAGGTACGCCATAATTATGCTTGTTAACCACCGTCCTGGTACACACTATTAGATTCGTTTCCATTAAGGAAGTAACGTCGGGGATATTTTTCAGTCTAGTTTTTCAGATTTATTTATAACTTTCTGATAGAAAAATACCCTTTTTTTATTTCTTTTTATATTGTCTGTGGCTCGTGTATAGGTATACAGGATGGGCCCTGTAACAGGAGCAAAAAATTAAATGGTAGGTTATTATACCTGTGCTACCTCGGGGAACTTTTTAGGGATTCGATATCGATAAAAAAGATGTCGATATATATTAACACATGTGCTCATTGAAATTTCTCGATTACTATAAAAAGCTTCGATATCATATCTGAACACATATCATATCTGTTCTATTTTGACTCAAAAGTCAATAGACATATTTTAAGATAAGATAAAATGCCCCGTTGACCACTGTGGACGTTAAGAGAACGTATATTAATTTAAAGTGGATATTTTCATCTAGACGGCAATCTTTATAACCGACGAATAGGGAAAAAATATAAACTGTAAACTTTGAAAACTAATTTAAAATGAACAAATAAATGCAAGTTATAATTTGTTTATTTTTTTTATTTTAAAGTGAAGAGAAAATAAATAACATTATGTATTTATGTTGAATAACATTTAGATGTTGACATCGATATATTTTTTTGTCGATGAAATATTTTGCTACATCACTTTAGTATAGGTGCCCCGAGTTAGCACAGGGATTTTAATTGAAAAATATAAAAATATTTTTTTTTCTTCAGTGTTCCTATATTCATATTCATATTCATTTATTTCGTATTGATCATACATTGTCATTCATTACATTAAAATATCTTAATAAGGTCATTAAAGACAATGTTAACAGGCATATATATAAGAAGCAATACAGTCAAAGTTATTTAATTTATAATTAAAATTGTTCGTCCAAGAATTCAGCTACCGAATAATAGGCCCTTCGCATCAGCAAGGATTTAAGTTTCAGGGTAAAACCAAGGCACGTCCGACAGTCTAACTAGTCATGATACCACGGGTATTTTTTTACTCTTTTTAAATGCTATAAGTAACTTTTTATTTTAAAAACAAATAGGCAATAAATCTTCATTGACTGCTGTACCAATATGCTGTACTATGATGTCGTGGTGCCAAGATACATTACTTGGAGGTCATAATTTTAGATCAAAATTTCTCCGAATTCAAAAAAAAATAAAGCAAAAGAGACACAAGAGGTTACTGCAGATGCTCTAAGGAAGCGTCCCTTTGAATATTTGCTCCTGTTCCAGGGCTCACCCCGTGTAAAGCCGGCCATAGAGCCAATCGCTCTCTTTCTACATGTCTAAGACCTTGTGAGTGTCATTGTGTCATCCTATAATATTATCAATGGTTATTTAATGAATCCTTCCATTTATTTATTTAATCGTATGACATACAATATTTGGCCTTTGAGTTTTGTCACTCCTTAGTACCACCCAGGGGACGTGCAGGGTTGTGGTAGGTAGCTCCTGTGGACGCAAGTGACAGTTGTTCCCCCTTTGTCAAATGAGTGGTCAAATCGACTGTTAGAGGTTCTTAAGCCGCCCGAAGGCCTCTAACTCGGCTTAACGACTACTGTCATAGACAGCAGCTGCTTAGCGTGCCTTCCAAAGCACGGAAGCGCTCATTTATAGTAACCACTCAAACAGGCGAGCTGCGTTGTCGTTTCTGATTCGCAGGCGCCGCTAGGCTATGAACGCTTCCATAATTTGTTTGTACAAAATGTGTGCGACAATAAACGATATTCATAATTGATTGTACGTTTGATTTGGGTCGCCATATCACGAAAAGTTGCTCCAGAATTTTAACTGTGCAACTTGTTGCCAATGCAAACGTACAAGTACTGGACCGAATTGGATGTTGTTTTGATAATAACCTCATTATTAAATTGAGGTTACATCTTTATCGACGTGTATTTGTTGTTCTCACAGTAATTAGTAAGTACTTAATGATAAGGTTACCGTAAACACCTTTGTGTCATTAACAAACTATTGATTCTATTACAATCACGAACTTTGATTTGGAACCAATTTAAGATGCAATATCTTAATTCCCTTTTTAAATAATACCCTTAATATTATTTTATTTTATTTTAAGTTTTAAATACTTACGTACATATAAGAAATAAGCACCAACTGCTTTTTTATGGAGGAGCGGGTCTTCCTGACACAGGTATTTTTTACCTACTATGAAGACCCAACCTTATTTTCAATTGTTACTAGCAATCTATGAAATAAATCATTTTCATTTTTAATTTCATTTTCATTTTCATATACACTCTCTTCGTTAATCTTCTTTCATCCATCCTCTTTACATGCCCAAACCACCTTAACATACCCTTCTCAATTTTCGTGACTATATCTCCATCCATTCAACACTTATCTATGATCACACAGTTTCTGACTCTATTCACTCAATTTCACTCCACACATACTTCTCAACGCTCTCATTTCCACTGCATTCACTCGACTTTGATGTCTTTTCTGCCACACCCAACTTTCGCTACCGTTCATAAGTGTGGGCACCAACACTCCCCTATGCACAGCCACGCGTGCTTTTTGCGATATTTTCTGGCTGCCCATAAAGGCGTCTATATACGACGTCATTTTAAAACGGTCACGGGAAGACCTAGGTGAACTTTCTCTGATCAAATTGGAGAAATCTTACAAAAAGGCCAGGTCAAAAGCTCAAAAGTACCCTAAACCGACGAGCATGTATGAGAAATGTTATGAAAGTGAGTGAAGCGAAAGTGGTTTGTCAGGATCGTAGCAAATGGAGATCCGTGATCTCTGCCTACCCTTCTGGGAAAGAGGTGTGATTATAAATGTATGTATGTATGTATTTATAGCTTAATACATGGTGTTACTTAAGCCGTGATACAAAATAGCAAAATGTGAATCTATCCATGATTCTGAACAACTTTTACTATGGGACCAACTTTGTGTTTGCAAAAAAAATCCAACTACCTATTTCTTACACTTTGCTCATTTGAGACTGACGAAAATGTATGAACAGCCTGTTTTTTTTTACATAATACAAAGTTGATCCCTAAGTAAAAGTTGTTCAGAATCATGGATAGATTCACATTTTGCTATTTTGTATCACGACTTAAGTAACACCCAGTACTTTTGTAAAAGGTGAGAAACTTTTGAGAGTCTCCACTTTTCCAGCACGTCCCCATGTAGTCGCGATCCCAGTTCCGGCTCGTATATGGTGCAGCACACATCGTTGGCGGTGCAGCGGGGTAACGCGGCCAGCATATTGGGCACATTTGCGAAAGGTACAGTCGCCATCACATACATATAGGTACACTATAGGTGTTCAAAAATACTCATCGGCACATGCACCCTAATGCCTTGAAAATAGAGGTGTGTTCCGATGTTTGTGACGTGCTTGTTTGCTCCGATGTATGTAATGGCGACTGTACCTGCCGCCCGGGGATATATTAAACTGGATGAAAACTGTGTATTTAAGATGAATACCATTTAAACTCCGATGGAAGAATGTTCGACATTGAACTTATATCTAACCGAGCTCACTTATTTATTTAATCGTATGGCATATACATTATTTGGCCTTTGAGTTTGGCACCTTTTAGTACCACCCAGGGGACACGTTGTGGGTTGTGGTAGGTAGCTCCTGCGGACGCAAGTGACAGTTGTTCCCCCTTTGTCAAGTGAGTGGGCAACTCGACTGTTAGAGGTTCTTAAGCCGCCCGAACGCCTCTAATTCGGCTTAACGACTACTGTCATAGACAGCATCCGGGATCAACTGCATAGCGTGCCTTCCAAAGCACGGAAGCGCTCATTTATAGTAACCACCTAAACAGGCGGTCCCATCAAAAAAAAATCATAAACCCATCCAATGACTGACCGCTGCCATCTTATCTACTATAGAATATAGAAGAACTTATTATTATAAAGAAGTAATATAGATAGTTCCTTTTAAAATAAGACGGTGATATCGCGAGTTCGCGACTTGAGGCACTCGTACGCAGCGGGATCTAGTGGTGGTCAACGTGAACTGGCCACTCCAGTAGTGTACATGTATAGTCTGTTGGAGCCGCCAGTTCCTGCCAGGCCTACACAACCACTGCACAAACCATTTAAAACTGCATGGTAATTGTGTAACTTTTCAAACGCGCATTAGCACATAATAATAAATATAATTAAATAATAAAAAAAACCTTTATTTACAGACGTTACCATTAACTTTTGTTAAAATGGGCGTCTGTTAAGTTATTATTACAAATTTGAAATACCTATCTAGCGTCTATTTGAACAGCAGTAGGTCGATCACGAAACTTTTCTTACTTTCCTTAGATTTAAATGTCATTTTCGAGCCGACCCGACGCTTGTCAAAAATTTGCACCACGTAACTACGTTCGAAAACGGTTCAGGGACCCAGTATCTCTTAGTAGTCTGTGCAGGGACCGTACAGATCACTAGGTGAATGAGTCTCACCGTTTCGTTATTGCAAAGAAAATCCAGTGAACGAATGGTTTATCTTTACTATGTATTGCGCCAATTCTATGAGAAAAGCAATATTTTTTTGGGACGGTGTATTTTTGATAAATAATCTTAATAAACTCGCATTATTATGCTTAAAGAAAATATATCAACCACGCAACTAGGGTTTCTGCTCGAGACTTCTCGAACTCGAGACAACTCGAGAGTTTCGCCTCCATTCGAGACGAGAAACAAATAGCCGACTCTCGAGACTCTCGAGTTCCGGCGAACACGAAATAAGGGCTAAAGTCAGGCTCGCCATTTTGCCGCTTTTGACAATAATAACGCCGCCCGCGCACTATAAACACGAACAGCGGACATCTCACTCGCACGCTTTGTAACTCGCCGCCGACGATTCCAGCTGAACGTGATCCACACCAAGTCACGAAAAGTTTAATTAGGAAAGAATTTCATATTTATGAGTCTACGGGAAAACGTACTCCTAATCTTGAGATGTTGTATCAAGCCCTTATGACCGTCAAGCCCACTTCTACAGAAAACGAGCGTGTTTTCAGTCTGGCTGCAAACATAGTAACCAAGATAAAAAACCGGCATTCGGACAAATCGATTAACGCTTTAATATTCTTAAAGGCCTACTTTTTAAGACAAAAATAACTTTTTAATAATTATACTGAATTATAAAAATGATTAGCTGTTAACACAGGAATGATGATTGATGAATGATCATACAAATTATTAATATATATCTCACTTAGATCATTAAAAGACAGTTAAATAAGTATGATTGTTGAAACTCCTCAATTTTATGTCACGTCATTGTAGTTAAATCGTTTGTTTATGATGATTATTGTATTATTTGCATTTGATTCCTAGTCCTAATTTTATTTAGATAAGTCTAGCCTTGCTTGTTAGAAGAAAAGATCTCTATCAAAAATACCAGTTTATGTCT
The DNA here is from genome assembly GCA_963854355.1 of Epinotia brunnichana. Lineage (NCBI taxonomy): Eukaryota > Metazoa > Arthropoda > Insecta > Lepidoptera > Tortricidae > Epinotia > Epinotia brunnichana. The sequence continues at coordinate 15,243,414 of OY977959.1, forward strand.
GATCAAAAGACTGAAAAAGTAGATTAGGTATGGTATATTGTTTTTATTATAAATTTTGATTTTTTGTAAGATTTTAGTTTTTGTATGTTTGTAAGAAGAATTTTAATATTGTTTTGTTTGTATATCTAACTTGTAGTGCAAAGTGCAATAAAAGAATTCTGATTTTTATTTGTTTTTCATTTTATATTCAGCAATAATTTACAATTTATTACCAAAGACTCGAGAGTCGAGACAACTCGAGAAATTGGAGTCGAGAATTCTCGAAACTCGAGAAATGAAATGAGGCGAGAAACGAGAAGCCCTACACGCAACCCAAAAACACAAAACGCATAATCTATATATATAAAAGAAGACTTCCTGACAGATCATCAACGCACAGCCGAAACTACTGGAACTAGAAACTTGAAATTTACACCTATACAACCTTTTATAACGTAGGCGACGGATAAGAAGCGATTTTTGGAAATTCCACCCCTAAAGGGGTTAAATAGGGGTGCAAAGTTTGTATGGGGGAAACTTTATTTTTTGAGCTGGAGTCTTCAAACTTTGTGGAAAGATTACTTTATAGAATACAAATAAAGTACTTTCAGCGTTTTGGAAAATTCTACCTCTAAGGGGGCTAAAAAGGGTTGTAAAATTTGTATGGGGGAAACTCTTTTTTGAGATAGAAGCTTAAAAGTTGGTAGAAATATTACTTATTGATATTATATTAAAACAACTTTCAGCGTTTTAGATATATCCACCCCTAAGGGGGTTAAAAGGGGGTGCAACTTTTGTATGGAGGAAACATTTGTTTTTTAGCTAGAGAATTAAAACATTGTAGAAAGCTTACTTAATAGAATAAAAATAAAGTACTTTCGGCGTTTTGGAAAATTCCACCCCTAAGGGGGTTGAAAATCATTGCAAAGTTTGTATGGAGGAAACTTTATTTTTTGAGCTAGAGTATTTAAACTTTGTAGAAAGATTACTTATTAGAATACAAATAAACTACTTTCAGCGTTTTAGAAAATTCTACTTCTAAGAGGGTAAAAAGGGGGTGCAACATTTGTATGGAGGAAACATGTTTTTTTAGCTAGAGACCTAAACCTTTGTAGAAAGCTTACTTATTAGAATAAAAATAAAGCACTTCCAGCGTTTTGAAAAATTCCACCCCTAAGGGGGTTCAAAATCATTGCAAAGTTTGTATGAGGGAAATTTTTTTTTGAGATACAAGGTTAAACGTTTGTAGAAAGATTACTTATTGAAATACAAAAAAGAACTTTCAGTGTTTTAGAAAACTCCACCCCTAAGGGGATTAAAAGGGAGTGCAACATTTGTATGGAGGCAACGTTTTTTTTAGCAAGAGACTTAAACCTTTGAGGAAAGCTTACTAACTAGAATAAAAATAAAGTACTTTCAGCGGTTTGGAAAATTCCACCCATAAGGGGTTAAAAATGGTTGCAAAGTTTGTATGAGGGATATTATATATAAATAATAACTTTTGAAATAAAAAAAAGCACTTTCAGCGGTTTAGAAAATTCCGCTCCTAAGGGGGTTAAAAGGGGGTGCAACATTTGTATAGAGGTAACATGTTTTTTTAGCTAGAGACTTAAAACTTTGAAAAAAGCCTACTTATTAGCATAAAAACAAAGCACTTTTAGCGTTTTGGAAAATTCCACCCCTAAGGGTTGTTAAAATCGTTGCAAAGTTTGTATGAGGGAAATTATTTTTTGAGATACAAGGTTAAACGTTTGGAGAAATATTACCTACTTATTGAAATACAAAAAAACCGGCCAGATGCGAGTTGGACTCGCGCACGAAGGGTTCCGTGTCAATAAAAATATTAATTTTATTTTGTTTTTAGCATTTGTTGTTATAGCGGCAACAGTAATACATCATCTGTGAAAATTTCAGCTGGAACTATCACGGTATAAGTGAGATACAGCCTGGTGACAGACAGACGGACGGACGGACGGACAGCGGAGTCTTAGTAATAGGGTCCCGTTTTACTCTTTGAGTACGAAACCCTAAAAACGCTATAACAACAAATACTAAAAACATATAGTAAAATAGTTTTTTTATAGATAATGGTACGGAACCCTTCGTGCGTGAGTCCGACTCGCACTTGACCGGTTTTTGTTTAAATTGAACCTCTAAAGGGGATTCCAAGTTTGTATGGCGAGCAAGTAATTTTTAATGTAAGGGATTTGTAACTTCGGTTATAGACTGTTTGCTGAAAGACTACAAAACTTATTTCAGCGTTTTTTTTTTATTTATCGCCTAAGAAGGTTAAAAGGGGGTTGGAAGTTTATGTAGAAAGCAAGACATTTTTAAAGTAAGAAATTTGTAACTTCGGATTTAGACTGTTTACTAAAAGACTACAAAACTAATTTCAATGTTTTTTTTTTTTAATTCATTCTTTAAACTAACATTTAGAAGATAACATGTTCTACGCGGACGAAGTCGCGGGCAACAGCTAGTGAGTAATATAAGTAGTTAAACACGATCAAAAGATAATTGCACATTATTGCGTAAAACCTACATATATATTTTTTTGTTCGTATAGTATTTTAAAAATATACATATATTTTTATCAGTAATTTTGTATAAATTAAAAGATATATTTCATCCAAAGAACTAAATGCCATCTAGTATGCAGTAGGAGAAATTTCTGACAATTAGAATGCAATGTATCCCATCGCGACATCTGGTATGTAGTAGAAGTTTTGTGACATTAGAATATAATGTTAGCTCTACACTGACGAGCTGATACGCGAAGAATTACAATTTGCGGCACGGACGGCTCGGACATATACCTACATCAAAAATACGAAGGTTGTTAGCTGTCATATATGAATATGTAAAACATGGGAGTCCATCCTAACCTTGCACTTAGTCGGTTTACATTATGTGATGTTGACCTCACAACAAATAGTTTAGCACATGTAAAGTTTTTTTACAACGATACATTGACAGAATTTTAAGGACTAATAATTCAATATTTTTGTGTGAAGCATCTTATGAAGAGAAAACATAACGTCTGATTGTTCTAAATGTGCTAATAGGTCCCTACTTAAAATATATATATTATATTTTATTTAAAAACACTAGTCAAGTTTGGACTGATCCATGATATTATTTAATTATGTAACTTCGTCCGTGTGAATCTCGTTTATAACGTAGCTCCATACTAACATTCGCCCCCTTTTCTCCCCCTATAAAAACAACCTACTTATGTCCTTCAAAAAGATTCAATCGGTTCAGCGATTTAAGCGTAAAAACGTAACACACAGACAGACATATTGCCAGAGCTTTCGCATTAAAAATTTGTTTATAATATTAGTTAGGATTTAGGCTGGGCGCAAACGTTCGGTTTCCACGTACGGTTTCCGGATTCGGTTTTCGAATTCTCGCGCTCGCAGGCGTTTACAATAATTATCGCTCCAGAGGGCTGCAAGTCGAAAACCTAATCCGGAAACCGTACGTGGAACCCGAACATTTTTTTTTTTAACGTTTGCGCCCAGCTTTAGAACTTAATTTGTTGTTCCGTTATCAAACTGAACATCCAGAAGTAGCTTCTGGTTGTCTAACAATTATACTAAATAAAATAATAAAACAGGACAAAGTATATTTTGACATGTCGTTTTGTGTAATACATGGCTAATAGATTTTTTGAATGCTTAGCTCATTAATAAAAACGAGTTCTTATTATTAAATACATTACAGTAGTTCTCGTACTGATATCGCCTTGCTTATATCCTGCCTTTATGATTAGTCAGATGTAAAGAATGGGCGAATAGATTTCCATCTTTCTAGAATGAGCAATTTTTTTAACCTTTTACTAGGCCCCTAAGAACTATAGCGTGTCTTCATACGTACTTTATATAGGTACTGTTACACCCGTATTGGGTATTGAACGCCTTGTAAAAAATGTATTTACGAAAGTCGGAAATGTTCCTTTAAACCAGAAATAAAAATATGGGGTACGGTTATCCCATCGCCTGTCTAAGTAATTCACTGTCATACCTACTCGATTTTCCTTTATTCCCAGTAGTCCCGTGGAAGAAGTTCCGTGGCGGAACTAGTGAGACTTTTTTTCCCAACAGTTCCGTGACGGAACTAGTGAGAATTTGTTATTCCCAATAGTTCCGTCAACGGTACCTACTTGGACATTTGGTGGGGCTATTAGGATATACAAATATTTAAATATATTTATTTATTATGAAACAAACAGTCATACAAAGATTATTCGTACAAGCTATCTTATTACTAAACAGACCCATAGTTTATATCTCCCTTTCTGTTGTAAAATATAGGTAGGTGGCGGGTCTCCGTCAAAACTGTCTTGATACCAGGAGACCATACGTTAATAGAAGGTTCTGGTTATGAAAATGGAAAAAAGTCAAGTTTCTCCTATGTATGGTCTCCTGGTATTTCGACAGCTTTGACGAAGCCCCCCTCCACGGGGCTCCTATTTCTGGTCTGTTTGCCCTTCGGGCAACTGAAGATACCTAACGATCCTAACCTACCTTAGTTTTTGAAGAAGAAGTCAAATATGGCCAGTGGGGCCACTTGTCCTTTTTGTGGTATTATCATCTACGAGAACGCAAGGAACTTACCTTTATTCCATCCAGCCCTACCAGTAGTTCGATAGTCGAACTGTTTGGATATTTTTTTTCCAAATTGTTATACTGACGGATCGAACTATTTGAAAACGTGGATTTCATTCGAATTAGAACTACTGACTCCGATGTATGTATAGTTAGGTTAGGTTCGTTTGGTATCTTCAGATGCCCGAAGGGCAAACTGACCAGAAATAGGAGCCCTGCAGAGCGGGGCTCCGTCAAAACTGTCGGAATACAAGGAGACCTTACATTAATAGGAGGTTCTGGTTATGAAAATGGAAAAAAGTCATGTTTCTCCTATGTATGGGTCTCCTGGCATTTTGATAGTTTTGACGGAGCCCCGCTCTGCGGGGCTCTTATTTCTGGTCTGTTTGCCCTTCAGGCATCTGAAGATACCTAACGAACCTAACCTACCTACATTATATAATAATATTGTATGTATTAATTCAATTCTGACTGTACCATTATATTCATAGTATTTCTATTTGGGATTAAAATCCGCGTTTCCAAATAGTTCGATCCGCCAGTATAATTATTTGGAAAAAAAAATCCAAACAGATCGACTATCGAACTACCGGTAGGACTAGATGGAATAAAGGGGAACTAATGGGATTATAAAATAAATATTTATTTGATGCTTTTGTTCCGCGGAATTATTGGGAAAAAAGTCTCACTAGTTCCGCCACGGAACTTCTTCCACGGGACTACTGGGAATAAAGGTCAATTTTGTCTTATTATATTCTTGATCAGGCGAAGGGATTTATTCCTCCCACATCTTATATCGGTTATCATAGTCAAGGTTTAACTCCAAATTCTTCAGGGAAAGTCTTTAAAAGGAGATTGTATGTACATGAACTCGCTGTAGGTTGAACACAAAAACTGTTTTATTACTTACGTGAGTTTTTATGACATGACAAGACAATTTACCGGGCCATGGGAAGAATAGCTCCCGCTGTATAGAAATGCAGTTGAGTGTCAATGAGGATGAGTGCCGAGGAGTAAAAGACCGCGAATAAAGGAGAGGTAAATTCTAGCTGGTCAATCGTACACTGATATTGTTTCACTTATAATTTATAATTACACGTCAGATACAGCGCTGCGTGTGCGAGGTTGATGACATTATTTTGGGTTAGTGCAAAGTACACGCGCATCGTTGCAGAAAACAATGTACATCTTTGTAACACCTGCACAGATAAACTCTAATAAGGCCATGGGATAATGTCAACCCACATCCTAATTCTGGTCATACACAATAATGCATGAATATTTAGCAATGTTTACGATTACATTACCTTTCAACACTCAAAATCATGTACTTCTGTTTCATAGAAATTAAGGAAAGTGTTCGATTTTCACCGTAGTTTACTAAAATTAGAGTTCAAGTGAATTAAAACGGCTGCCAAAGATATATTACGCGATTTAGAAGCGTGTTGTGAATGAAGATCATTAAATACTATTTTCAGGGATTGACAAAATATTTTGTAGGAGGTTTGGAGTAAAAACCTGACTACGGTAACCGATACGTTAACCCTTTGAACGCCAAGAACCCATAAAGTGGTAGCCTGTATGTTTTTTCCAAAATCTGTAAACGCCAATCTTCATTAATTTGAAATCGAAGGAAAGTCTCTTAAGACCATTTTCACCTAGCAACACGGGATCTGGTAGCTGCCCTCACTGACCCAAAATCTATTTCCACCCTGTATACTAACATATCTGCATTTAAGTATATCAAACTCGTACCGTGCGTTCAGAGCGACATAAGGGGGTTTTTCGCCTATCGTCAAAGGTGTGATTCGTCAAAATACATTTTTTGTCAAAGGCTCATTTAGTTGGTGGTTAGTTCGTAGTAAGTATAGGTATTAAGATGTTTAATTCGACGCTATGTCTTAGTGAGAGCAGTTTAGGAAGTAAGTGCATCTCTTTGTAAGAATTTGTTACTATTAGTGTATTGTTGTACATTTGCTTCTGTTGTTTCTCCAATAAATAAAATAAGATGTGAGTGCGATTCGTCAAAATATCCTTCTTGTCAAAGGTGCCTTTGGTCAAATTACGTTTGTCAAAAGTGCGATTCGTCAAAGCACGTTTCATGTGTCAGATCATTGTTTTGCGAAAAACATTGGGCAACTTTGTATGACGAAAATTGTCGTTTATATTTTTTGCAGCGGCCAAGGTTGTTTTTTAATGAGTTAGTGTGAATATTATCTCCATCTCCACTTATAATAAATCTCTAAATTAAAAAAAGAATCAGCCAGTTTGAAACTAAGCTTTCTGTGGTACGAATGTTCTCAGCATCCCATGAACGGAAAAATATGAAACATTTAATATAGGTACATTATTATTCCAGCTGCAACTTAGGATAGTTTTTATCCGACTGCGACAATTAATTTATTTTCCGTAATATACGACTTCATTTAATTTTTCATTTATTATTCTTAAAGTATATCGCCACCACATCTGTCAGCTAAAAGAAACGTCAAAATCACAGACTAATAAGAAATACTACGGACAAAATGGCGGAATTTCTTTGCCTTTCTTTCGCCTATTAATAATTTTAATCCCGTCTACGATATACATTGACGAGACACATAGGTACCAAAAGCAAATATAAAATTAATCGATTTTGATATGCGAACTTATATGCGCAAATGTCGAATTAGGGCGTAATTTCTACAAATGTAACAACAAATTCGAACAATATAAATTTGGTTTTTTTGAATGGCACGCGCGCGCGCTCTTTGCGTATTCAGCCAAACCACGAAAACCGAAACTCGAAGTTCGTATAATATATCTGCATTCCTGTTATTTGTTAGTGCGATAGAGATAGAGATACCCGAGTATTTTCAAATTCCGAAGTTCGTGATTTAAAAAAAAATACGGATGTCGGATAGATCTAAATTAATATTTTATGTGTGAATATGGGTTTACTATTGAGAGGCATAAAATCATTAATACTAATATAGTTACGCACATTTACTTTACGCCGAAAATAAGATATGCATAAGTCACATTTCGCATAATTTTTTATGCATAATATTAAAAAGCATAAATACAGAAAGCATAACCCTCATTAAAACTAATAACAAAAAGCATAAACATGAATACCCATAATAATCAATTGACATCATATCAAAATGCATAACGCTATTATCATATTAAAAGGAGTAGGTACGTATCACAATGTCTAAAATTAAAAAAAACTAACGTTAAATAACCTACGTTCAAAATCCCTAAAATCTAAAAATTTAGATTTTAGTGATTCTAGCCTATGGTTTACTTAGTAGTAAATTGCCTAATTGTCATTAGTAGTAAGTTTTAATAAAAGGTTTTGCCGTTCTTTTATAAAAAAATAACCTCGAAGACGAAAGCGGGAGCTTTGCTCCCGCTTCCGTCTTCTAACCTATCCGCGATCCGAGTCGGTTTTGCTAAATAAATATTTGATGCCCACCCAGCTTTGCTCCCGCTTTCGTCTTCGAGATTTTTTTTTTATAAAATAGCGGAAAAACTAATAATATAATTTTAGGTATTTTGACCAGCTTCATTCATTTAGACAACTGAAATTATGGAAAATGACAGATATACCAACTAATTATTAGCCCAAACAATAGTTTGCCTAATGTATATTCGGCCAATACACATTAGTCTAGCTAAAATTATGCTAATAGCGTAGTATGCCAGAAAAAAAGTAGGCCAAAATATTACTATGCGAAAGTACTATTATGCCACAAATAATTATGCCAAACCAATTATGCGAAACTGCATTAGTCTAAAAACCATTATGCGATCCAAGGGGACACCGTGCATATGGTTAAAATTATTTGGAAATACTAGGGTAAGTGCACCAGTGAATGAACGCTTAAGGATATTCTTGAATTTAAAAATTGTTTTATGTAAGATAGCTATACTTAATATCGGCCGTGACTGTTTGTACAGCTCAAACAAGTATTCTGAGTGCGTCTCACGAAATATAACAACATAATATATAATTTCATATTAATAACGTTGACAAGATATAATGAACGTTAGCTATAATAACAAAGACAATAAAATTATAAGGAATAACGGTCAGTTGCCATAATATTCATTTTATATAACGTATTTTTACGTAATACTCAAATTTACTAATTTCAGTTGGTATAACATGCAAAACGTATAACGATCATAATACATAATATCTTTTAGTATAAGCATTATAAGATATAAGAGACATGAGATATAAATCAGAGCCCGCGAAATAAGGTTAAGGCAGCTAGAAAAAGGGGGGCTCGGGGGGCGTAGTAAAAAACAAATCAACAATTGTATTTTTGGTAGGTTTAGGTTATGGTTATCTTGTGTCCCTTAGAGCGGAAATAGGCACCCCGCGAAGCGGGGTGACGTCGAAACGCTGGCGGTTAGGTTAGGTTTAGGTTAGTTTAAAATAATTGCCATGCGTTTTAAAAAAAAAATAAGTTCTATTAGGTTAGGTTACAAGGAGACAATTTACTTTAACTAAATGTTCAGGATTAATAAGGGCTCAACTGTAGAATATCTGGCATGGAGTACAGGGTTCATATTTTTTTTATAAATTGTTATCACTATAAGACGACTCCTCGCCAAATTTCAAGTTGCGGAAACGCTTGGTTTGCGAGAAAAAAAATATTTAAAATTTCATACAAAGTCCCGATTTTATGACCGCCATGACGCATATTTTTCTGTTTCTTTGCACGTGTTGTCATTGATATGTTCCTAATAGCGTACTTATCCAATCCTTTTGTTAAGCATTTGCATATTCTCTTCTAAGGCAGGTCGGTGTAGGTACGACGACGAGCGAAGCGAGTGAGACGATCCGAGAGCTTCGCTCTCAGACTCAGTAGTATCTAAGGGCGGAATTACTCTTTTAAATTGATAGATGTTAGCGTTGTGGGTTTCAGGTCCAAATATGAAGGGATTGAAGCTTTCATTCGTTATCATCCTGTTAATTATGTATGTAAATAAGTTAGATATAAATTGCGTTAGATGCTATTCTAGGCTAAAATCAAGACTACAATTAAAAGCGTAGAAAACTCGCGTTTCGTCCAAAATAATTGGTTTAAAACATGCTTCAGCATACTAATTCAGTATTGTTGGATTAGTGTATCATTTAATGTGTGCTAGATCTAGATTTATGGATTCATAAATTAGACTAGTTAGGTTAATTGCAGGAATGGATCGCTGGCCAGCAAGAAAACGCGTGGACGGGCGCGCGGGCTGCAGGGATATTCTACCCGCGAAGTCGAGAAAAGTGATTATCGATCGGAGCGGACAGGCGATGGAGGCTCCCTGGAAAACGGGCCTTATACCCTTTAGTTAAGGTATATTTTCAGATGAGGAGTCGGATTAGTGGCGTGATCGTGTTAGTATTGGCTATAAATACCCCGGCGGGCCGAGGAGCGTTTCACTTTTCTATGGGACGTCGAAGCGAGATCACGCTGCAGAATACGAGGGCGGCCAGGCTAGGCTGACCTCTGGGCGCGTACTACTTCGAGGCGGAGCAAGGCTGGTCACCGCTGGGCTGCATTACGGCTGTTGCTGAGAGGAATTAGAGTTTGGTAAGGTCGCAAATGCCTTTGCGATCGTCTGGTGAGATTGAATATTTTATTTTAAAGTGTGACTAATCATAGTGAATTCTGGAATTTCTTAGGGGGTAATTATCTTGTGCGCACATTGTCTTGAATTGAGTGATTAATATTTAGGCAATATCTTTCTGCTCGTGAACTGATATGATCTTATATGATCACGTGTGTATTTTGAATATGTGGCGGTCTAATAGGTTTATCACCTAATAAATGCGCTTAAGACATCATCATATTAGAATTCCGTATACTCCCATGAAGTGAAGTGAACACGACTATTTATAGTACATGAATGTTCGCCAAGGAACGGTCCAATGGTAAATAATTCCTAATTGTATACCAGTATCTAGTGGTTAGTTGTAGGTACAAATGAGGGAAATCTTTATTAAAATATGTGCTAATATTATGTTGTAATTTATTTATGGCGGAGGAGCTGGCTTGTTACGAGCGTCGAGGGAGATCAGAAGGGCAGGAGCCCTGGGAACCAGAGAGGCGTTGGGTACGTGTCCCACTATTAAGAAATTAAAATCTGGTGAGTGACCTTTATAATCACTGTATTGAATGATTCTGAAACTTATTAATTTGTTTTTGGGCTATTATCTAACCATTTCAACGTTATCATACTTGAATTTGTGTATCGAAATCTAGTTCTACTGTATATAGTTTGGGGAATATGCTAGATAAAGTACGAGCGGTTTATGTATAGGTTATGAACGGATCTAGGTCATTGGTTAAATAACTGACGATATTACAGGAATGTTGTTTTGTTCTACATATATATTACTAGTTGATTTGTCACTGCGATATGATTGGGTTCCGTGCGCCCCCACGAGATAAAGTGATCAATTATTATACGACAACCTAGCTATAGCAATTGACTCGGGCCGTGGTACGCGTTACACTATGAGGATAGATTGTTAAGATGCGGATAAGCGACAAATATTACCACAAGTTCATATTAATATCCGGTGGTTAGTATAGGTGCTGATGGGTGGTTACTTTACTAGATTAACGCAACTGAATAAAGTAGTTATATACACTCGTGGCTGTGTGCTCGGTGTCGAGACAACCATATCCACAGGGCACATTGACGACCCTGGCCACACGAGAATTCTCCCGAAAGGGGCTTCTTAGTCAGCAGAGATGTGCCCGCACTAGAGCGCCAGTCATAGATGTGTAGACAGAGTGAGTGGCTGAGAGTCTTCAATCTTGCAAATTGAGGGACCTCACTGGTCGAGCTGCTGTCTTAGTTCTAACAACCCTCTTAACAAGGGTTACGGTTGTGTTGGTTTATGAAGTAATCAGATGTACTTATAGAGATATTGTGTGGAATTCCTTGAATGAATGAATCTAGCGTAGTAAATTAGTTATGTACACCTGTGGCCGAGAGCTTAGCGTTGTGGACAACCATATCCAAAGAGCACATTGACGACCCTGACCAATACGAGAATTCGCCCGTTAAGGGGTTTCTTAGTCAGTAGAGATGATGATCGCGCTTAGGCCTCCGTCACGGATGTGTCAACGAAGGTAAGGTTGGTGAGACCTTTCAGTCTTGCAAACTGAAGAGTTTCGCTGGCCGAGCCGTCGTTTTGCTTTAACCGAAGCTTCTTACCGTGAAGCTAGCTATGTTGATTTTACAAGGAAATCCAACACTTTCGCTTTAGTAACGGCAATAATTAAGTAGGTATCTTCTTAGGTGGGGTCGTTATTATCGGGATCAGGTTCTACTAAAATGGGGTTAATGTACAACTTCAATTAACGTGTAACTGTTTCCCTTTATAGAAATACAAACTTCATACTTCTCGAAAAGGGCCTGGTTCTACTCACACAACGCGGGGCCTCATCACTAGACGAAATCACACGCCAAGCCACTTCACCAGCGCGAATCACGTATAGCTTAGGTCTAAATAGGTCTTCGAGGTTAGGTTCCAGAGATAATAAATTCTAGGTTAGATTACGGCATTGTAGGCCTGGAGTCGGACGGTTTTTTATTTGACCGAATCTCTTTCCGTCCGGCAATATCCTAGGAGATGATTTGGTCTGTTAAAGTACTCAAGCTCGATTACTTTAACATAAATAACGAGAGATTCTGTAGCTGTAGGATAGATTTACCTAGACTAGAATAAAACCCAACCTTTCTAGTAGGATCGGCCGGAACTAACTCGGTTTTTCTATTCGCTTTGGTACGAGTTAGTATTTATAGGATCAAAGTGGATATCTAGTACAATCGAGTCTTGATCTTACTGGATTAATTAATCAAAGGTTCTTTAACTTCAAAACAAACAAAATTAATTTGATATTTCTATGGTAAATAAATGATTTATTTTCTCGCTTACTATCTGTTTAATTTTATTCAATAGCTTTTCCTTCAGGTAGGATTCCATTTTCAGACGACTAGAAGCTTCTCAGGAGCTTCAGCTTTCAGCTAGGGGTTAATTTAAGTTCAGAATAGGAAACCATAAAAAGCAAGCAATTTATGAGGTTGAAGCGTTACATTTTGGTGAGGCCGTGATCAGGATGAAAATAGGGTTTTAAATTCACTTTTTAGTATCCCGGGTTACTACAGAATAGAGTATTTTAGATATAAAAAAAAATAAAATAAAAAAAAAAATAATAATAAAAGAAAAAAACATTTTTATTACGTGATTCGCTTGGTGAAAGGGCTAATTAATTTTATTTACAGATTTTTCTGTGTGTGGGTTATACAAATAACCCACATTTTGTTGCCGTGGAGTAGATAGAGAGATGGAGTTTGTATTTTTTTTTTAATGTTGTGTTGTGTATTATTTTCAGGACTTTCTTTCTTTTATTTTATTTCAAAGAGATTTTCACGCGCGATATGTACGTGAATTGTGTTGTGTATTATTTTCAGGACTTTCTTTCTTTTATTTAATTTCAAAGGGATTTTCACGCGCGGTACGTAGGTGAATTACTAATCAATAAGTTATATCACATTAAACTATGAAAAATATGCATAGAAATAATTTTGTTGTAGACGAAGGGCTAATATTATTTTGACAGAAATTCATTTGGGGGTACACATTTTTATTCCCGACTGTACCTTTCTACATATGTTTACCAACTGCTCATTGAGACGATTCTAACGAGCCCAAACTCGATGGGTTTGTGTCATTGTATCACGAAGTTCCTAGGCCCATCTTCCAACCCCAGCATCAGATTAGTTCCTTGTCATCATAACTTTAATTTGTCATGCGATTTATACATATGTGCGAAATTTTAGGCCGAACGGAAGTCGGAAAGTGAGTCTTATTTAAGAATTAAGTATAAACGTAACAGTACCTAAACACTCTTTTCATCGGACAGTCGTCTAAAAGTAGTGCCTATGCGATATTTGTAAATTAGGGGGGCAGCAATGTTTTGTGGGAGGGACTTACGATCTACCATTGCAATAGAGGAGGGTCTAATTTAAGAATTAAGTGGAAGCGTAATAGTAAATACTCTTTTCATCGGGCAGTAGTGTAAAAGTAGCGCCTACGCAAAATTTGTATAAAAGGGGGGCAGGAATGTTATGCGGAATGGCCTTACAATCTGCCAATGCCATAGCACAATTAAGTAGGTTCCATATACATCAGGCGGTTGCGGTAGTAGTTATAATAAAGTTTAGGTATAATGCTTTTATTCCAAAATAAAATAAAAATAAAATAAAACGGATCTAGATAACCTCAAGATAGTATTTTGTTAAATTAGCATCTTATGTATTTAGCTACGATTATTTCATCCTTCATATTCAATTGTTGCATTTGAGTTCGCAAGAATAGTGTTGAGGTCATTGACATCTGTCCCGCGGTTGGGCAATTATTCGTTAAATAGTGGTTAGGAAAGTACCGGTGGATGATTATAGTACCAAGGACTTAGGAACATACTTAAGAACTCATCACATAATAGGGGTTAGAGTTATAGGTAACTTTCGTAAGCTAGGGGAGAAAAGTAGGTACGCGTTATACCTAGTTAGTTGACCTAGTCAAATTGAATCCAATTCTCGGCGTTTACGTTAAATCGATCGCTACTAAGTACCTATTGTCCGAAATCTTAAGTACCTATAACCTTGCGGATATTTTCTACGTAATCGTCTTTGTAAAGAAAGTAATTGTAAGAATAGATAAGTAGGTAATTCGCGCGAGTTATATTCATTAACCAGTTAAAATGATAGGAAACTGGAGCGGTTATCTGTTACAAGAAAATGCGCATTCGAATCGGATTAGTTCCGGCTAGAAATTCAAATACCTAAGATCAAAGGTACACTATAATGGACTTTGTTGTTAGGTCATTAAGGTCAAAAGGTAAGCTGTGTGTAGGTATTTAAATGGTTGTCATCGTGAGTCAGTGAACCGGTTGTATGTACGCGTGAGATTTCAATTTTTAATTACGTAGGTACATAAAACCACTTTGGCAGGGTTAAAATAGTGACAGGTTTGAAGATAAGCAACAAGTAAAGGGCACCTAAATACCTGCCTAGCTCCATAGAGGTACATTCCTGACATGGTAGGACTCACACATTTCCACATAAATACGCGGCCACTCTATCACATTCACTTTATAATGTGCACTAGTTCAATTATCACTACATTGATTTATGTTTGAATACACACTAAACCACAGTAAAACACTTTAAACTGATTAAATAATAGGCCTAAATATGCGAGAATTCGGCTCGTTGAAGCCCGCGCGCAAACTAAAAACAATTTTAAACATCGAACTTAGGTTCGGGCAGCCATTTTGGAACCTAGCGACGTCGCGGCGCCAGTAATCATAAAGATTTTTGGCGGGAAATTGTTGTTTAATTTGATAATAAAGGAGTAATATTAATTAACTATATGTCGCGTTCACTAATAATTTAGTGGAATGGGTGAACAATTTTAGGATCATAGGATAAATATTTATGTAATGCATTAAGGTCGGTCTTAAATAAAGCGCGTCGCACGTAAAATATTTTGACACGGAAAATAATGTAGCCAGTTAGATGCGTTAATATTGATAGTAACTTTATGATAATGGCATAGTGTAAATTATTTCTAATAACTAGGTAATAATATAGTTGCTTTACTTTTAAGGTGGTTTTTCTCACGGGCCGGAATTGATATCGGCGAATTAAATATATAGAAATAGTATGCGACAAAATTAGCTTTGTGTGGAGGTTGCGGGCTAAGTATAAGCTAGTTAGAGCCTACATATTTTATATTGGTCAATTCTAATAGGTATGTTAAGTACCTTAAAGCGTCACGCGGGTTTACGTAGGTACAATGTAATGAAAATGATAATAGATAGATTGCGCCTTACAAAACTTAGCGAAATAAAGTTTTAGACCCATCACACACTGTAGGTATAGCGAATTTCATTGTAATCAGTAGCTTAATTAACGCTAACGTACTTACGAACGTTCGAATTAGAAAATAAGTAAGTAAGTAATAATAGATATATATATATATAGATATAAGATTAAGGCGCTATTGTATTAGGTCAACCTGTAAAAATAGTTGCTGTGCTGAAATAAATAAATAAAATAAATAAAAAAATAAAATAAAAAAGGTAACACGTGTTGGCAAGCGAATGAAATAAAACGAATTCATTGAATAAGGATATTCCGAAATCCGTCTGTCTGGTTTAGTTACTTCATGAGTCATAATTATAGAGCGGGGTTTGTGAAGTTTCAGAATAATTTAAATAATTAATTATAATTCCAGTCAAGTTAGGTTTTCATATATATATGCAAAACCAAGCACGCGTGATCTACGGTACGACATTATTAGTTAGCGAATAACTTTGATACTCAGGTTCTGAGGCGAAAGACTTCGCTGATAGGGATTTCCGAATCTCACGGGAGATTCAGCTCTAAGAAAGGGGGGCAGAAGGCTTAGAATCGTAAGACAATGTGTGTAGGGCATGAAATTGATTAACCGCAACGCACTTAATTATTAATAAGGTAGTGTTAAAGTCATGGGTTCTATCAATAGGGTTGAATGCAATTTAAATGTAGGTAGGTATAGTAAGTAAATATAGTACGGATCAATTCATTGATAGTTACGTTGATAGTAAAATTTATTACTTACGTATTTTAAACGTAAGATGGATAGTTGTCCCAGTCTGATACCGAAAGATTAGAGCTTGTCAGACAAATACCATATATGTACCGGTTCACGTCAGGTTACGAAAGATATTCGCCATGTTTACATTATATGGTAACAGGGCAATTCGGAGAAATTATATTAGTAATACCAAGTTGTGCACGTGTTATTATTATTATGTACTTTAAGGCAGGAGTCGTATATATCGCATGGCACTTTAATTGGTTACCATATTATGTGATACTGGAGTATGTAAACTAACTGTTCCACCTCTCTAGTCATTGTTGAGGTAATGTGAATTTCGAAATAGGTCGTTAATTTCGCAAGTTATCTTAACGGCGCACTGGACGGGCGGTTTGTCCGGCGGGCTATGAATCGCGAGCGTCCGGGTTCGATCCCCGGTACGGAAAAATCTTTTTGTGTTTTTTTATTTTTGCTTTACTAACAATATTGTGGGCTACTACTTTTTAAACCTTTGGTTATTAAATTGAACGAATTTTACAATGTTTGGAGCAAGTTAAGGGTAATTGGGGATACTTATATATTTAGGCGTTTATAGTTTTAACATTATGCGATTTAGGTATTCATCAAATTGTGTATTTGTCTACGACATAGGGCCCGTCTATTTTTTTTCCATGAAGTACCTATGACAAAAATTACTTATCAGTTAATGTAAGAGGTTGTAATTAGGTATTATTTAAGGGTCTGCGGTATAATTTTACGGATGCATAAAATTATCATCGAGGCACTCGCGTAGGTTTATTGAACAGAACGTATGGTTGTTTATAAACGATATTCGTATTAGGGCATATTTCCAAGTTCGGTTACAAAACTAGCGCAAAATAGGTCAGATATTGGTCACGTAGGAAAATTAATCCGACCCGTGGCGGGGATATTTTGATACTAGCGACGAACGCAAGTGATATTTCTCTCATCCATGTAAGAAATAAGTAGTCGGCCGATGGATTAACTGTCGCATGAGTAAGATCGCGGTTGCTTTCCGTTCTTTCGTAACCGTTTAAAAGAGTTTAGTACCTTTACTGAATTCAGTGCTGGATTAAAATAGGCCTTATGGATTAAAATGGGGAGATTTTAGAAGAAGGAATTACTTACGGTCGGTTGACTAGACACACCCTAGTCGAGTTCCTGGTAGCACAGTATTCATTGTTTCACTAACTTCACTTTAAAACTAACTTTAATTAATAATACACAATATTGACTCAAACACGAGTAATGACACGTTGGAATAGGCTGAAATAGGAGGCAAAACACTCGTTGTTGCACTATACAAGTCAGACGTAACTGGAGCAATTTATTCCTTCAAATAATAGCAATCTAGACACTAGTTATTAAATTATTTGATTAATTACGACGAATGTTGTTTACAAAATTTGTCTAGCGAGGCCGCGGGAATTTGACATTTGCTGATTTGGGTTAAGATCTGTGGTGAGGCTTTAATGTACGGCCAAGTGGCGTGTT
This sequence comes from Epinotia brunnichana, assembly GCA_963854355.1. NCBI lineage: Eukaryota > Metazoa > Arthropoda > Insecta > Lepidoptera > Tortricidae > Epinotia > Epinotia brunnichana. The sequence goes on from OY977959.1 coordinate 15,261,168, forward strand.
TAAACGGTTGTTACGGTTTAGGAAAAATTAGGAGTTGTGAATATATAAAGCCTGAGCTTACTTAGAGGTGGTAATTTAATTCTAATGGGGTTTTGTCATGTGGAATACGGTGGCGGAATGAAGGGGTTAATTCGGTTTCGAGTCAAATCATTTACGCGTTACAAGAGCATCTTACATTTATAAACTGTGTATCAGGCAAGTGAGGTATTGGAAATTATGTTAAATTTTTTTTGACAAGAGAGTTCATATTTACTTAGACGGATTTTCCTTGCCTACTAACATTAAACTAGGACCTTTTATTAGATAGACCTTGCCAGTACGTTGTGTCTAGTTGATAAATCTAATGATTAATTTCCCTGCGCTTAAAGTTATTAAACTATAAATGTGATTAACAGGTCCTACCAATGTCAGAATTCGCGTCGATTTATAAGGGGCCTTTTGTAATTGGGGTTAGCATTGTGATTATAAAATACTCTGATACTACATTATACCCAAATGAGGAATCCTAGTAAGAGTTTGTATCCATACCAAAATTTGTAGACATCCCATTGAAATTGAGTCGCGCATTATGTTGGGTGTACATTATCGTTTGTAGGGCCATTATCGTTTGTATCGCGGGAGGATTAGCGTAGTCGGTTGTCTTTAATCCATTCGGTATGATAGCTTTGCAAGGGTACTACCACAATTTTAGTTAACATCTTAGACGATTAATATCAAAAAATAAATAATAAAAAGTAGAATAAGTAAAGTTATAGTCTGTGTTAAGAATAGTTACGCGATCAACTCACCGCTGGTTCAAATCGCGCGAATGGAACCGTAAGTACTTCGCGTTGTTCGTTTCACACTAGATATTTAAAAAAAAAAAAAAAAAAAGGGGGAAATTTAGTACTTTATGCTTGATTCCGTGCTTAAAACTAGAATAGAATAGGCAACTTGTAAGTTTGTAAATAAGATATTATGTAGTCGAGATCGTAAGGCGTATCAATAGTGTGCGCTCACGGGAGGTCGTGCGTCGATAAGGTTAACCGACTTTCAAAAAGGGGAGGGCTCTCAGATGGGTTGTATTTTACTTCTTTAAATCAGGTTGGACGTTAATTAAAGGCGCCTATATAGGTTGTTCAACAACAAATTAGGTACTTGTTATAAAATATTAACAAAATGGTTGGTTGTAGTATGGGAATTTAGGTATTTTTAATGCGTAATATTTGTCGTCAGAAAAATTCCTAAGTCAATAAATTGTCAAAGATGTAGTTCACGATAGATTATACCGGTAGCTATTAAGGTAGATTCGAGATCGCCGCGTTGGGGGTGGCAAAATTAGCACTGACCCCTGGTCTTATATTGATATTGAGAGGTTAGAGACCAAGTTATACTGGCTGTAAGCAATAAATCGATTTGAGTCGAGTCGATCTGCATTGGCGAATATCAAGGTTGGCGCAATGACCACCGGATTGTCTCGCTATCAGCTGGGCTGTTATTCTGGGCGTACTAGGGAAGCACCTCACCTCACCTCACCTTTCACCACTAGCGAAAGTAGATCTATACCCGCAGCGCTGAGTCATCGTTACCATCGTCATCATATTAGCCGGTAGACAGCTACTGTTAGACAGGACTCCCCCAAAGAGTACTAGCGGTTATATCCCAATATTTAGTTGTTACGAATTGCGGAGTCTAGAGATATTTGTACGTGACCTTTTAGGATGACGTAAAATAAGTTACAGGATAACGGGACATAAATTAAGTACTAGATGGTATAAATTTATAATTCTTTTTTTTGAGTTGGCGGGAAATTTTAATTTTGTTCTTGTCATCCCTTCCTTTCGGAGAAAGTAGGTATACGGCGGATTGACGTCTCATAGGTATAAAGGGGGAATCAGATAACCTGTTGTCGTGCGTGTCAAATTTTAGATACTTAAGTTGAAATTTTAGATCGCGGCTCATCTTGGTTTTAAGGGATTCCTGACGGGTATCATTTTCAAGTTATACGGGAATGCAGGTTCTAGATTTAAGATAAGTTTGGAATCCAGGATGGCTGATAAAATTTTTGAAAGAAAAAATCGGCGCGAGTATCATTTTCGAGTAATGCACGGATGCAGATTTCGAATTTTGGGGCTAAATTTGGAGTTCAATAGGGCAGGGTCGGCTTTGGAGAAGAAGAGGTCGCGGCTACCGTATTCGATTAGCTTGTGATTGTATATTTTGAATTACGATACAGATGTGGGGTAAAGGCGACGGTGTTATGACAGCGTGACGGCAGTTGCAGTTGCGGGAGCGGAATTTCAAGCATCGATTGAATACTAATTATTGAAACTTACAGGTATCTTATGAGAACGAAGAGATGGAGTTCATAATAAAGGGAAGGATATGGGGCCGTGATCGTCTAGTGGTTAGGACCTTACGCAGTTATAATTATTCCGGCTTAAATTTATCTCAAGCATGGAATATGGTTATATATTTTGTCCACATGTTATGCGCTAGGTAGTGCATAAACAACGTTAAATATTTACATGAAATAATCCATTTATTACAGGTATATCTTAAGATGTATGATGCGTTTGTCAATACAATATTGACATCAGGCGTTAAATTTATGTGGGTCCTAATAGGGCGTGGGTGTTTTCTTCATTTAGTAACCGGCGAATCTTACGTTTGCACAATATATGGTATTGGCGTAAGACTAATTTTAAACTAATGAATTATATATTGCGATTTATCTGGTATTTACTACATAAATTATAGTATTACGAAAACTTGAGATCCAACTATAAAATTATTTAAGTTGTGAGAATGGGGGGCAGTTATTTAATTAATGACTGATAGGTAAATGGTAAAAGGGATATGGCTTAAAATTTAGATATTTACGGGTTACTCTAGGAGGGTTAATTAAGTTTGACTTGCTGTCTTTTATAATCTTCAAACATATGAAGGGCAGGTTAGTTGGCTGTGTGCGAATAGGGCTGTGCGGATCAATTAAAGCAGTAAAATTTTGTTTTGCAAAATAAGTAAAGTAGTAATATTATATTATCACTTTGTTCTACTCTTCATATCATAATTTTCTCGTCTTATAAAGTAAATGTAAATTCTCATAGCATATAACTTGGGAAGAACATTATATATCATTAATGTGGTTGTACTGTCGGATTCCGTTTAGTTGGTCTAAGTCGTGTTTAGGGCAAGGGGATTAATTAGGTTGGGAGGGTATATGTGTGTGTTCGTTGAGTTAAGAGATGTATGAGTCCACGTGAGAGGTAGTGCTGAAAGTGTGATTGTATGATAACAATGGGCTTTTACCGACTGGTCGGAGTTCGCAGTGCAACCTAGGTTTGTTGGTACTGATTGATCTCTCCAAACCATTTTACACCGGTGTTTCCGCAGTTATAGTTTGGTTAGGTTAAAGTCATAAAATGACAAGGTCCTTGTGTGACTAACTGTGGCGACACTATACTCTACAGAAGCTAAGCTGAAAGGCTAAGCTAGTCTTATCTTCGTCCTACACATCTCTTCGTGGCAAGGATACTTCCGACACCATATTCTTCGGGATGATTTGTCAACGAACATTCATTCTGAAACTTAAGTAATAATATTTTAACTTCCATTACTGGGAATTTATCAGGAATTTCCTATTATATGTTAAGTAATTTGCAATGTCAAGATTACAATCTTGCAAGGGTTCAATGAACATGGTTTGTTGAAATTAAATTTAGTAAGGCTGTTATTCTTACACGATGGTGAAGTGTTGCATTTTGTATTTGAGTAATGCAAACGTATTTTATAGTAGTTACGACATTTCTACAGTAAAGCTGGGTGGGGCTTGGACGCATGTAGTCGGATTCTCCATAGGATGTCAAGGCACTTCCTAGAGACCCCACGGGGTTGATGAATGTTACTGTGTGCGACTGGGTCACGTTCGGTATAGAGATAGAGTATCATCGCGAACGACGATTAAAGTTAAAGTTTGTTTGATGTTTTGTCAGTATTATCACTATCGTTAATGGTTTGATGGTGCTGTCAGGACATTGAAGGGATTAATGCAAAATTAACCCAGTAGTTTATGAACAGTTTGCCTCTAGTGTGGAATACAGTCTGAAGTCGGATATCCTAGTCAAGAAGAAACATTCTCCACTGGGTTTGCTTGGTGGTTATCTGTGTACTCAGTGTTCTGCTGTTCGCATGGGGAGTTATTGTAATAACATAAACCGAGATATGTGGTCGAACCTGGATCCTTGGTAGCCAGAAGGTATCTGAGGGTTCGGGGTGTTAGTGCAACATCGTGGTCATTAGGATCTATTGGGCTCACAACCTAGTACTTTGTGCGAATGGGAGTATTCTGGGGAAGTTTTCTAGCGGCGCCGACCGAGATATGTGGTCTAACTTGAGTTTGTGGTGGCCAGGGGGCATCTGTGGGCTCAAGGTGAAGCTAGAAGATAATTATATTGTGTCATCGGCCGAGATATGTGGCCTAACTTGTACTGACGGAAGCCAGAAGGCAACTGGAGGTGCAAGGTGATGCAGTATAGGGGTTTGTATTGCCAGCCGAGATATGTGGCTAAACTTGAGTTTGTGGTGGCCAGGGGGCATCTGTGGACTCAAGGTGGTACCGTAGGGATGGGTATGTGTGTCATCAGCCGAGATATGTGGCTAAACTTGTGCTGACGGAAGCCAGAAGGTGACTGGAGGCACAAGGTGATACAGGGGCTATTCTTCAACGTCCATCACCAAGCAAACGTAGTGGTTAAACATTCACACACCTAAAATACACTTGTTGGAGAGATCGATATATCAACGAATTGAAACTTCCCGAGTTATGGGGTTGGCAATTTTTGCAAAATTATAATCATAGATTATTGGTCGGAATTAATTGGGAGATTTATGTAAATAGACACAGCTAACAAATCTAGCCTTCAGTTAGAGTAATATTATATTTAAATTTGGTATAAAGACAGTAGGTTAACGGAATTATCTACTCAAAGTTATTTAAAAATTCACCATTAATAGGTCGCAATTCCTTGTTTATTGCTTAGGTATGTTTAAGATTGTGATAATGCTTCGCTCAAAATCGTAGATTTCTCGCTGTGCATGATCATGGGGCAGATTGAGACGATCCGAGAGCTTCGCTCTCAGACTCAGTAGTATCTAAGGGCGGAATTACTCTTTTAAATTGATAGATGTTAGCGTTGTGGGTTTCAGGTCCAAATATGAAGGGATTGAAGCTTTCATTCGTTATCATCCTGTTAATTATGTATGTAAATAAGTTAGATATAAATTGCGTTAGATGCTATTCTAGGCTAAAATCAAGACTACAATTAAAAGCGTAGAAAACTCGCGTTTCGTCCAAAATAATTGGTTTAAAACATGCTTCAGCATACTAATTCAGTATTGTTGGATTAGTGTATCATTTAATGTGTGCTAGATCTAGATTTATGGATTCATAAATTAGACTAGTTAGGTTAATTGCAGGAATGGATCGCTGGCCAGCAAGAAAACGCGTGGACGGGCGCGCGGGCTGCAGGGATATTCTACCCGCGAAGTCGAGAAAAGTGATTATCGATCGGAGCGGACAGGCGATGGAGGCTCCCTGGAAAACGGGCCTTATACCCTTTAGTTAAGGTATATTTTCAGATGAGGAGTCGGATTAGTGGCGTGATCGTGTTAGTATTGGCTATAAATACCCCGGCGGGCCGAGGAGCGTTTCACTTTTCTATGGGACGTCGAAGCGAGATCACGCTGCAGAATACGAGGGCGGCCAGGCTAGGCTGACCTCTGGGCGCGTACTACTTCGAGGCGGAGCAAGGCTGGTCACCGCTGGGCTGCATTACGGCTGTTGCTGAGAGGAATTAGAGTTTGGTAAGGTCGCAAATGCCTTTGCGATCGTCTGGTGAGATTGAATATTTTATTTTAAAGTGTGACTAATCATAGTGAATTCTGGAATTTCTTAGGGGGTAATTATCTTGTGCGCACATTGTCTTGAATTGAGTGATTAATATTTAGGCAATATCTTTCTGCTCGTGAACTGATATGATCTTATATGATCACGTGTGTATTTTGAATATGTGGCGGTCTAATAGGTTTATCACCTAATAAATGCGCTTAAGACATCATCATATTAGAATTCCGTATACTCCCATGAAGTGAAGTGAACACGACTATTTATAGTACATGAATGTTCGCCAAGGAACGGTCCAATGGTAAATAATTCCTAATTGTATACCAGTATCTAGTGGTTAGTTGTAGGTACAAATGAGGGAAATCTTTATTAAAATATGTGCTAATATTATGTTGTAATTTATTTATGGCGGAGGAGCTGGCTTGTTACGAGCGTCGAGGGAGATCAGAAGGGCAGGAGCCCTGGGAACCAGAGAGGCGTTGGGTACGTGTCCCACTATTAAGAAATTAAAATCTGGTGAGTGACCTTTATAATCACTGTATTGAATGATTCTGAAACTTATTAATTTGTTTTTGGGCTATTATCTAACCATTTCAACGTTATCATACTTGAATTTGTGTATCGAAATCTAGTTCTACTGTATATAGTTTGGGGAATATGCTAGATAAAGTACGAGCGGTTTATGTATAGGTTATGAACGGATCTAGGTCATTGGTTAAATAACTGACGATATTACAGGAATGTTGTTTTGTTCTACATATATATTACTAGTTGATTTGTCACTGCGATATGATTGGGTTCCGTGCGCCCCCACGAGATAAAGTGATCAATTATTATACGACAACCTAGCTATAGCAATTGACTCGGGCCGTGGTACGCGTTACACTATGAGGATAGATTGTTAAGATGCGGATAAGCGACAAATATTACCACAAGTTCATATTAATATCCGGTGGTTAGTATAGGTGCTGATGGGTGGTTACTTTACTAGATTAACGCAACTGAATAAAGTAGTTATATACACTCGTGGCTGTGTGCTCGGTGTCGAGACAACCATATCCACAGGGCACATTGACGACCCTGGCCACACGAGAATTCTCCCGAAAGGGGCTTCTTAGTCAGCAGAGATGTGCCCGCACTAGAGCGCCAGTCATAGATGTGTAGACAGAGTGAGTGGCTGAGAGTCTTCAATCTTGCAAATTGAGGGACCTCACTGGTCGAGCTGCTGTCTTAGTTCTAACAACCCTCTTAACAAGGGTTACGGTTGTGTTGGTTTATGAAGTAATCAGATGTACTTATAGAGATATTGTGTGGAATTCCTTGAATGAATGAATCTAGCGTAGTAAATTAGTTATGTACACCTGTGGCCGAGAGCTTAGCGTTGTGGACAACCATATCCAAAGAGCACATTGACGACCCTGACCAATACGAGAATTCGCCCGTTAAGGGGTTTCTTAGTCAGTAGAGATGATGATCGCGCTTAGGCCTCCGTCACGGATGTGTCAACGAAGGTAAGGTTGGTGAGACCTTTCAGTCTTGCAAACTGAAGAGTTTCGCTGGCCGAGCCGTCGTTTTGCTTTAACCGAAGCTTCTTACCGTGAAGCTAGCTATGTTGATTTTACAAGGAAATCCAACACTTTCGCTTTAGTAACGGCAATAATTAAGTAGGTATCTTGTTAGGTGGGGTCGTTATTATCGGGATCTCAACAAAAGTATCGCAGTGGGTTGGTAATTAATTATCATTCGTCAGTTCAACTGTGCATTGTCGTATATTTAACATTGTTCCGACTATAAAGTGCCTTTGAGTTGATTGGGTGAGATTGGTTGCTAAGACATTGTGTTACATCCATTGAGATATTTTGGGGGTGAATTGTATTATAAATAGCTTAGGAAAAGTCAGTACTAATTGGTATTAGATTTGATAGAAATAACGATAGGGTAGGCGGAATCAACAGATGAGGTGGGATTACTAGCGAGTACGAGCAGCCGCGAGCGAGCGAGAGGCGAGCGCTACAGTTCGCTAACAACTCTAAGATTCATCGTTAGGGAGAATCGATATTATACTAGACATTGCGTCATTCATGTACCTGGAAGTAAAACATGTACTAATATTCTATTTCAATAGACTATCATCGCATCATCATCAATATCTTGACATACGATTATTTTCGTTATATCATCGCATCATCATCAATATCTTGACATACGATTATTTTCGTTATATCATCGCATCATCATCAATATCTTGACATACGATTATTTTCGTTATTATATCATCGCATCATCATCAATATCTTGACTTCTTCACGATTATTTTCATTATTATGTCATCGCATCATCATCAATAGAGATCCCATCATGGCCAACACAAGTTGACCACTATTGTATTGCGAGTCTGTTTAAAGGGCGTCACCTACCACATCTATACCACACCTACAACTTAGTATAACAAGGAATTTATGCCCACTTTAGCCTCCATAGTTGTGCATCACTTAATGAAACTACAGAATTGTAAATTAATTCTAAGGAACCTGGTATAATTGTCTTACTTAAGTTATAGGTTCTACTAAAATGGGGTTAATGTACAACTTCAATTAACGTGTAACTGTTTCCCTTTATAGAAATACAAACTTCATACTTCTCGAAAAGGGCCTGGTTCTACTCACACAACGCGGGGCCTCATCACTAGACGAAATCACACGCCAAGCCACTTCACCAGCGCGAATCACGTATAGCTTAGGTCTAAATAGGTCTTCGAGGTTAGGTTCCAGAGATAATAAATTCTAGGTTAGATTACGGCATTGTAGGCCTGGAGTCGGACGGTTTTTTATTTGACCGAATCTCTTTCCGTCCGGCAATATCCTAGGAGATGATTTGGTCTGTTAAAGTACTCAAGCTCGATTACTTTAACATAAATAACGAGAGATTCTGTAGCTGTAGGATAGATTTACCTAGACTAGAATAAAACCCAACCTTTCTAGTAGGATCGGCCGGAACTAACTCGGTTTTTCTATTCGCTTTGGTACGAGTTAGTATTTATAGGATCAAAGTGGATATCTAGTACAATCGAGTCTTGATCTTACTGGATTAATTAATCAAAGGTTCTTTAACTTCAAAACAAACAAAATTAATTTGATATTTCTATGGTAAATAAATGATTTATTTTCTCGCTTACTATCTGTTTAATTTTATTCAATAGCTTTTCCTTCAGGTAGGATTCCATTTTCAGACGACTAGAAGCTTCTCAGGAGCTTCAGCTTTCAGCTAGGGGTTAATTTAAGTTCAGAATAGGAAACCATAAAAAGCAAGCCATTTAAGAGGTTGAATCGTTACACGAGGAGGAGCGTTAGGTGTACCGCGACCCTACAGCGCGCGAGCCGAGCGAGCGAAACGAGCGTGCCGCGGTAGCGGCCGGCGAAGCGCCAGAACCGACTTTATACGAAAACAGGCCATAATATTGATTAAAATGTCAATTTCATATTAAAAAAAAAAAAAAAAATTCTCAAAAACCATGGATTTCCGCAGATTTTGGATTTCAAAAATACACTATAGACACCCTTCTCTGCTCTTAACAAAAATGGTGCATTTTGGCCATGCCAGATATTCTACAGCCCTTCCTTAATAAGTTAGGTAAGGTTGATTTCAAATTAGGAAGACCACATAACACATAAAAAAATATTTAATTTTAACCAACATAACATGTATATCTTCAATGTTTACTTTTCTTCAAACACAAAATCGCTCCAAGAAATTCACATTCAGTATATTCAGCTTTTCAAGCGATTTCAAGAGTAATTGTATGTGTTTATACTATACGAGCATTATGCTTTTTGATGTTAGATTAATTGTATAATATATGTTTTCAATCTTAGGAGTTATGAACATTATACACTTAAATCGTTATATCAATTGGTATTATATCTTAATAACGTTATACTTTACAAAAGTAGATATTTTGAAACTATATATTTCGTTCATTATATCCAGTGAATGTTATACTCAACAAGCTTATACAAAGTGAGCGTATGTATTATGAATGTTATATGATGTGTTCTTATATCTCGTATTACTTACCCGGTGGAAAAATGGAAAATCATCAGTGAATGAACAGAGTTTTCTAGTAAATGAACAACTAAAAACCAGTGAATGAACTACTGTTATAGTTATGGTTTGTAGGTTTAAATTGCTGTTTAGCGATTTTGTTTGGAGTATCTCGATATACCAACACACGGGGTGGTAGTTAATGGTTTACTTATTCTAAAACAATTAAAAAACTGTAATAAATGTTCGTTCATTAACTGGTTCTAAAAAATCAATAAATGAACTAGGTAATTATCGGTCGATGTTCATTTACTGGAAATCTATACACCAGTGAATGAACTAACTTTATGTTCGAAAATGAGGTTTGTTCGAACACTGGACCAACGATGGACAAACCATTGGTGGTTATGCTACTAAAAACTAAATCTTATTACAATAACTAGAACATAAGATTTTGCGAAAACATTAAAACAGGCGTTGCCAGTGAATGAACACTCCTGTTCATTCACTGGATTTAGGCGGTTTTTAATTCTAGTTATAGAACACCTAAAAAACGAGAATCTAAACATAAATAACTTAAAAAGATGTTTGAATAGCACAATTTCGCTCTTATGATTTCCTAAAACCACACACCATAAGTTACAAGTTTATAAAGCTAGTACAATGGCACATCAAATAAAAGGTAACAATCTTGTCCCCTTATTACCGGCTCATACAAAAAATCCACGCCCATAGCCCGTCAACTTTAAGCTTCGCTCATTTAGTAACTGTTGCGACTGAGTTGATATAAATGTTACAAAACCCTTACAGTGAATGCTTCTAATCGAGAAAAAAATACCCGGTATGCTAGAAATATACAGAACTCTTAATTTAAGCAAATAATCAGGTTTTCGTTCATTCACTGGATTCGTTCATTCACTGGTGCACTTACCGTATTGTTGTTATTGTTTTAGTATATTTGACTAGCTTTACATTTAATATTGTACGTCCGAAATGGGCAAGCTGTTGGACTTTATTTTACCCAAAACAACTAAATGTACACAGTTCTGACAATAAAAAAATCTTATTTTATCTTATCTTATCGAAAATAGGGATGTAGACACTAAACAAAATAATCATAATGTTGTATTATCTCGAAAAAAAACAACGCAAGATGCTATACTCGTATAGGTAATCACTAAGTTATAAGTGTATAAAGTTTTAAGAGGGACGATTGTTTTTTACTATGACGCTCGAGGATCGTGACGTCACGGTCCCTGATCGGTTTCTTACTCTAACAAGCGACTATAAAACGGTTGTAGCTTCGTAATTTTTTGAGATATTTGAATGAGTTTTTCGTTTCTTCTTTCTTTTAAAGTGAGTCTACAGCTACACCTCTATTTGGAAGACAAGCGGAAAGAACCCATACTATCCATACTTCCATATTAATATTATAAATGCGAAAGTGTGTCAGTCTGTATGTTACCTCTTCACGCCTAAACCGCTGAACCGATTTAGATGAAATTTGGTATACAGATAGTTTGAGCCCCGCGGAAGGACAAACGGTAGTTTTTATATCTGAGGGGCTGAAATTGGGGGTGGAAATTTGTATGGAGCTACTTAAATCGCTGCACCGATTTAGATGAAATTTGGTATATAAATAGTTTGAGTCCCGGGGAAGGACATATAATAGGTTTTATCCCAGAAATCATCCCCTAAGGGGGTGAAAACAGGGGGGGGGGGTGAAAATTTGGATGTAATCTATTTTGATGAAATTTGGTGTAGATATAGGTTAAGTCCTGGGAAAGGACTTGGGATAGTTTTTACCCCAGAAATCACCCCACAAGGGGGTGAAATTAGGGGTGAAAATTCGGATGGAACCCATTTTAATACAATTTGGTATAGAGATAGCTTGAGTCCTGGGAAAGGACATAGGATAGTTTTAATTCCGGAAATCACTCCCTAAGGGGGTGAAATGGGGGGTGAAAATTTGGACGAATCCCGTTTAGATGAAATTTGGTATAAAGGTCGTTTGAGTCCCGAAGAATGATATTAGATAGTTTTTATCGGGTGAAAGTTTGGATAAAATCCATGTACCTAGATGAAATTTGGTATAGAGATAATTTGAGACCCTTCGAAGGATATAGAATAGTTTTTGCCTCGGAAATCATCCCTTAAGATGGTAAGTAGAAGTTTGTTTGCATTATAATTTCTAAGTATAAGTTCTACGCGGACGAAGTCGCGAGCAACAGCTAGTAAATAATATGTTTGCATATTTCGAAATGAATTGCGAACGTGAATCAACGCAACAAAATGAAGACAATGCCGGTGTCAATTTAGATGCGACTTCAGGGCTAACTAAACGCATGAAAGCCACAACATGTGCATCAAATTCAAAATAGTTTTTTGCATAATTCACATTACAAATCACATTGCACATTTCGTGGTTTCCCCATGTCACCAATACCAATACCCGATAAACTAAGGGCGATACTGTTAACGAATTTAAATGTATATATTTCTCCGGGAACACGAGCGTGTAGCTACCATCTTCGCCCTGGGCAAAATTGGGAAGAATAGCAGAGGCCTCAGATATTTTACTGAATTTTGACAGAAGACACGCCGAAGATATAATAAAACGAGTTAGTGCACTAATCGTCATTTTCCCTGATTCGCCATTTCCGTTAATTCGTCAGTATCCCTAATTCGTCAATGCCAACAAAATCTTTAATTCCTCAATTTCCCTAATTGGTAATTTTCTTCGCCTCGTCATGAACATATTTTTAATAATTATAATTGTTTTTTTTTGGAATGAGACATATGGGTATAATTGCCAAACCAATTCCAAAACCATTTCATGTACTCTTCGATACTGTAGAGGCCGGTACAGACGGACTGCGACCAACTGCAATGGGGAATGGATGAAAATTTTAGAAATGCCTGATTATTTTTTTGGTGATAGGAATAACCTTCCTTAGCACCAGAAAAAAGTTGCAGACTTGTCAGCTGCGTCAATTATTTTTGAAAAATATAAACAGTTTTCTCACTTACGTTTTGTGGTTAGGACGGCGAATGGGACACTTTCCTTGATCCGTCTCATATTACAAAAAATATTTTAAATATCTGACCCTGGCAATGACCAATATAGCTGCTGCAGCTGTCAATATCATTGCCAGTGTCAGTTTACCACGGATTTTTATGATATTTTTATGTAATATTTGACGGATCAAGGAAATTGTCTCAATCGCCGTCCTAACCACAAAACGTAAGTGAGGAAACTGTTTATATTTTTCAAAAATAATTGACGCAGCTGACAAGTCTGCAACTTTTTTCTGGTGCTAAGGAAGGTAATTCATATCAAAAAAAAAAATCAGGCGTTTCTAAAATTTTCACCCATTCCCCATTACTCAAAATGTATATGGGAACTGCACGACGATTGCACCGTAATGTTATCCGGAATAATAAACGCGTAAAATGATTGTTTTATCCAAGATTCATTTTAAGAATTGTTATTTTTGGTTAAATTTTAAAAGGAGATGTGTTTTTTTTATGTTGTTTAGCCATTATTTTTTTCAACGCCAAATATAAAAGTTGGGATACATGTACTGTTTCTTTACTTGGCTTTTTTACCTATATTTGAGTAAATAAAAATCTGTTCCGTTTCCTGCATTGTTAAGCTTTTCGCCGCCACGCCAAAATATCTGACTTAAGAATTAAAAAATTTCAGGTAAAAGAGTAACGGTTTCCTCCTGTTATTTTTTAGTACATTATTCAGACTATTATGTTCTAGTTCTAATAACATAAAAGAAATATAGATATATACGACCACTTTAGCCTAGTTGGTAGTGACCCTGCCTACGAAGCAAGAGGTCCTGGGTTCGAATCCCGGTAAGGGCATTTATTTGTGTGATGAGCACGAATATTTGTTCCTGAGTCATGGATGTTTTCTATGTATTTAAGTATTTATTTCGCTATATAAGTATCTATATCGTCGTCTAGTACCCATAGTACAAGCTTTGCTTAGTTTGGGACTAGGTTGATTTGTGTAAGATTGTCCCCAAAATATTATTATTATTATGTATGTCTTTCCCGCTCACGGGACAATGATGTCCCGGACCTTTGTGCGTGGGGGTACCTACAAAGTATCAACTGAGCCAACACGTAGAGGCCCTTTTGACAATTTAATGAAATGCAAGGAGTACACCGAGCGGATGCTGTCCCTGCCCGTGTCATGGGACGCACACAGAGACAGCACCCGCTGGGGTGTATAGGGACTATTGCTGGTTGATGGAATCTAAAGAAAACGGGTTATTGGGTGAAAATGATGGACTAGTGGCTGGGCTATTGGGTGAAACATCGGACGCCTGCCTAATAAACTGTCTCATTTTTTATCTCTGGCAGACGGTGACTCGCCAACTGCTAGATGGGCCCCTATTAATAGCGACAGTAAAAAATGGCCTAAGGGCAACACCAGTGAGAGAGGCTGGGGGGGTAGAGAGGTGGCACTGGACTTTAAACATATAGCCAACTCGCCACTTAGGTGTCCACATCTACCCTCGAGCAACTGCTCTTGCGACTCCACTCTGGACAGCCAGTTAAGGCAAGCCAGAGGTGGGGGGCCTGTCCAACCATCCACCCAATCGGCTCAGCCTGACCACAGGACACCCCCAGGAGCACTCAGGTACGTAGGGTCGCTACTCCCTAACAGCCCGCCACAAGCTGCCTTACGTTGACTGATTGCACCAGAAATCTGGTGGGCGATGGGGCCGTCACATCCCTACGCCTATTATTATTATTATTATATTAAACTAGATGATGATGATGATGGATGTAGATTTTGATCTAATAAAATTGACAAAAATAAATTAGTTGTCTCATTGGAAAGCTATTTTAATAAAAAAAAACTATTTCATGTTAAGACCTACATTGAGTGATGAGTGGAGTTCTAACTACCCCTTTGAAAGGCCTTCACGGAGTTTCATTCTGCCGACCCCCAAGGCGAAGACGTATTAGTTGGGTATCCATATTTTCAATGATTATTTTAATTCTAGTATTATATTGCAACTTGTGAACCCTTCTACCCACTATTATTGTGTTGAATTAACTCGTACATTAATATTCTTAGATGAAATTAGTTTCTGACATTGAATATTTGTGGAAGGCCCTATGTCAAGAAGTGCCGATAATATGATGATGATGATGACTGCCTATTTACAGTAGCGAACGCAAGCTTAATTGATTTCCTTCTCCCCTATTATTAATAAGTCAATTTTCTAACTTTGGGTATGAAATAAAAGTTCGTTTTCATAATTTAATAAATGTATTATAAAATTTCAGATATCCGCTAGCGAGCATGCCCATTCCGTTGCACGACTTTCGTTAAATACCAATTAAATAATGATAGCTCTAAATTCTTAAAAAAGGTGAATAATAAAGGTACCTAATTCATTGGTATAATAGCCACGTTGTTGGAAGGAATTAAAATTGATAATCGGTTATCTTTTTATTTCTTTGTTCCATTTACATTTATAATGTACCTACCTATACAATTAATAAATACAAACACTAATAGTAATATTTATAAAAGGTGCATAATCGCAATAAAAAAGTAACAAAGTACCTAACACAAACAAGTATCTATTCATGTTTAGGGTTTATCCTTATGGCTGCTTCCATATCATCTTTTGTCTGATCGCTGTCGCCCCACCCCCACAGATGGCGTGACCCGTCTCCGGTCCTGGCCACTCGCTTCTCGATGATCTCTTGAGATACGGTCTTCAAGTCGTAAGCCCAGCCAATTTTTGCGAAAAAATTTATAAAGTACGCAGTAAAATTAAATGCACTACCGAACTCTGATGTTTTATAATCCCAGGGGAAAGTATGATGGTAGTTGTGGAAGCCTTCTCCCAACACGAACAAACTCCACATCCAACTCTCTGAAGGCAAAATGGCTTTGTCGTATGGTTTGCTTCCCCATAAGTGAGCCGCGGAGTTGATCAAGAATGTGACGTGGAGGCTGAAGAGGAAACGGAATATTGTGGGTACAAAGAAAGCATTTGTCCAGGACTCGTCCCAGCAATAGACCGGAATTATAGTGGGGAGGATGAAGCAACCCAGCGCCGCAAACAATGGGTAATACCTGGAACAAATTGATGTAGTTTAAAATCATAGACTTTTTACTTTTCATACTACGACGGTGGCATAGAAAGCCTGCCTAGCGGTGAGCAGACTTCATGTCTCCAGTCTCTATGTCTACGGACGTTTGCTTCTCTAGAGGTGTCACACGCGTGTGCTGGCCCGGTTTCGATTTGTGGATTAATTGTGTTGTCAGCTAAAAACTAATTAAATTAAATTAAAATAATTTATTTATGACCAACATGGGATCATGGTGTTCGAAAAAATTGTATTACTTATTAAACTAGAGTTAGTAGGTACATTATATTATAATTATTATTTATTTCTGCGTGCATGTATCATAATGTTAGGTCCCTCAATCTCAACATACCGCATCCTCGGGAGCTCTGGCAACATCACTCACCACGATGAGCTGGGAAGTCATGGGTCAAGTATGAACATATATAGCAAGTAAAGAATAGTCGTTAAGGCTGGAGTATTGTTAAAGGTTGAGTACTTCTCCGGATGGCTCCATGCAAGATGATACTCCGCTGTACCCTATCCGTCTCTATGCTATGTTTTCCACAGATTACTCACTTGTCCTGGTACCGCGCTATGGGGTCATTGTAGATATCGCTCATGTCGATCCCCTTGCTCTTGCGCACAAATTCGGGGTGCTCGTACACCAGCATCCAGCCGATGTGGGAGTAGAAGAAGCCGCGGCTGGCGTTGCTTAGATCTGCGTCCGTGTCCGAGTACTTGTGATGGGTGCGATGGGTGCGCGCCCAGTAGACCACCGACCACTGACAACATATCGGCATCAGGGTTTGTATTGAGGTTCTTGATGGGCGGGTCGATGCCTGATTGGAATAACTCGAAAGGAGACCTAGGTAACCACATTTCAATGAGTGCTTCCTAATTTTGGCGCGGGATGCGTGAAAGCGGGCAGTACGCTTACAATAGGTACAGTCGGCCCATGAAAATGTTGAGCACTTTAGGACTTTGTCGAATTAAATCACGATAAGGGAGAATGACGCGCGTGGTGAATAGATGTCAACCATTTAAATTTAGAACCCATTGTTATGAAATTCATGTAAAAGAGTGTAGACTTGTCATTACATATATCTGTCTCTGTTCTGCGATGTTGACAGACTGCAGTTATCAAAATTTAGGAAATTAAGAATAGATGCTTCACGACACAATGTCAAACTTGCAGGCCACAAATGAGGAGATTAATTTCGACTAATAACGTATGATTCCTCGTGGCGTTGTCAGTAATAGCTTGCTTCCTAATATTGAGGTCTTGGGTTCTAATCCCACACAAAGGTTCTTTTTGTTTATTTTAAGCTTTGTAATTTTGCAATTGGTTTGGTATTAGAAAAAGTAGCAAAAAATATTTATGCAATTCTAAATTTTGGTGAATTGTTTTATAAAATCGGAGTATAAGTTTCGGAGATTAAATATAGGTATATAGAATAACTACAACTTAGAAAATTTGAAAAACCCCCGACTTTTTCATTAAAAACTTTAAAAAGTTCAATATCTCAAAAACGGCTGACTTGATTTGGTTGAAACGTAGCTAAGAACCATCTCGATCACATCAGCTTTCGGAAAAAAAACGCATTAAAATCAGTCCAGCTCCGATGCCGATGCCACAGACAGACACATAGACACGTCAAACTTATAACACCCCTCATTTTTGTCGGTGGTTAAAAATACAAACTTACAAACTTTAAATACTGCTTTATTGGTGAAAAACCACGAGAGTCCAATTTTACGACCATAGATTAAACATTAATCTGAGCTCGATTTTTGATTAAAAATCTACATAAATTATAATGAGGACTAATCTTTATTCTTGCGTGGTTGCCACCATGTCATCTAAAACATCTTCATTAGTGATCTGATGAAATAAAACCGAGATTTATCCAGGAATTTTCTTTATAATAAAGGAAAATATAGAAATAAGCGTTATTGAAGAATCAGTAGTGCAAACCAGTGATAACAAATAATTTCTTATCACTCGGAGACGAGTCCCTAGATGTTCAGCTACATTTGTTGTAGGAAAATGTGTTTTCTTAATTAATATTCCACAGAAGATGTTAGACCTGACCGCCGCCGATTATTAGATTATTACGTCCACGAATCTTTCCTTCGACAGCATATCTCCTTTACCATTCACGGTTCTTTAGTCACGGTATTACGCTGAAAATAATTAATCATCAGTATACTGTTCCAATACAGTTACATCGATACGTTGAAAACTAAGGCAATAAACAGGAAAAAAATAATTAATTTTAAATATTATTTTATAATTTTAGCTCTTGACAGACTCATCACTTTGGTAATTTAATGCATGCTATGCGAACTTAGAACTTAATGCAAACCCAGTTTCTTATTGAACCTCGCAGCGCACACTGGAACTCTATCAGCGACATCAATACGAATACATATATGTACCAGTGTGTAACCGCCATACGATAAATAAATAAATTGAAAATAGTGTCACCTCTAGCGATTCCTAGGCTAGGCTGTCAAGGTATTTCAAAATCCGCCGTATTGTCATAAGACATCAGTAGCCTAGTAGCCGGGGTTCAAACCCTGCGACTGATGCACTTTTTGTATGTTTTGTACATTCAAAGAAAAGTTTTAAGTATCGCAGAAGAGATGGCGCCTGTATTAAATGCCTTCTCAATTTGGTCGAGTTGCCTGTCTATCTGAGTATGTATATTGTTGTCTTTGATTTAATGTCACCGATGACAGTGACGTTCAGTGGCGTTTGTAGATGTTTTATTACCTAATCAGAGGAGGTTTCAATTGTAGGTATATGACATTTCAGTTTCAACGAAGTTGCTTGCAATTTGATGCGACAAGGTTCTAAGTATGCTCAATATTTTCATGGGCCAACTTTACCTAGCTACTGCATTCGGACCACCCCCGCTTCCACTTAATATAATGCTACTTCGCCAATATTATACTAAGTGTATACGGATAAGTAAGGAAACCTGAGCAACATAGTAAACCCTAGGTGAAGTACAGAATACTGCGTACAAATTACGGCCGGCCAAATGCAGAGGTGTTTTAAATTTTATTGAGCTTTCGGGAAGAGAATGTACCGTGAAGGGCAAAAATATGGATCGAATTAACCCTTGTTTAGTAACACAATCAGTTATCAAATAAATCAGTACATAGGGACATAGTGGAATTTTAAGTTAAGCTTAGTTACACAAATTTGCATAGATTTTGATTAAGAGGATGGACTACGACGGTTCGAAATTCAAGTTTTTGTATGGACTGCGCGCTAGCTCGCTTATGGTCATAATAGGTACGCGAACTTACGCCATGGGACATATTTTTAGATACAATCTAAATAACCCTTAAAATAAATAAATAAATAAATATTTGCGGACAATCTTACACATATCGACCTAGTCCCAAACTAAGCAAAGCTTACCCTTAGCACCCATATTATTGCACTTAACTGCACAACCCTGTCTGCTTGACTTAGAGTGATCACTGCGATTGACGATCTTTCGGCTTCTTACCTGGAGTGCAATAGCGTTAAAAATGGCAAGTATGAGTCGGAGAGGCCATTCAGCTTTGTAAGATTTGTGGGTCCAGAGTCTGTGGGCGCCAGCTGTGATGCCCAGTATTCCCGCCACATGCAGCAAGCACGCTGTGGAGGAAAAAGATTCGCAGTACAGAGTGCTGGCCCCGGCACGAGCGTTGGCTCGGAAACCGAGTTCCACATACATTCGCAACAAGCGGCCGTTCTGCGTCCATCTGTCGGCTGACAAACGCGGAAAGTAACCCGTAAAGTTCAATTGAGGCTCTGCCAAGCGTCAACATTAGGTATTTTAGCCACGCCCAGGAAACCCGCGCGCGGCCTTCACCCCGCATTAAAAGTCTCATATTTATCTAGACACGCGGCAGCGTGTCAAGCCAAGTTCAAGCAAAGGAACTGGCTAGCCAGCGCCGAGGGTAATATTACACGAACCACTTGGTGCCACTTTTGACCCTTCTATAACTCAAAACCTCTTTATTGTAAACGCATAAAACTACGTGTGTTTAATTATATATCCATAAGCACATCTAGAAGCCCAAATTTCATGAAGCTAGCTCAAACGGTTATAAAGGTATGCAGGTCAAAAAGTCGTAAATTTTAGCACTGCCTGACTGACATATAGTACCTAAATCTAACCTACTTCCAGATGACCTAGAAGGATGACATTTGGAATCCAGCTCGATAATTGTGTGGGAGCATAGAAAAAAAATTCAAAATAAAAAAAGGTAATAAATAGGGGCTCCCCATATTTTTATTTTTATTGTAGCGTTGGAACCGTTACAAGCAGTTATTTGAAACTATCCCAATATATCTTCGACCGTAGGTTCAATTAAGGTAAGGGACACAATACGATTTTTCAGGAGAGGCCGACAAAGTTTTTTTTCGGACTAATAGTCCGGTGGCCGACTGCATGAAACCCTACGTGATAAAAAAATAGAATAAATATAAATACTCATTAGGGGTAGCTGACTTTTAGTCACTTCAACTGCTCTTGGTCGGCCGCGGCTTAACTTGGCAAATTTTGCGCAAATGGCAAAAAAGTAGTACTAAAATTCATCGAAAAAAACGTCATCGAAAAATAGAATGAAACTTGTATGGTAGGATAGCTGCTGCCTATGAGGACAGTAAAAAAAAATGGTCGGCAAAATCCAGTGTTGGCAGGTTCCTGTGTCCGACCGAATTTGTGGAACCACGTGAAAGCTGCATTTTACGTCATCGAAAAATGGAATGCAAAAAACGGATTATAATAGCTTAATTAAACCTGTTGACGTATGTCTTGGTCGGCCTCACCTTAGCCTGGCAGTTTTTGCAGTCCGACCACATTTGTAAAAAAAATTTGCTAGTTTAAATTATTGAAAATATGGTTTCTTCATTGCTTAAACTGAACTAATAATGTTTAATTTAATAAGACTATCGCAATATACTGACGTGTTTTTTTAAAAGGCAGTCTTTTTCATACAATTTTATATAATTTAAATTTTCGACTGCCTTTTTAAGAGTCACGGCAGTATAGTCATAACCATGCCAACCGACCGGTATCTGCGAGGCCGCACGTACCGGCGTTCGGCTACATCTACTTGGGGTCGGCTTCATCTACTTGAGGTCGCCTACATCTACTTGAGGTCAGCTACATCTACTTGGGGTCGGCTCCAATTATTTGAGGTCGGCTCCATCTACTTGAGGTCGGTTACAACTACTTGGGGTCGGCTCCATTTATTAAAGATCGGCTTCATCTACTTGAGGTCAGCTACATCTACTTGGGGCCGGCTCCATTTATTTGAGGTCGGCTCCATGTACTTGAGGTCAGTTACGACTACTTGGGGTCGGCTCCATTTATTAGAAGTCGGCTCCATCTACTTGAGGTCAGCTACATCTACGTGGGGTCGGCTCCATTTATTTGAGGTCGGCTCCATCTACTTGAAGTCAGCTACATCTACTTGGGGTCGGCTCCATTTATTTGAGGTCGGCTCCATGTACTTGAGGTCAGTTACAACTACTTGGGGTCGGCTCCATCTTTTTGAATTCGGCTACAACTACTTGGGGTCGGCTTCATCTACTTGAGGTCGGCTACATCTACTTGAGTTCAGCTACATCTACTTGGGGTCGGCTCCATTTATTTGAGGTCGGCTCCATCTACTTGAGGTCGGTTACAACTACTTGGGGTCGGCTCTATTTATTAGAGGTCGGCTCCATCTACCTGAGGTCAGCTACATCTACTTGGGGTCAGTTACATCTACTTGGGGTCGGCTCCATTTATTTCACGCAGATAAACTCCCAACATAGCCATCTTCATTGCCCTTTGGATTACTTCCAGCCTTCTATTGAGGCCCATAGTGAGCGACTACATTTCAGGACACACACTGGTCAAACCGAGCCGACAGGCTGGAACTGGACAGTCTGTCAGAGGTATATATAATCGTCTACAACTCTGAGCGTAAAGCGTCCGATTGTAATGGGAGTTGGCACTACATGGGCATTTGACATGATCTTCGTCTTACCCATGTTCATCTTTAGACCGACTCGCTCGGAAGCTTCACTGAGGTCATCGAGCATCGTACTAAAGTCCTCCACGGTCTCAGCCAAGAATAATAAATTGTCATAAATCCAAAGGTGAGAGATGTACTCGTCGTTGATGTCTGCATTCTCCAGTCCAGATCGAGTCTTGAAAAAGTCCTCCAGTGCAGCGGTGAACAGTTTAGGGGAAATAACATCTCCTTGATTGACTCCCCGATGCAGCAAAATAGGTTTCACGTTTGCATCCTGTAATCGGACTGACACAGTGGCGTTTTCGTACAAGCGCCACTGTGTCAGCCGACTTTAAGTAGATGGAGCCGACCCCAAGTAGTTGTAGTTGACCCCAAGTAGATGTAGCCGACTTCAAGAAGATGGAGCCAACCCCAAGTAGACGTAGCCGACTTCAAGTAGATGGAGCCGACTTCAAGTAGATATAGCCGACCCCAAGTAATTGTAACCGACCTCAAGTAGATGGAGCCGACCTCAAATAAATGAAGCCGACCCCAAGTAGATGTAGCTTACCTCAAGTAGATGTAGCCGACCTCAAGTAGATGAAGTCGACCCCAAGTAGATGTAGCCGAACGCCGGTACGTGCGGCCTCGCAGGTACCGGTCGGTCGGCATGGTTATGACCTATACTATACTGCCGTGATTCTTAAAAAGGCAGCCAAAAATTCTAATTATATAAAATTGTATGAAAAAGACTGCCTTTTAAAAAAGCACGGCAGTATAATGCGATAGTCTTATTAAATTAAACATTATTAGTTCAGTTTAAGCAATAAAGAAACCATATTGTCAATACTTGAAACAAGCAATTTTTTTTTATAAATGTGGTCGGACTGAAAAAACTGCCAGGCTAAGGTGAGGCCGACCAAGACATACGTCAACAGGTTTAATTAAGCTATTATAATCCGTATTTTTCATTCCATTTTTCAATGACGTAAAATGCAGCTTTCACGTGGTACCACAAATTCGGTCGGACACAGGAACCTGCCAACACTGGATTTGGCCGACCACTTTTTTTTTACTGTCCTCAAAGGCAGCTATCCTACCATACAAGTTTCATTCTATTTTTCGATGAATTTTAGTACTACTTTTTTGCCATTTGCGCAAAATTTGCCAAGTTAAGCCGCGGCCGACCAAGAGCAGTTGAAGTGACTAAAAGTCAGCTACCCCTACAGAGTAGGCATTTTCTATTTTTTTATCACGTAGGGTTTCATGCAGTCGGCCACCGGACTATAAATCGCGCATATTTTTTTTTGTGATTGAGTTTTTTTTGGATCTGATTTCACACATATTCTTATATTTTGGTGCTCTATCTACCTGTTCAACATTTATTTTAATAATTAAGCTATTTTAGAAAATAGATGTCCTTTACACCAACGTGTTTGGTTACTAATGTCCCTTACAAGCCAAGTATTTTGTAGTCTCGTCCCTTACGCTAAATTGACCTCTACGCTGAATCCAATATATTGATGATAAATTAACGTAAAGGACTTGTTGTAAAATGTATGTTAAGGTAGAATAGTGTAAATCAATTACTGCTTAAAAAAAAGATCACAAATTTGACGTAAGGTTATCTTAAAATTGCAAAACGTTACACAAATTCATTTAAGAGATACAAAAATGTAATGGAACTTTGTGTCGTATTTTTTTTGTATCTTTAATTACGAGTACATGCAATATTTGTACATGTAACAGCTAATTTTTATTACTTGGAATTAAAAAAACTGTAACTTTACTAAATTTGTTTATTATAATCTCACAAAAAAGGTAACAATTTTACCTGTAGGTACAGTATTAGTATTTGCTTATCTACTACAACAACTACTAAGATAACCAATGTCATCTTACGAGTACTTTTGGATAAAAGAGTAGCTACAAGCAACAAAATGATCATCTTAGAGCCTACTAGGCATTATAAATCAAATATAAAAAAATCGCCTACCGCTTCATAAGCTTTCAATTGAGATCAATGTGTAAAAATACGGAGATCGATAAACGTTAATTAAATTAAAGGTTGATTTTGTCAACATTATCTTCTTAAAAAACTGTAGCTTTACTAAATTTGTATATTATAATCTCGCAAAAAAGGTAACAATTTTACCTGTAGGTACAGTATTAGTATTTACTTATCTACTATGTCAACTACTAAGATAACCAATGTCATCTTACGAGTCCTTTTGAATAAAAGAGTAGTTACAAGCAACAAAATAATCATCTTATAGCCTGCTAGGCATTATAAATCGAATATAAAAAAATCTTCTACCGCTTCATAAGCTTTCATTTGAGATCAATGTGTAAAGATACGGAGATCAATAAACGTTAATTCAATTAAAGGTTGATGTTATCAACATTATCTTCTTAAAAACTGTAGCTTTACTAAGTTTGTGTATTATAATATCGCAAAAAAGGTAACAATTTTACCTGTAGGTACAGTAAGGTGCATTCGGGTAACTCCGAAAATCGGGTTATTCCGAATGATCTACAAAAGTGAGTCTTATATCGTTCTGACACAATGTGTACATATTCATTTTTTATTTGGAGTTACCCTCCTAAAAAAATACTATTGGATTGGTAGAAATTATCGGAATTACCCGATTTTCGGATTTACCCGAATGCACCTTATTAGTATTTACTTATCTACTATGTCAACTACTAAGATAACCAATGTCATCTTACGACTCCTTTTGGATAAAAGAGTAGCTACAAGCAACTAAATAATCATCATAGAGCCTACTAGGCATTATAAATCAAATATAAAAAAATCTTCTACCCCTTCATAAGCTTTCAATTGAGATCAATGTGTAAAATACGGAGATCAATAAACGATAATTAAATAAAAGGTTTATTTTATCAACATTATCTTCTTCATCCGTTTGGTTTAAAGTGTCAGTCACTTTAGCGCAATATGGTAGCTGCAAATAATCTTTGTGAAATCTACTAGGCATAGCAATTACACACAATTTTTTCAAATTGTTATATTTTACTAAAGATATCGGCAGCCTGTGGTTAAACAAAGGTTTTTATGGTTTCATTTTCAACTCTTATATCAAGTGAGTCTGCTGGTGGTGAAGGCACTCTAACAGACATTTTACCTTTTCCCCTACCCTTTAACTTCGCTTTTCCCTTGAAAGAAAGAAAGAAAGAAGAATAAAGACATTTATTTACTACACAAAAGACACACAGAACAAAGGGAGTAGGCATACATTACAATTTAACACTTATTGTGTGTGTCTTCGCGGCAGTGAATAGGTCGCTGTCTCAGCATTATGCCGAGGTGTCAGACAGACACCTACAGCGCTAATTTTCAGACAGCACCGTACGTGACCCACGGAACGCAACAACACATAAGACCATTGATAAACACATAATTATTGTAAACACATAATAAATAATAAATGTAATAAATTTGTAAAATATGTACCAGTAGCCAAATGGGATAGAAAGAAAAACACAAAGCACAAAACGCGACACGGTTGGGATAGGAAAGTGCTGGATGGGTTAGGATTGGGTGTGGGATTTCTGGAGCGTCAACAAATAGCCCTTAAGCTGACGCTTAAAGGTATACTTGCTAGACGCTCCTTGAATATGTGGAGGGAGATCATTCCAACACTTGGACGCCGCAAACCTAAAACTACCTCGAAACGCCGTGGTCCGATGCATTGGCACCAGAATCATCGCCTTACACCTACGCGCACTCTTGGGCCATACAAGTCTACTCAGCAAATATGCTGGAACTCCAGATCGCACTATGCCAAAGAGAAGAGTGGCAAGGTGAAGCCGTCTGCGTGCAGGCATGTTCAACAGACCAGTGGCGTTCAAGTAGGGAGTGATATGGGAGCGGGGTGGGACTCGGAAACAGAAACGAATGCATGCGTTTTGCACTCGTTGTATGAGCTTTTTTGTACGACCAGTAATGCAGCCAGCATAGACAACATCACAATAGTTTAATCTTGACAATATCAGCGATTCACGAAGGTTAACACGCAAATCAACACTTAAGTAATCGCGAACATAGTAAAGAACTTTAAGGCGGTAGAAGCAGTTACTCACAACTTTTTGTATGTGGTTCTCAAAGCGCAGCTTGCCGTCCATGAGGAGGCCAAGGTTATTTGCTTCTACCACCCTGTCTATTGGTTCGCCCATGATAGCAACACCACTTGTGTGCAAACACTGGCCACTAACACGTACTGCCATTGAGATGATGCGTCAGATTTGTTCTACAGTCAAATCACAGCTTAAACCAGAGCAGTCAAATTAATAAAACATATTTTTTTTTATTATTGTTATAGAAGTTATTGCTTGAGACATGCTTTTATTGTAGGCTGTATTTTTCTTTACATTTTCGTATACACGAAGATACTTGAAACAAGTCCAAATTCCATTTCAAAAGGGGGTTGCATTTCTTTTGATTACAGTTCGTATGGCAACCCTCGGTCTCCATCATCCCATTTTTATCCAAGTTACAGTCGTATGCCAAATTTCAGCCCAAATGGACGGACCGAAAGTTTTACTAGTAAGATTTAAACATACCAACACTTACTACATACCTACTCATTTATTCTTCTCTGCTTTCGTGTAAATACTTGGTTTTGTAGAGCTTAAAATTAACTGTGATAGACTACAATACCCATCAGTCCAGTGTTCGGAATTTTCACGGCAAAACAAAAGACTGTCGCAAATTTACTAGGGTAAGAAATAATTTTTCATCGATATCGAGAATTACTATGGAATATTTTATAATTTAAAATAATATGCAAAAAAAAACAGTAAATCACAGATTATTCAGTGTAAAAGTTATTATTTAAGCCTTAACGACATCTTGTTTTTAATGAAAATATTGAATAACCCGCCTTTGCCGAAGTTGAGTAGTAAAAAGGTGAAATATAGCGACTATACCACCTCATTGACAATAACAGACACCTAAAATGAAAAAACTCTATATTGAGACATTAAACGTCACTTCATTGATATGACAGTGCTCAAATACGAACTGTCTAGATATTATTTGTAAAACGCTTGAAAATGGACGCGTTTGTTACGTAATATTTTAGTATTGTACTATTTCAGTAAAGTAAAAATGAGTAAAGTGCAAGATTGGCTCAAAACGTGTCTAACAAAATACCCCAAATTTGTACATAATGAAGTGACATCTACTATATACTGCTCTACGTGCGATATTAATCTAAAAATAAAAAAATGCAATATTCAATCTCATCTAAAAAGCGATCGCCACAACAACCGTTCTGGAGGACCACATTCCAAGCATCAATTATATTACGATTTAATTATGTTTCTGATTTCCTGCAACATACCCTGGTCAACGGTTAACAACACTAACTTTCGAAATTTCTTTAATAAATACTTATGCTGTGACTGCACAAAAGCATCTCTACCGGACGAATCTTTATTGAGGAAAGTTTATTTAAATGTTGTAGTCAAAAACACCATTCAGAGTATAAGGGAAATAAATATAAACAATTACTTGTGGGTATCTGTAGACGAAACACCAGATTTTTTGGGAAAATGTGTGACAAACGTGGTGATCAGATCTTTGCAAAAACAATTTTCTCAACAATTTTATCTCTTGGGGTCTAAGGTTTTAGATAAAGTCAATGGAGAAGCAATAGCTAAGTTAATAAAAAAACAATTTCCATTTTTGTTTCAAGAATCATTTCAAAATAACGTAAATAATGTTCTTCTAATTTGCACTGATAGTGCCGCTTATATGCTGAAAGCTGGTCGTATTTTAAAAACAACATTTCCACGCATGAAACACATAACATGTTTAGCACATGGTCTGCATCGAGTGGCGGAAGAGGTGCGAGATAACTTTAAAAATGTAGACATGTTGATCTCTAATGTAAAAAAGATTTTCTTGAAATCTCCTGAACGTGTACGACTTTTTAAGGAAAAATACCCTTCCATTCCTTTACCACCTGAGCCCATAATCACCAGGTGGGGTACTTGGATAAATGCAGCGGTCTATTATGCTCAATACTATGAGCAAATACGAGACATCGTCTCCATACTTGCTAATGAATCGTTAGCCATAAGAACAGCAAAAAAATGTTTCCGAAAGAAAAAACTACCACAAGAACTACATTTCATTCGGGAATACTACGAAGTTATAGCCTCTGCAATGAAACAATTGGAATGTACGACTTTGTCCCTTACGGAATCTTTCCTAATATTGGACACCGTTCGTTGCTACTTAAATTGGAGCGAACTTTTACCGGTGATGCGGAAATTTGAAGCTGTTTTAGACCAAAATCCTGATTACGACAATTTACGAGAAATAGCAGAAAAACTTACTAAACCTAAACAACAAACCGCCTACAATGAATTTTACAAATTTGCCCCTTTGACGTCGAGTGAAGTGGAACGGTCATTCAGTGTACATAAATGGCTTTATAGTGATAAACAGAACCGTTTACTCCCAGAGAACGTCGAAAAATTAATGACTATCTACTCTTATCACTATCAGAAACCAAATAAAATGGCATGTGCTGCTGTGTGTACTGATGTGGATTTTGAAGAAGAAATTGAATCTGTTTCGATATAACTTTACACAAACCTAATGTATTTTATAATATATTATATTTATTTGGTGGACCAATATTTATTTTACTATCGATATCGATAAAAAAATATGTCTTACCCTATTAAATTTGCGACAGTCTTTTGTTTTGCCGTGAAAATTCCAAACACTGCCCATCAGTTTACTGAATATGTACTCAGTCGCCAATATCGACCTCTAATTTTGATTTCATTGAATTATATGTCACAACTTACTCTATACCTACATATATTTGGTAAAAAGGAAAATCTAAATTGTTATAAGAAGCGATTTAGGCTCAATGACGTCAGCAGTAAAATGCAAGGGACGAATGAATCGCGTGACATTACTGATCTCTTATCGATAAACTTCAAATTAAAAAATTAGAAAACTGGGGTCTCTCACGCACACATTGATAATTTACGCACACATTTACAGATACACCCCTAATTCGTGCGAAACGCGACGGAAATAGGTTTTACAAATACCAGTTTTTCAAAAAGCTCTCTGACCACCCATCCTCTCAATACCTATGTCACTTTTTGTGGTAATCGGGCTAGATGCGATAGATAACGCCGAAATAGGTCCGATAAAAAGGTACAGTAGACGGCAAACTTCGTGAGCAAATGACCTTGCCTGCGCAAAGGCGAATTGTACGTGCGAGCTGCCCCCCCACTTCGTCCCGCATGTTCAAGTTGTTTGCCGGGAACTGTACCTAAGTAATCTTATAAATAAATACGTTGAAAAATGTGTTCTCATTATGTTTTTATTTCTAGGTCTAGTAATATCAAATCCATAACAAAGTATTAAATCAACACTTCACACTATCACACTTCACACAACTTCACACTATCACACTAACACACTATCGCATCACACTATCTCACACTTCACACTAATATTATAAGTGTGAAAGTTCGCATATGTTGTCAGAGAGACATAATAAGAAAATGCTGAAGGAAATTGTATTTATACAACGGATATTAAAAACTTCATTAGCGCGATGCAGAACATCACATATTTTCACGCATATTAAAGCCATTGTAGCAGACTTTTGTCTGCGACTAATAATAATAATAAGACAGTTTATTAGGCAGGCGTCCGATGTTTCACCCACTAGTCCATCATTTTCACCCAATAACCCGTTTTCTTTAGATTTCATCAACCAGTAATAGTCCCTATACACCCCAGCGGGCGCTGTCTCTGTGTGCGTCCCATGACACGGGCAGGGACTTCACTCACTTTCATAACATTTCTCATACATGCTCGTCGGTTAAGGGTACTTTTGACCTGGCCTTTCTGTAAGATTTCTCCAATTTGATCGGAGAAAGTTCGCCTAGGTCTTCCCCTTCCAACTTGCCCTTCCACTCTTTTTATATACACTCTGTTCGTTAATCTTCTTTCATCCATCCTCTCTACATGCCCAAACCACCTTAACATACCCTTCTCAATGTTCGTGACATAATAATAATATATAATAATGGGTATTGAGGGTGAGGCCGTAAAGCGGGCGGTGAAGGAGCGCTTCTTTTGTCGCCTGACAAAAGTACTTAATAGTCTTTTGTCGGGCGGCAACAAGGTGCGCGCCTTCAACGCCTGGGTGATGCCCTTGCTCACTTACTCCTTTGGCGTACTAAGATGGACTCAGACTGAGCTGGATGCCCTGGACCGAAGAGTTCGTGTACTGCTTACTGCGCATCGCATGCTACGCCCACGCTCGTCTGTTATGAGACTGTACATCACGCGGAAGTGTGGAGGTCGCGGTTTTTTAAATGCCAAAGACCTCCACAACCGCGAGGTGTGCAGTCTCAGGGATTATTTCCTAAGCAACGAGTGGGGGATGCATCGCGACGTAGTAGCAGTAGGCGGAAACTTCACCCCGCTCTCCTTGGCAAACGAGAACTGGCGCAGACTTAAAGTAATGAGCGCCGATGACCGCAGGGCGGTGTGGAGGAGCAAGGAGCTTCACAGGCGGTTCTGCAAGGCCCTCACAGGGCCCGATGTAGATCTGCTAGCGTCGGTGAACTGGCTACGTTTCGGGGATCTCTTCGGGGAAACCGAAGGTTTTGTCTGTGCAATTGCGGACGAAGTTATCATGACGAACAATTACCAGAGGTATATCCTGAAGGACGGTACGGTCGACATTTGTCGGGCATGCCGCCGTCCCGGGGAGTCACTCAGGCATATTATCTCCGGTTGTGGTCATCTTGCCAACGGCGAGTATTTGCACAGACATAACCTTGTAGCCAGAATTATTCACCAGCAACTTGCTCTGCTATACGGTCTTGTGGTCTCTGAAGTGCCTTACTATAAGTACACACCTGCGCCAGTTCTCGAAAATGATCGTGCCACGCTCTATTGGGATCGATCTGTCATCACGGACAGGACTATTCTTGCCAATAGGCCTGATATCGTGCTGACAGATCGATCGAAACGCCAGGCAGTGCTCGTCGACATCACCATCCCCCATGACGGGAACCTCGTGAAAGCCGAGAAGGACAAAGCCAGCAAGTACCTAGACCTGGCACACGAGGTAACTGCTATGTGGGATGTTCATTCGACGACCATCGTCCCGATAGTCGTTTCGGCGAACGGTTTAATAGCGAAGAGTCTCGACCATCACCTCAAGAGACTCTCGCTAGATGGCTGGATCAAGGGCCAGATACAGAAGGCGGTACTCCTGGATACTGCGCGGATAGTCAGGAGGTTCCTGTCTCTGTCGCCCTGACCACCGGTAGTTTAGGCCCCGCCTCGCTGCCGGCGGCACCCTAGGTTAGGTTTTTATAATGATTTTATGTTTTGTATGTATAGTTTTATATTTTACTTTTTATATAGTTATTGTAAAAACCTAATCTAAGAAAGAAATGAAATAAAGGAAATAATAATAGGCCTGCAGAACAGCTTGTGGCGAGCTGTTGGGGAGTAACGACCCCACGGACCCGAGTGCTCCCGAGAGTCGGTCCTCCGTCTCCGGCGTGTCTTCGTCGGTCGGAGTGAAACTGGACTCTCAGCTCTGGCTTGCCTTCACTGGGCGTCCAGAGAGGAGTCGTTAGAGCTATATGCTCCAGGGGTGGAAGTGTTGTGACAATGTGTAGGGGGTGTAGGGAGGTTAGGAGAAGGTACTCACGCCTCAAGTCTAATTGCAGTCCAATCACCAGTGCACTGTTCACTCCTTTCACTCGCGTTTCCGGGACTCAGAGTATCGGTAGTCACTCGCGACACGGAGAGTGGCTAGATTTCGCCCTTTCTAGTATTTTCCAAAACGGACGCGCGCGACGCGTGTCGAGCTCGGCGGCACAGTGTCTGCCCCGAGCGTCGATAGCGGCGAGTTAGGATTTGGGAGCTGGGAGGGTAGTTAGTACATTGTCACATCCCCCCCCGCTTATTCTTGAACAGTATGGTTTTAATTGTGATATATTCACTCTTTTTATTAAATTATTTGAATTCGGCTTGGTCAGCAAGGCTTGGCCATTAGTAATCTTTTGAATAGTGTACGGACCCGACCACCGTGGGCAGAAGGCGGCGTATATTCCTCGATCTGTATTTGTAATTGGGAAACATTTTGCGAGAACTTGTTGTCCTATCTTGAATATGTTCCTACGTCTATGTTTATTATAGTAGTATTTTTGTTTCTCGTGTGCATGGTTCAGTTTCTGAACTACGGTGCTTACGTTGCGATCGTTAGTCGATTCGTGATTATCGTTAATGACTTTATCTAATTCCCATTTATTCTCTAAGGGACTCCTAATTTCCCGACCGAGGAATATTGATGCTGTTGTACAATTTGAGCTCTCGTGTATTGCGGTATTAAGTGCGAGTTGAAAATTAGGTAATGAGTCGTCCCACATTGATTTCGTTTTTCTACAATAAATATTTAACATTATACTTAAATTTCGGTTCACGCGTTCGACCGCATTCGCCTGTGCGTAATACGGAGATATCTTAACGTCCTTGATTTCCCAAACCCGGCACATCTGTTTATATGTGTCAGCTGTGAAATGAGTTGCGTTATCAGATACGAGTGTTCGCGGCAGTCCGTAGCGCGCCCATACTAGACGGGACAGCGCGCGCACGGTGTTAGCGGCGGTCGCCGCCCGTACGGCTATCATTTCGACCCACTTCGAGAAGCCGTCTAAAATTACCAATACGTACTTGTTTCCATTTTTTGATGTCGGTAATGGACCTTTGTAATCAATATATACTCCTTCCCAAATATCTTCAGGCAATGTCGATGACATCAAGCCAACCGGTTTCCTATTCAGTGGTTTCGATGTTTGACAGGATATGCATGAACCTACATAGTCTTTAATATCAGTATATAAGTTATTCCACCAGAATATATGGGCTATTCTGTTGTAAGTTTTTGTGATTCCGAGATGACCTGCTATGTCTTGATCGTGGTAGTAATTCAATATTACGTTTTTTAAATTGACCGGTAGCACTATTCGCCACTTATTTGTTTTACCTACTTGTCGGCATAATAATTCCTTCTTAATTTTATATTTTGGTACCGTTACTCCACCATTGATTTGAATTATTAAATCACTGCAGAATTTATCGTTAATCTGGTGTCTTATCAGAGAATCGCTAGTAACTGGGTATTCTTGAAGTGCCATACACTGGATTTCATCCGTTCCGTCATACATGCGACTCAAACAGTCAGCTACGTTATTACTGTTGCCTTTTATATGTTTCATATTGAATTTATATCTGGATAGTTCAAGTATCCACCTTCCTAGTTTACCGATCTGTTTAGGATGTTCAAATAGCCATGATAACGCGGCGTTATCGGTTTGAAGTTCGAACGGTGCGGTCTCAAGATATTGTTTAAACTTAGTAACACCGAAAACAGCGGCGGCGCACTCTAATTCGTAAACAGTGCGGCGGCGCTCTGAGTCCGACAGCGTGCGGCTCGCGAAGCACACCGGAGCCAGCGCGCCGTCCACCTCCTGCTGCAGCACGGCTCCCAGAGCCGACCCGGACGCGTCCGTTTGTAAAATAAACTTTTTACTGAAGTCAGGAAACCTCAAAACGTTTGGTGAAACCAGTTCTTGTTTCAACCTTGAAAATGCCTTGTTTTGTTCGGGTCCCCAGACGTACCTGGTATCTTTTTTTTTTAACATATTTAACGGTTCGGCTATTTCCGAATATCGTGGAATAAATTTGGCATAGAAACTAGTCATTCCGAGAAACGTTTTTAATTGTTTAATATTTTTTGGTTCCGGGTAGTTTACGACAACGCTTATTTTATCGGGGTCGACGGACAAGCCGGAGAAACTGATATTGAACCCTAAAAATTTAACTGATTCTTGACATAACTTTAACTTCTTTGGATTAACGGTAAGCCCAGCTTTGCCAAGTCTTGTCAATACCTCATTTAAGTGTTGGAAGTGTGTTTCTTTGTCTTTAGAAAAGACGCATAAATCGTCTACAAATGGTATTATATATTTATATTTTATGTCGCCAAATATCATGTCGACTACCCTGTTCAGGGACTGTGGACTTACGCATAGTCCAAATGGGACATATTTATACTGGTATAGACCAAAAGGCAAAATAAAGGCAGTTACCGCCTTGGAACTCTCGCTTAATGGTATCTGATTAAATGAGCTATTTAGGTCGATAATTGAAAAGTATTTAGCCCCACCAAGATACTGAAACACTGACTCTATAGATGGCATTGGGTAACTGTCGTATATGATTTTTTTATTAACCATTCTGTAGTCACAACAAAGTCGTTTGCCACCGTTTGCTTTTTCGACCAAGAACGCTGGTGACGCATACGGTGACTTTGATTTTTCTATGATCCCGTTGTCAAGGAGTTGCGCAATATGGGATTCCATTTCGGTTGCTTTCGGCGGTGACAGGGGATAAAACCGTGAGCGGACCGGGACATTATCGGTGAGTGTAATTTCATAACTCAATATGTTCGTTTTACCTAATGTTTCTGTTACAACTGTTTTATGTCTGTCTATCAATTCCTTTATTTTGTTCTCGATAACGTTATTGATTTGAAGACTGTTAATTAACATTTCCCTTTGATAATCTTCGTCTGTTAACAGGGGTATTTTATTGTGCGCCATAAACTGAAATAACACGTAGCCATCGAAAATGTTAAGGACTAATTTCGTTTTGTTAATAAAGTCGCATCCTAGTATAATCGGAACTACTAATCGCGGGGCCACAATAAAATTGAATTTCCAGGTAAACTTATCTATTGAAATTAGTAAAGTTATTGTTTCTTTAGCCGTGAAGGTTTCCTGGCTCGCGGTAGTACATCGAATATCGCACCCCGACGTACGCACTTTGCGGTGACCCTTAAGCTGGTCAGCTAGTTCCTGAGATATGAACGAGCGAGACGCACCCGAATCAATCAGCGCCGGGAGGAGTTTATTACAGATAACTATTTGTACACACGGTTTTTTATTTGTCTTATCGCTACTTATTCTAACACCTCCATTTACTGTCGCGAGAGTAAGCTGTCGGTGGATATCCAGGCTTACTCCCTGTTCGCGTTTCCCGAGTTATTATGGCCGGATTGTAAACCTCTATGACGTTGTTCGCAATCGCGTCCGAAATGCCCGTAGTTATTACATTCATAACAACGCGGGCCGCGTTGCATATTTACCGTATTCTCTACCGGTGGCGGTAACACTCCGCTCGCTCGGACCTCTCGCTCGCTCCCGCGCGATGCCCGGATCCCGCGTGGAGGCGACAGATAAGACTCCCGCGCCGGACTATTATATTGCCGATACGTATTTCTACCGTATGATGTATCGTGTGATTGATTTTTTTGATAAAAAGTACGTGAGTTTTGCGAGTGCAGCCTGTCCCGTAGCAGAGCACCTTCTACTTCGCTACTTATACGCGCTAACTGTGACATGTTAATTATATCCATGGGATTACATTTGACGTAATAGTACGTTTTTGGGGATATTCTGCTTAAAACTGTCTGCATCAAGGCTTCCTCAGTCCAACCCAGATTTAGCGCCTTCGCGACAGCGTCTACGGAATGTGCAAATTCCAATAAAGTTTCCGATTCGTATTGATAACGCAAGCACATTTCATTCTTTAATGTTTCAATGTGTATCGGGGACAAAAACTCGTTTAAAATTAATGGTTTAATACTTTGCCAGTTCGCTAATGCGGCTGCTCGGCGGAACCACCAGTCAGCCAGGAAGCCGGTTGTCCGGGTCATAATCCAGCTCACGTACTCAGACTGGGGTACCAGCTCGAGTTGAATTAATTTATCGACGGCAATAATGAATTTTATCAGTTGGTTGGCTACCTTCCCGTCGCAGATTGGTAGCTCCGCCAGCATACTTTGCAATACTTTCGACTTACTTTTATCGACTTGGCTCGGTTCGCTTAGTGAAGAAATAGCGTGTGCGGTTGGTTCGATCTTTTGTTTGTCTACCGGCAAGTTCGTCGATTGAATATGCGCCTTTGATTCCGATTCCATGATAATGATACGATTTTTTAATTCTGTTATTTCACTATTTTGTGACTCAATTTTAGCTTCTAGTTGCTTAATAGCCGGATTCAAATTCTCTAACTTTAACGATTTAAAATATTTAAACATGTCGGATACCCGGGTAACGGATCCTTCCCCTCTTTCTTTCTCCGTATCGGACATTCTCTCGTTATGCAATAACCTGACAAAACTCGATTTTAAAATCTATACTTAGGGGTTCGCACCTCCACCAATTGTGACAATGTGTAGGGGGTGTAGGGAGGTTAGGAGAAGGTACTCACGCCTCAAGTCTAATTGCAGTCCAATCACCAGTGCACTGTTCACTCCTTTCACTCGCGTTTCCGGGACTCAGAGTATCGGTAGTCACTCGCGACACGGAGAGTGGCTAGATTTCGCCCTTTGGAGTCCTTTCTAGTATTTTCCAAAACGGACGCGCGCGACGCGTGTCGAGCTCGGCGGCACAGTGTCTGCCCCGAGCGTCGATAGCGGCGAGTTAGGATTTGGGAGCTGGGAGGGTAGTTAGTACATTGTCACATCGTTAAAGGGCATAACGCCGCGAGTAACTTCGGAGAAAGCGCAGCACCACCTCTCGACACCCCTGAGCTGCTCACCCGGTGTTGCTCCTGGCCGTCTTTACGACGGCATTTTCAGGGGCCCATCTAATGAGCGGCTAGTCACCGCCTGCCTCGATAACGTTGTGGATAACATTGTTATGGCAGGTGTCCGGATCTTTTTTCAATAGCCCAAGTTCATATTCCACCGAAATCTCATCACCATACTTAGAACCCGTTCTCTATCCATATAACCCACAATAGCCCCAACGCCTGTTGGAACCGGTTCACGGGTATCTACCGATGTACCCGTGAATGGGGGGTGCATAACGATGGCTATAAATATTTTTGATATAATATTACTCGCAATAACGCTCATCTGATATAATTCTCGTGTTGTATAACAACACTTAATATATTTTCATATGGTATAATTATCGTTTTATATAACGATCATTTGATATAATAATATTTAGTATAACATACATTAAGTATAATGCATATTTGCTATATTGAACATTGGATATAATGCTCAATCCGTCTAATGTACAGTTGATATAATCAAGCCAGGGTAGCCAGAAAAAGGGGGGCGGGGGGGCGAAGCCCTCTACAAGGGGGGCTCGGGGGGCGAAGCCCTCCGCAGTAAAAAAAACCAACACTCGCAATAATTGTACTATTGGTGGGTTAGGTTAGGGTTCACTTGTGTCCCTTAGAGCGGAAATAGGCACCCCGCGAAGCGGGGTGACGTCAACACGCTGGCGGTTGGGTTAGGTTTACGTTAGGTTGCTGGAAGTGCTCAACCAGGGCACGGAAAATACGTGCGTGCGTCGGCAGGGGGGGTCCATCGTGGACGTAACGTTCGCGACCCCTGCCATTGCCGCGCGCATAACAGACTGGCGTGTCCTGAGAGACGTGGAGACCCTCTCCGACCACATGTATATCAGGTTCGGGTTGAGGGTCTCCGAAGCGGGGCGGGTCCAGCCGCCCGGTGCCGGAAGGAGGGGAGCCTTCCCAAAGTGGGCTTTGGGCAGCCTGGACCGGGAGGCGGCCAAGGAGGCTGCCCTGATCGAGGCGAGGTGGGGGCGGGCAGCAGACCGGGCTACAGGGGTGGAGGAGAGGGCGCTTCAATTCCGCGGGTCGCTGGCGACGGTCTGCGACGCGAGCATGAGGAGGGCTGGAAAACCGACTGCCAAAAAGCAAGTTTATTGGTGGTCGGAGGAGG
Organism: Epinotia brunnichana; assembly: GCA_963854355.1. Lineage (NCBI taxonomy): Eukaryota > Metazoa > Arthropoda > Insecta > Lepidoptera > Tortricidae > Epinotia > Epinotia brunnichana. Next base: position 15,299,073 of record OY977959.1, read on the forward strand.
TGGCTGCCCTCCGATATACTTGCAACAGAGCGCGTCGCCATTACGGCCACTGCCGGCGACGGAGGCACACCCCGGAGGAGGAGGAGCTCCTGCACAGGACCGTAAAAGAGGCAAAGGAGGCCCTGTGCACTGCGATAGCGAAGGCCAAGGACGCGGCTCACGATGCGTTCTTGGCCACATTGGACAGAGATCCATGGGGGCGGCCGTACAAGGTGGTACGCGGCAAAATGAAGAGCGGTCCCTCCATGGATTCCCTAGAACCGGAGCTCCTCTCGCGGGTGGTGGAAGGCCTGTTCCCGCCCGCCCCCGACCTCGCCCCGCCTGTAATGGCGCTGCCCCAAGTGGAAGAGGGGCCCGTAGAGGTGGTACCAATCTCCGAGGAGGAGCTGGCCTGGGCAGTGCACCGCCTAAGGGCCTGTAAAAAGGCCCCAGGGCCCGACGGGGTGCACGGGAGGGTTCTGCAGCTGGCGATGGAGGCACTGGGAGACCGCCTCAAGGACCTCTTTGACGATTGTCTTGAGGCGGGGCGGTTTCCAAAATGTTGGAAAGAGGGGCGACTCTGCCTCCTCAGGAAATAGAGCCGGCCAGCGGACTCCCCCTCTGGGTGGAGGCCAATCGTCTTGCTTGACGAGACCGGGAAGATGTTCGAACGAATCCTTTCTTCCCGGATCGTCAAGCACCTCGACATTACGGGCCCCAACATGTCGGACCGCCAATTCGGGTTCAGGGCGGGGCGGTCCTGCATGGATGCGCTGGGGACTCTAAGGGGGTTTCACGAGGAGGCGGCAGGGAGGGGGCAGGGAGTGGTGGCAGTGTCGCTCGATATTGCCAACGCATTTGGCTCTCTCCCTTACACGGTGATAGGGGAGGCACTCCGGTATCACGGAGTGCCTCTCTATCTGCGGCGCATCGTGGAGCACTACCTCACGCAGCGGGTAGTGCTCTACGAAAAACGAGGAGGGCAGAGGAGGGAGAGGCCCATAGCCTGTGGCGTACCCCAGGGGTCCGTTCTTGGACCCCTTCTATGGAACCTGGGGTATGACTGGGCCATAAGGGGCGCTCTTCTCCCCCGGACAGCAGTGATCTGCTATGCGGATGATACTATGGTAGCTGTCCGGGGGGCAGAAATGAGGGAGGCTCTGCGGCGGGCGGAGGTGGCCGCGGAGTTAATGGTGACCCGCATCCGGTTGCTGGGGTTGCAGGTCTCCCTCCCCAAAACGGATGCCATAGTCTTTGGGGGGAGGGGGTGGCGGCTGCCTGCGGGTGCAGCTCTGAGAGTGAGCGGGGAGATGGTCCAGGTGAGGCCCCACATCAAGTATCTGGACCTCATCCTGGACCGGAGGTGGAATTTCGGGGAGCATTTCCGCCAACTTGCTCCCCGAATAGTGAGTGCGGCTTCAGCGTTGGGGCGGCTGCTGCCCAACGTAGGGGGGCCATCAGTCGCGTGCCGCCGCCTCTATGCCGGTGTCGCCCGAAGCATGGCCCTGTACGGGGCCCCGATTTGGGCGGATCGGCTCAGCGCGGCAAACAAGGCCCTGCTTCGTAGGCCACAGAGGGTGGTGGCCATACGGATCTGCAGGGCATACGTGACGGTCGCCTGGGCGGCGGCGTGTGCCTTGGCTGGCACACCTCCGTGGGAGCTAGATGCGGAGGCGCTGGCTGAGGCGCACAGGGAGCGGGTGCGGTGGAAAGCCACCGGGGAGTATCCTGCTCCCGAGGAGGTGAGGGAGGCCAGGAGGCAGACGCAGAGGAGGTTGAGGGAGAGGTGGAAAGGTGACCTCGAGGGCTCCCCCTATGGAGTCCGCACCATAGGGGCACTCCTCGGGTCGTTGGACAGTTGGCTGGAGAGGGCCCATGGCAAGGTGGGGTTCAGACTTGCGCAGGTGATGACCGGACATGGCTGTTTCGGTCATTACCTGTACAGGATTAAAAGAGAGGGTAGCCCCGCCTGCCATGAGTGCGGCGCGGAGGACGATACGGCCCAGCACACCTTGGAGTGGTGCACTCGCTGGGCCGAAGAGCGCCGCACAATGGTGTTGGCCCTCGGAGTGGATGACCTCTCGCTGTCCAACGTGGTGGCGGCCATGTTGAGGAGCGAGAGATCTTGGGAGGCGGTGGCCGCCTTCTGCGAAGTCGTCATATCGCAGAAGGAGGCCGCGGAGCGGGAGCGCGAGGAAAGTGCGGACGCACTCCCGCTCCGGCGCAGACGGAGGGGTCGAAGGCGTGCGCGGTTTGCTGCCGCGGGCCGCGTCTTCCCCCAGTAGGGCCAGTGGGTTGGGGGCCCACATTGCACATGGCCCTACACGTCTGGGGGGAAGGTCAAGCGTCTCTGATCTTCCCCTCCCTTGGCGCGGGTGTCCTGGCGTAGCAGCCAGTGCCGCCGGGGGTCGTCGTGGTAAGAAATGCTGCATCCCATGACGGTCCCCTTAACGGCAGGAGAGGATGACGCCGCTGGGGTTTTAGTGGGTAGGCTCCTCCCCTCCCTCCACCTTATGCGGAGGGGGTTGCGGAAGGAGAGATCCCCACATAACCCCCCACTATGGCCTTCCCCGGGCCGGGGGGTATGTGCAAACACATTTCCCCAGCGTCAAAAAAAAAAAAAAAAAAAAAAAAAAAGGTTTACGTTAGGTTAGAATAGTAGGTTAGCTAACGTAAAACGCAATTTGCACATAAGAATTATACTCTATGATGGTTATAGGAAATAAGCGTTATACCGAATGATAGTTATACTAAATAAAAATATATATTTTGATATAATACCAAACGTTTATTATATACTATGAATGATTCTACCCTTTGAAATTATATCAAAAATGGTTATACCCAATGAAATTATATTATTTGTTTTTATACCGATCATTACACACCCGTGAATGGGTTCTAGCAGGTGTATTACATCTCATTAAACTTCGTCTCCAAAGGGCCTCTACGTGTTGGATCTATATCCCCACGCACGCCTTCCAAATGACCGGACTTTGTCCCGTGAATTTAAACAGGAGATACGTAATAAATAATAATAAAATAATATAATTTAATATATTTATATAAAGAAGAAGGAGGGAGGCATAAGGCCAATAGCTGTAGGTAGCACTCTTCGCCGACTTGTAGCTAAGCTTGGGTGCCATGCTGTGAAGATAGACATGGCCTCCTACCTTCAGCCACATCAGCTGGGGTTCGGGACACGTCTGGGATGTGAAGCAGCCATACACGCTGTGCGTGCGTTTGCTTTGGATTCAAAGAATGTTGGAAACATTATTCTGAAATTGGATTTAAAAAACGCTTTCAACTCATTGGAGAGGGACGTGTTGTTGAATGAGGTAAAGGAGAACACTCCAATGATCTACCCTTTTCTTCGTCAGGTGTATCACCAGCCATCCAATCTTTTTCGTGGTCCGGACCTTATTCTTTCCCAAGTGGGAGCTCAGCAGGGAGACCCTCTGGGCCCTTTAACTTTCAGCCTAGCCATCCATAAGATCATTACCGAGCTAAAGTCTCCACTCAACATCTGGTACCTAGATGATGGTACCATTGGGGGTAAACCTGAAGAGGTGGAGCAAGACTTACTCGTCTTGCTGCCACGCTTGAAAGATATGGGACTAGAGGTAAATACGGCCAAGTGCGAGTTCTTTCCCTGCAGTCTGGAGTCATGTTCTTATTTTTCCTTTTTCTTGTCGCTACTCCCAGGGCTCAGAGAACTTAACACTGACACCTTTTCTTTACTCGGTGCACCGATATTTCCTTCCGCAGTACCTGAGGCACTTTTGATACGCAAGAACCTCCTTCTGCTTGCCGGCGAACGGCTCAAAACCATTAGTCCTCATATAGCTATAATTCTACTGCAGAAGTGTTTTGCGGTACCAAAGGTAATGTACCTGCTGCGTACGGCCCCAGCGTGGCTATTCCACAGCGACGTCGATTCTTTCGACGCAACCATTAAATGTTTAATAGAGTCGATAGTCAACGTCTCCCTGAGCGATGTACAATGGACACAAGCGGCTCTGCCAATCCGACACGGAGGCATTGGGGTACGGCGGGTCCGGGATGTGGGTTTGCCGGCTTTCTTGACGTCGGTACACGGGGTTGTAGATCTTGTCGCTAACATATTACAAGCAAATGGTGACAGGACAAACATTCCGTATATGGCTGACGCCTTGATAGCGTGGTCAGCTCTCAATCCAGGGGCTACCGTACCCGAGAACCCCAAAGCCCAGCGCGCATGGGATGACATAGGCTGTAAAGCAACAATCTCTGGACTTATCGGTGAAGCAACCGGTGTCGACCTCGCAAGACTCCTGGCGGTATCGCGGTCTGAGTCAGGGGCATGGTTGCACGCGCTGCCGTCACCACAATTGGGAACCCTAATGGACGGTGACTCATTGCGTGTGGCCGTTGCTCTCCGCCTGGGCTGCAATGTGTGCCAACCACATGTTTGCATCTGTGGTAACATGGTGGGTGCTGACGGTCATCACGCTCTGAGTTGCCGCCGGTGCTCCGGTAGGCACCCCCGACACCATGCCCTCAACAACATAGTCCAGAGGGCCCTAAGGTCGGCAGGTGTTCCGTCTATTCTTGAGCCGCCGGGCCTTAGTCGCACTGATGGCAAACGACCCGATGGCCTGACGTTGTTGCCATGGGAAAGAGGGCGGTGCTTAGTGTGGGACGCAACGTGCGTCAGCACCTTCGCGGCATCCCATATTAACCGGACTACGCGCGCGGCCGGGGCAGCAGCCGAATTTCAGGCCGCATTAAAGCGACAAAAGTACGCTCCCCTTACATCAGGCTATATTTTTGTACCCGTGGCAGTAGAAACAGCGGGTTGCTGGGGGTCGGACGCAAAGAAATTTGTCCGGGACATAGGCCGTAGGCTCAGGCAAAAGGGTGAGGATGCCCGCTCCGAGTCGTTTCTGGTGCAAAGGTTGTCTTTAGCCATTCAACAAGGTAATGTGGCAAGCATAATGGGCACCTTTGCACCAGAGGCGACCAGGGGTGGTTTATTTGACTAGGGTTTTTTTTTTATATATAGGTACCTATTTAGTTAATGTATTTGTTACTGTTCCAACCTGTATGCCATACGATTAAAATAAATAATTAAGTTATGTTTGATCGGATTTTATTATATTATTATATTATATTATAAATTATATTATATAATACGAGAACAATTTTCCTTTGCTTTTCTGCTAAAAACGTGCTGGTCGATCAGCGGAGATCAAATGCAACTATTTGCGTATAAACATGCAAATAATTACAGCAAACCACCACCAATAATGAAAAAACCTCGACACGTGTTTCGCCTCTCTACGAGGCATCATCAAGAGATGCTGGCAGGAGACTATTAACGAACAGTTGAATGTTGCGTCATCACCGTTGTTACGTGTTCTTCCGTCTTTTTCACGCATGCATGGTAGTATGGGGGGTCAGACTATAAATAGGGCTGACGCTTCTAGACGGCTCATTGGCTCTATTAGTTAAGTTTTTAAGTGTTCTGTGTTAGTATTTTTAAAACCCTTCTGGTTTTAATTTTCTATCAATTGTAAAGTGTTTTTGTGCCTCCATCATGGAGAATAAATATGCTAATCCAGAGGCCCGTCTGGCCAAGATTGCCAATTATCTTCATATCAGTGAAGTTGAGACGCCACCTCCACCAATTCCTGCGCGGGCTCCGATCACAGTCTATGATAAGCGGAGAATGCTTCGCGCCTTGCGTGCCCCATACAATACAGGTGAGTCAGTGCCTCCATACAGTGCGACCCCTTATGTTTCTGCCACTACGGCTACCACACAAACTTCAACATACACTGTCACGACTTCAATCACCAGAATGTCCTCATCTGTAGCCCCCAAATGCACTCAGCCCTCTATTGGGCAAGCCCGAGTTAGACCAGGGTCTCAGTACCCGGACACTCAACTCACTCTTGGCCAGCAGACCCCTGTAGAGCCCCTCCCTGACAATGACAATGACAATGACGAATGGTATACCGACTCAGACTCTGACACTGGGTCGGTAGCCACTGGTAAAAAGATGGACACCGACTATACTCCTACTACAGACACTAATAGAGGCTTCCAGACTGTTATCTCCAAAAAATCGAAGCGAAAGCACACAGCCTCCCCCCCCACCCTGCCAGCCCAGGCACTCTCTCTGACCCCCCTGACAGTCCCCACGCACAACTCATTTGATGCCCTTCCGGCAGGGCCCTCCACAGAGGAGGCCGAGGTTCCCCCATCCGCCAATTTCAATAAACGACCAAACAGACAGACATCGCCCACCCAGTCCATCCAGGGTGACAAGACTAAATCAAATCTCCCTAAAAACCCTCCGAAGCCCCCTCTGCTGCTTCTCAGGGACGTATCTAGATGGCCCGGTCTTAAAATCGAGGCCGAGCGTCTAGGCATTGCCGTAGCTGAACCCCGTTTAATCGGCGGTGACGCAGGCGGCCTAGCCATCTACACTCCCATTGAGGAGATCTATTTTAAATGGAAAGACCTATTAGTAAGTGGTTACTACACACACGACGCCGACTCTGAGAAGCAGCACAGAGTAATCATTAGAAATGTCCCGAAAGAATTCTCTACCGACCTTATACTAACGGACATTCGCCAGCAGGGCTACCCTGCTAGTGAAGTCCACCGACTATACCGACCCCACCTTAGGCCCAAAGTCCCTTATGACATTATTGCGGTTATGCTGGACAGGAGTGACGCTGGCAGGTCCATACAGAACATTACACACATCGTAGGAGTAGGAGGTGTGAAAGTGCAGGCTCCCAACAAAAGATTGAATACTGTGCAATGTAAAAGATGCCAACTTTTCGGCCACGCCGAAAAAAATTGCACTCTAGACCCGATTTGCCACAAATGCGCGGGGCCTCATCACTGGAAGGAGTGCCCCCGCGACCCAGAAAAGGATGGGCCCCCCCTCTGCATTAATTGCAAGGGCCCCCATGTGGCCAGCTTTAGGGGATGCCCCAAAGCCCCGCCACCCCTCCAACCCAAGACGCGGAACTCCCGTACCGGGAATACTCGTCCACCCCCCCCCCCAGTCCAAACCCTTCCCCCAAATCCCCCCTGGCTTCAATGCCTGGGTTAGTAGGCAGCCCAATCCCCCTGAATCTTCCTCGCAAACTGCGTTCCCCCCACTCCGTCAAAAATTCCCTCCCCCGCCCCCGCCCGCACCCGCACCCACACCTACCCCGGCTCAGGGCCCCTTCCAGACCCCCCCACCGCCGATTGCGGCTGACCCCCCGCGCATTACGGCCCCGCAGCGAGCCGCCCCTGCGCACTCTCACATCCCTCCTCCTACACCTACACTACACACTCACCACTCACAACCCTACCACAGCCCCCTAGCCCCGCCGGAGGGCTTTGCTGACTCCGACCCGAGCGTTCCCTCAGCCATGGCTGATCTGGAGCTAGTCACGGACCTTGCTTGTGTTTTCGACATGGACGAGGTCTGTGACTTGGCTGCCAGATTCCGGGCGGCCCGGGGGGGAGCGGCTCTTGAGCTCCACTTGATGGTTCAACATAGACACCTACTCACAGCCATTAAAGACTTCACACTCAGACACCCGTAATAATACACATTCTCACTTTCTCGCACTGTTTGTAACACTGACTCCCTCTTCTTTTTCTTTTCTTTTCTTTTCTTTTCTTTCTCAAACTCTTAGCAGGCTTCCCCTGCAGCAAGGTGGCGCCCCACTATCGCCGCCGCACCCCACCCTCCATTGTATTTGTATCAATAACTACATTGTCCTGTCACAGGGGTAGTGGCATCCCTGTCCTCACTCTGGGGATGGAAAGACCCGTTAGCCACAAGGCTAACGGGCACTTTCTATTGTTTAATTAGTATTTAAGTAAAAGGGAAAGACCCACTAACCACTAAGGCTAGTGGGCACTTTTTCAATTGTTAATTAGTTTTTAGTCTTCATTTTTAAGTTTAGTATGTAAAATTTTTTGCTGTGTTGGCCCCAAGGCCAACATACGCTATCCGCACTGAGCAAAAGGGCCCTGTTGTGGCCCGGCTCGAAGATAGTCATTTATAAAAAAAAAAAAAAAAAAAAGACGGCTCATTGGCTCAGTGGACGTGGCGCAAGCAACATCTCCTGCCAGCATGTCCTGATGATGCCTCCTAGAGAGGCGATACACGTGTCGAGGTTTTTTCATTATTGGTGGTGGTTTGCTGTAATGATTTTCATGTTTACACGCAAATAGTTGCATTTGATCTCCGCTGATCGACCAGCACGTTTTTAGCGGAATAGCAAAGGAATATTGTTCTCGTAATATCATGGACTTCCGCAAAGTAACGCCTGATTCAATAAATTATATTAAATTACTTGACCGTCACTGGAAGCTTTATAATTGAGAGAGCATATCCGTTTCCGTCGAATTATCACCAGTTTTAGTGCTTTATTTGACTTTAGTTTCCGGCGACAGTGGCGACTCCTGGTGGACCACGCCATCTTTACGAAGGTAATAGGTGTCCGGTGGTTTTTACCTCATTGGCGTTAAGTTTCCCGTCGAAGCAACACGTTCGCCGCGAGTCGGTTCCCTTGACTCTGCGACCGTTACAACACTTACAACGTTGAAAAATCGTTAAGTTGAAATAGTGTTCAAAATTTTAAAATAACAGAAGGTGCTTACGTAAGTAACCAATTTCTGAAATTATCTAATTATAGAATTAATTATTTGCTGAATATAAATACATTAAGTACATCAAAAACACAATAGAATAAACAATTAAAACTAGATTTGAAATTAAAACTAAAACTAACATCAAAGAAATATATATAAAAACTACGATTAAACAGAAAGAGAATAATAACAAAACTTAACTAAAACTAAAAAAACAAGGTTATAGAATAAGTACGTGGTCATTATTTAAGCAGTTTTTCTGTTCGGACCACTACTTAATTGTGTTTTAATACCAGTTAAACGAAGTGTTTTATTTGCAGCTTGGACTGATTGTATTTGCGATAAAAATGTACAATCGGTTATAGTTTTGAATAGAATTTAACCATATTTCTATTGCAGAAATGGATAACGAACAAAAAGGTTCGGCACAGCCGCAGGCTGGGCCAAGTGGTTTGCCACGGAAGCGAGCTAGGAGCGCAAGCTCCTCTAGCAGCAGCTCGGACAGCAGCAGTTCATCAAGCTCGTCGTTCTCCAGCGGACGGAAGCGGTCAAGGCGACACCGCCATAAGAAAAGTAAGCGCTCTCGGCATTCTTCGCGCTTGATGGATAAGCTGTACAAGGAAATGGGTGAGCTCCGCAAACATATTACTTCTGGTCATGATGATATTTGCCATGATAATAATACTTGCAATGAAAATGTAGCTCACAATGACAAGTTTGCCTGCCACGAAAATGTAGCTTTCCAAGATAACATGGTCTGAAGTTAGATACTCTGATACACAAAAACTTTATAACCATACTCCAGGTTTCATAGACTTGGAAACAAACGAAGAGGTAAAAATATATGATACCTTACGCCATCTAGCTTATGCTGATAAATCATATGCAGCTATAACCTACTGTATCTTGAAACAAAAACAGGTCGTGCAGGATAGTATTCTTAACCTTCTATCGTGGGTCAAAGTTACGAATTTCAATTTTGAGGATCTCAACACAAAGGTTGATAAACTTTTTCAAAAAGGCGAATTACAAAAGGTTTCCTCCGACCTCTTACAATTAGTCTGTGGCCACCGCGCCGAGGCTATCGAAATGCGCCGAGATGCCATTACGAGCCAGATTAGGGAGCCATTAGTCAAAGCTCTAGTAAATAAGATTCCCCCCTCAACATCGAATATTTTTGATGCAGTACCCTTTACATCAACTCTTGAAAAGGCAGGGGAAGTTTTAAAAGCCTTCTGGCCTCCTAAACCAAATACAGCTAAGTCTAATCACAGTAGCCGCCCCTCGCGGGGGCAAGGCGCTCGAAAACCTACATTTCCATCGCGTGGAATTCAATGTAATGCAAGCACAGGGTACTTTCCCTTGCAAAATATGCATACACAGGTTTGCAACAATTCACCCTCGCGGGGTGTATGCCATTGCCAAAATTGTCAACAACCAACTTACCCGTGGGTAAGCCAACCTCCAATTAATCAGGCCATGTACCACCACACTAGTGGAAGAGGTACATTTCGGAATCGAGGCTCGCGGCCCGGTCGTGGAGGCATCAGAAGACGAGGCAATACAATCGGTACAGTTTATAAAGGCAACCAAAATAGGCAGAAACAATGACTCGGAACCGTTCCGGGCAGGTCAGTTAGCGCTCTTTCACACGCAGTGGAAGAAAATGGGAGCACCAGATGTTGCATTAAAGCTAATTCAAGGGTATCGCATACCGTTCTTTGCAAAAGCCCCACTGGTGTATCCCAATATAAACACAGGTCCCTTTCATACCCCTGCATCAAAGGAAATGTCTGTTGTAGTGCAAAAAATGAAAGCTCAAGGTGTATTAAAGGTGGCGCAGCCGTCGCCGAGCTTCATTTCCCCTCTTTTTCTGGTGCCGAAGTCAGACGGGTCGGCTCGACCAATATTCAACTTGAAAGCGCTAAACGGCTATGTAATGTCCGAACCCTTTCATCTCATAAACATGCATCGTATTCCCGACTTTCTACAAGCAAACGATTGGATGTGCAAAGTCGATATATCACAAGCGTACTTTCACGTGACAGTAGCCGAAGCACACAGGCGCTTCTTACGCCTGATTTACAACAGGGAATTGCTAGAAATTACATGTCTTCCAATGGGCCTGAGCACAGCTCCAAAAACGTTTTCAATACTTACAAATTGGGTGGCTCAAACGTTACGACAACAATGGAATGTAAGGATCATAGTGTATCTGGACGATTATTTAATTGTCCATCAAGATGCTCGCATGCTACAAAATCATGTCAATATCACTGTTCAGACACTTCAGCGTCTCGGCTGGAAAGTCAATTTCGAGAAGTCAATTCTCCATCCACAGAAAATCATAGTGTACCTGGGAATACTTTGGCGAACCTGGGACAATCTAAAATCCCTACCGAAAGACAAAGTAATGTCGCTAAGCAAAGATCTGAAACAAGTCCTCGCAGAAGGAAAATTGACCTTGAAAAATACTCAAGAGATCGTAGGCTCTTTAAATTTCGCGAGTTTTGTCGTCCCACGGGGTCGGCTCAATCATCGACGACTTTTGATGTTTCTAAACACCTTGCCAAATCCATCGACCAAAGCGTTCCCGATACCGCAACACGTGTCCAACGAATTGAGTTGGTGGATTCAGAATTGTCAGGTGTCAACACCCCTGCATTATCCTCCCCCTACCGACTTTCTAACGACCGATGCGTCGGACTTAGCTTGGGGAGCGCAGCTGAACAATCTAGCTATCTCGGGCTCGTGGTCACGAGAAGAACAGAACCTTAATTGCAATCAGAAGGAAATGCTAGCTATTCTGCACGCTCTCCAAGGCCATGTTCAACTGTTGTGTCGCAGTTCGATTCTGATACAGTCCGACAGCAGGACGGCTGTTGCTCATCTAAGGAAAGAAGGGGGTTCAAAATCGTTGGCGCTAATGAATATAACCCACCAGATTTTGGATCTCCTAGACCGACATCAAATACACTTCAGCATACACTATCTACCGGGCAAGTACAATTGTCAAGCCGACAACTTGTCACGTCACCGCCCACCTCCAGAGTGGCACTTACTACCAGCTTTCGTGGAGATAGTGTTTGCGAAGTGGGGAACACCGGTGATCGATCTGTTTGCCTCGGCAACAGCCCACGTAGTGCACAATTATGTGTCTCGAGTCCTAAGAGATCAACAAGCCTTGTATCACGATGCCTTCAGCACATCGTGGAATTACCCACTAGCATGGGTATTCCCACCACCATTCCTGGTCCCCAGAGTCTTGTCACATCTGAACCAGTCGACTGGAATATTTCTGATAGTTGTGCCTCGCTGGGAGAAGGTATTCTGGCGCGCAGATCTCAAAGCCCGAGCGCTAGCAGCACCTAGGAACCTGCAGAAGAATCTAGTTGACATGTCAACAGGGCTACCACCTCCCAAAGTCGAGAACATCATTCTGGAGGTTTGGAAATGTGGGGCTGGTCTGAGGCGGTAGAATCATGGAACCATTAACAACAATCGTTGCTTAAAAATTCTTGGAGAAAATCGACTTTAAGAACTTATAAAACGGCTTGGCAACGTTGGATGGTTTGGTCAAATACAAAAAATATAAATCCTAAGAACCCAACAGGAGCGCAATTAGCGCAATTTCTATCGGATTTATTTTTAATACATAAACTATCTTTGAATACTATACTTTTACACAAGTCAGTCGTTTCAACACTGTGTAATACTGAAACCTCAAGTTGCTTGAGCTCACATGTTCTGGTGAAGCACATTTTAAAGTCGATTTCATTAAAATGTCCTAAAAATCCTAAGCCTCCGGTTTGGGATGTTAGTAAGCTGATTACATTTTTAACTGATTATGAGGTAGACGTAAATAATGTTTTTCAGACATCGCGTCACACTGCAGCTTTATTACTGCTTTGTTCAGGTAGACGCATACATGATTTGACCTTGCTTTCAATTGACCCTGACCACTTTGTAAAATCAGATGAAAGCATAATATTTTGGCCCCAATTCGGCTCAAAAACAGACTCTAGTAAATACAGACAGTCCGGTTGAAGTTGTTAGTAAATGCAAATAATCGTAAATTAAATCCTATTTTCTGGATAGAACGAACAATAACATTGTTAAATAAGAGACGTAATTCTGCAAAAGTGTTAAATTTATTTATTACACTTAAAGGTCTGCCTCAGCCAGCCTCACGTACAGTTGTAGCTAATTGGATAATAACTTTATTTAAAGAAGCAGACATTACAGCTGCTCCAGGTAGCATTCGATCCGCTGTAGCTTCTAAGAGTTGGGTGGGAAATCATTCCCTCGATGAAATTATGGCGCGTGGAAACTGGCAATCAGCTAATACTTTCCAGCTATTTTATAGGAGAGAAGTAGCAAGTACAAGTACTTCTTCCTCCACTAATATGACGCAATTGTTTGATCCCGTTTAAGTGAGTTTGATTAAGATTGTTACATGGTAAATTGAATCTTGTCATGTAAACTACATACATATTTTCATATAATAAGTATATGATAACTGATAAGAAATGTCATCAAATTAAAACTAAGTAAAGACTCGTCTACATATGCAACATATTGCAAAGAAATTTAATATTATATAATATGCATTACGAGTATTTACAACTGCTGTAAAATTACATATTTAAGAAATAAAATTATTTACATTATAATTTTCGCTTTTGCATTAATAAGAGTCACATTGACGTTAAAATTGACTTTACAAGTGGCGGCACCAGGCGATAACAAACAGGTCTCAATTATAAAGCTTCCAGTGACGGTCAAGTAATTTAATAGACGCGTTTTACCTGAAATAAAACGCATATTAAAATACTTACCTAACTGGAAGCTTTCCATTCATTTCTGCCTGGTGAAATAGAGCCAATGAGGTAAAAACCACCGGACACCTATTACCTTCGTAAAGATGGCGTGGTCCACCAGGTGTCGCCACTGTCGCCGGAAACTAAAGTCAAATAAAGCACTAAAACTGGTGATAATTCGACGGAAACGGATATGCTCTCTCAATTATAAAGCTTCCAGTTAGGTAAGTATTTTAATATGCGTTTTATTTCAGGTAAAACGCGTCTATTATGAAAATGAAACAGATTTATTTCATAAAAAATGCGTACAAAATGACAACAGGGTTGGGTCTTCCTAGTAGGTAAAAAATACCTGTGTCAGGAAGACCCGCTCCTCCATAATAAAAAAGAAAAACAGTTAAAATAAAATCAGAAATATGGACGAATTAGGTTTCACAGGCATAGTGCCGTGAACCTGAATTTGTGTGTGTGTGTGTGTATGTATGTATGTATGTGTGTGTGTATGTATGTGTGTGTGTGTATGTATGTGTGTGTGTATGTATGTGTGTGTGTATATAGGTGTTTTAAAGTGAACATTAATAGCAACATCTTTATGTGTAAAGATGTAAATGGCATGTGTTATACCATTTTAGAATCAGTATTAGATAAACAATTTTTTTAGGAAGTTGGCCACTCTAGTCCTCATACATTTTTTTTCACCACAAGCAATCAAACTTGTAGAACATTTTAAAGAAAAATGTGATTTTATTAATTAAGACCTACTCTACATTGAAATGGCCATTAAACCTGGCCAGCGAAGAAGCCCCTACTTGCTACATTAGCAAGAACAGTATATATATATAACTGTGGCGCTCTGTTGCAACAATGAAAGTTAATTGTGTGGGACGACTGCACCATATCCTACAAGCGCGCATTAGAGGCGTTGAACTGCAGCCTTCAAGGCATCTGAGGCAACAAGGCTCTAATGGGATTTGCCGTCGTTTTACTCGCTGGAGACTTCAGGCAGACTTCGCCAAAAGCTGGTCATCTTCATAAAGTAATGAACAATAATTTAATTTTCTTACTTACTTAAATTTCTTCTCGGTTTCTGAAATATTCCGAAAAACATGATATCCGCGCTTTCGAACACGCACTTTCCATCTCGCTCACGCGTATGCTCAGTGAGAGGGAGAGAAGACCATGAACGTGGGGAGCCTTAAGTAGTCTCACTAATCTGGCACTTCGATAGTCCAATATTCGCCACTGGCAACTTTTCGCCCTTGGTTTTAGAAAAAGCGCTGATATTTACCAAATACATCCGTTTGCCATTTCGCCGAGACAAAGAACAAGTAGGCTCCGTACAGCGCCCCGGGGTGTAGAAACGCGAACAAGACGATGTAATGCCACTTATATTCCCACTTGATGTTGTCGGCTTTGTGAACCGGAGCGTTGGCTATGCCGAGGTCGGGAGTTGCCGCGTCGCTCTCAAACAGCACCCCAGTCACTTTTGTCGCGTCGGGACCCATTTTATCTTGTTATTGTAACTGAAAACAGTAAAAACCGGTCAAGTTTGAGTCGGACTCCCGCATCGAGGCTTCCGTACAAAGGAGCGGTATAGTAGCGGCAATAGTAGTGGTATATAAATAGCTCGTCCATCACATTGAATTCCGAAGATTTAGCTAACTTAATATTTTTATCAACCAATCAAATCGTTTATTCGTAAAACATAGGTAAATACAGAGGTAGGTTCATACATTTTTATTAGCCTTATCTTTTAAATATAAATGCCGTCTGCCCTGGTATCCCCAGTTTCCTTGCACTCCACCCCCTATCACTTCTGTTAGTGATGGGAAGCGGGAACATTCCCGCTACCGGTAAGTTTCCATTTGGGAATATTACTAGTAAGTTACCAATGTTACCAGTAACATTCCCAAAAGACGGTAAGATACGAAACTGATGATAGTGATGTTGTATATGAGAAAAATAAGGTCTAATAGTTCTTTTGTTAGTGCAACAAGTTATGTAGTAAATGATTCTTTATTCGAATAATTATTCGAATAAGCATTTATTCGTCACTAATTTATTCGCGAATAATTTATTCGCGAACACTTTCGAATGACGAATGATTTCTTCTCATTTTATTCGAATAATTCGACGAATAAATCCACGAATAATCCATGAATAATATATAATTTACCTCTTCACGCCTAAACCGCTTAACCGATTTAGATGAAATTTGGTATAGAGATAGTTTAAGTTTCGGGTAAGGACAAAGGGTAGTTTTTATCCCGGAAATCAGCCCCTAAGCAGTTGAAATTGGGGGTGGAAATTTGTATGGAGCTACTTAAACCGCTGCCCAGATTTGAATTAAATTAAGCAAATAAATATTTTGAGTCCCGGGGCAGGACATAAGATAGGTTAAATCCCGGAAATCATCCCCTAAGGGGATGAAATGGGGGTGAAAAACTAGTTATAACCCATTTTGATGAAATTTGGTTTCGAAATAGTTTGAGTCCTGGGAAAGGACATAGGATAATTTATATCGTGCAAATCATCTCCTAAAGTGGTGAAATAAGGGGTGAAAATTCGTATGGAACCCATTTGAATACAATTTGGTATAGAGATAGTTTTAGTCCTACGAAAGGACATAGGATAGTTTTGATTTCGGAAATCACCCGCCGAGGGGGTGAAATGGCGGGTGAAAATTTGGATGTAACCCATTTAGATTAAATTTGGTATAGAGATAGTTTGAGCCCTGGGAAAGGACATTAAATAGTTTTTATTCCGGTAATCATACTCAAAGGGGGTGAAAATTCGCATGGAACCCGTTTGAATACAATTTGGAAAAGATATAGTTTAAGTCCTACGAAAGGACATAGGATAGTTTTGATTCCGGAAATGGGTGAAATGGGGGGTTGAAAATTGGATGGAACCCGTTTAGATGAAATTTGGTATAGTTTTTATCCCGAAAATCATTCCCTAAGGCCTAAGGGGCTGAAATAGGGGGTGAACATTTTAATGAAACGAATTTAGATGAAATTTAGTTAAAAGATAGTTTGAGTCCTAGGAAAGGGAAAAGGATAGTTTTTATCCCGAAAAAATTTGAGTGTTGGGTGAAAATTTGGATGTAACCAATTTAGATGAAATTTAGTATAGAGATAGTTAGAGCCCTGGAAAAGGACAATAAATAGTTTTTATTCCGGTAATCATACTCAAAAGGGGTGAAATAGGGGTGAAAATTCGCATGGAACCCATTTTAATACATTTTGGTATAGAGATAGTTTGAGTCCTACGAAAGGACATAGGATAGTTTTGATTCCGAAAATCACCCCCTGAGGGGGTTAAATGGGGGGTGAAAATTTGGATGGAACCCGTTTAGATAAAATTTGGTATAGAGATAGTCTGACCCCAGAAAATGACAACGGATAGTTTTTATCCCAAAAATCATTCCCTAAGGCTTAAGGGGCTGAAATAGGGGATGAAAATTTGGATGAAACCCATTTAGATGAAATTTTGTTAAAAGATAATTTGAGTCCTAGGAAAGGGAAAAGGATATATCCCGTAAATCATCCCCAAACGGGGTGAAATTAGGGGTGAAAATTCGGATTGAACCCATTTGACTCAAACTATCTTTATACCAAATTGTATTCAAATGGGTTCCATACGAATTTTCACCGCTAATTTCACCCCCTTAGGAGATAATTTCCACGATATAAACTATCCTATGTCCTTTCCCAGGACTCAAACTATCTCGAAACCAAATTTCATCAAAATGGTTTACTACTAAATTTTCACCCCCATTTCACCCCCTTAGGGGATGATTTCCGGGATGAAAACTATGCATTGTCCCTTCATCTAAATAGGGTCCATCCAAATTTTACCCCAATGACATTATTTTCGGGATGAAAGCTATCCGTTGTCCTTCTTCGCGGGTCAAACTATCTCATCTATATACCCAATTTCATCTTAATGGGTTCTATCCAAATTGACACCCCCCATTTCACCCCCTTAAGGGCTGATTTCCGGAATTAAAACTATCCTTTGTCCTTTCCTAGTAAGTACTCAAACTAGCTCTATACTAATTTGTATTCAAATTGGTTCCATACGAATTTTCACCTCTAATTTCACCCCCTTATGAGATGATTTCCACGATATAAACTATCCTCTGTCCTTTCCCAGGACTCAAACTATCTCGAAACCAAATTTCATCAAAATGGGTTACACCTAAATTCTCACCCCCATTTCACCCCATTAGGGGATGATTTCCGGGATTAAACCTATTTTATGTCATGCCCCGGGACTCAAAATATTTATATACCAAATTTAATCCAAATCTTGGCAGCGGTTTAAGTAGCTCCATACAAATTTCCACCCCCAATTTCAACCCCTTAGGGGCTGATTTCCAGGATAAAAACTACCCTTTGTTCTTCCCCGAGACTCAAACTATCTTTATACCAAATTTCATCTAAATCGGTTTAGCGGTTTAGGCGTGAAGAGTTCTTTTAATTATTATTTCCAGATAGTAATGTTCCCAGTAACTTTGGAAACTTACCTGGTAATATTGGGAATGTTCCCGGTAACATTGGGAATTTACTCTCTCAGAGATTTATTGACTGTTTTATGACCGTAAATAATAGCATCATTATGTATTTAATTATTAAGACGAAAAAAACTTATACATTTCTTATATTTTTTTCAAAGTTACCCAATGTTACCGATCGGCGGTAATATTACCGGGAATGTTCCCACTTTGAGTAAGTTTCTGGTAACGACCCATCACAACTTCTGACTTAGCACTCCTTCAGGCTGATAATTATCTAACAACAGTTATTCCATGGAACGTGAAAATAATGAATGGCTGATTAGCTGCCATGCCGCCGTGAATTATACAGAGACGGTGATGGCGCGGCTTTGGCGCAGCGCAGACATGATGCAACTTCAAACGATTGTAGACTGTAATACAATGGATTAAGGTCCAAGATCTCTCTGCCTCTTCATCGCGTCCGTGCCGTATCCGTTCCACGCCTGCGCTGCGCCTGCGCCGCGCTGCCTGCGCCTTATAGGCGTGCGACGTGAATTACACTCAAGCGGCGCGGCGCAGTCACCGCGTCGCTAATAATATACAGAAAAGGTAAAATTGTTAGGTGTCATTAACAACTTACTAAGTAAAGAGGACGCTTAAAATTTAAATTCTTACAGACACCAACAAATGTATACTTTACCTGTATCATATATTATGGTCACTCATTTTTTTTTTAAAGACAATCAGTATTGACTAACTATACAAAAACATTTGTCTTATGACTATTGGTTAAGCTTTGTTGATAATGACCCAGTGACCCTAACTTTTAAACAACAGGTGTAAAGTCCCGGTAATGGCAATTACATTGATAGCATATGAGATATATTTATATGATGTTTACCTATGTTTTACGAATAAACAATTTGATTGATTGATTGATTACATCTATGATAGCTGTCGCACAAAGACTTGCCAAATTTACCTTTAACATTTCCTTCCCACTTTACCACATGAACGCTTTCCGAGAGCAAATGCGTTGTTTATTACAGAAAACACCCAAATCATCGCTATGTGTAGGCCAATAATATTTAAAGATCTCCGTCGATTCCTTAAGGATATCAGAATCACCTTTGGCACTTCATAAGTTGCTGCTTAAGCGGAATCATAGATTCAGTATAACATGTGTATTCATTTTAAAATTGGTAATGAATACACATATATGTTATACTGAATCTTTAAATCGTCATAACATGCAATCCCTTGAATGTCGTAGGGACTGTGTTGACTCTGTTTTATTATACAAAATAATTCACAATCATCTCGATGCCCCTAGCTTGCTTCAAGAAATCATAATTAGAGTTCCTCGTCAAAGAGAACGCCAGTGTCGTGCTAAACATTTATTTGCTATCCCTTTCAGTAGAACAAATTATTCTAAAAACATGTTTGTTAAGCGTGCATGTGCTCTTTACAATCATAATAATAGATTAATTGATATAGACATATTTAACTGTACCATAGACTCGTTAAAAAGTGCCTTTAGGACCAACAATTTGTAAAAGTAATACATATTTTGTTTTTGGACTGTTATAGTTATAATTAAAGCATCTATATTTATAAGTTTATGTATTATATTGGAATTTCCGAGTGTAAATACCTACACAAGTTATAAAAAAAAAGAACTGGGGGATCAACAAAAAAAACACGAGATATATAAAAAACTCCTGACGGATAAAGTACCTATCCGGAAATCCACTCCGTTAAGAAAGGAGCTACTAAAGGAAAAAGTCAAGGCTTTAGACCTCGATAGTGATGACGATACACCCCAAAGCCTAACTCCGGTACGTCTAAGGCATGATGAGTCGCCGACGATGGTACCTGACAACAATGACCAGGCTTTGCCCCAGGGAGATCTTAACATACTTGTACCTTCACTTACGCCAGCACCTATACCTACATCTGCATCCTCACCAACTTCTCCATTTTCACCGCCGAAGTCGGCGACAACACTAGAAGCCGAGAAGGAGATATAATCCGATCATCAACAGCAAAATTCAACAGCAGCGAGGAAAATTTGCATTATTAGCGACAATAATAGTAATACAATTCTCAAAACATCTATAAAAACTTTTCGTCAGGAGCAAATTTGCCATTATGCAAAACCTAACTATGGCATTTACAACATGTTGAAAGGAATTGACACGAAACTTGAAAAATTCACCATGGAAGACTACTGCATCATATTGATTGGTGCTTCGGATTTTAATCATACCGTGGATTTCTATAGCATGATAGCTTTCATAAGATCGAAATTACAGGATATATACCATACGAATGTAATAATCTGTGTACCTAGCTATAAACTAAGTAAATATTGTAATTTCTTTAATAGGCGTATCGAATCATTTAACAGACTTCTACACTCTGATGTTATTTTGTACAAATACGCTCATATCTTCGATACTAATAAGAATATACCGTACATTAAGAACATGTTCATACCTTCTATAGGTCATATAAATAATGCCGCACTTCAAATTGCTCTAAGTGACCTAAAAAAATACATTTCTGAACTAGATATCAGCTGCAACAACTTATTGAATGTTGCACGTGCTGGCAATCATGTTAATTCTAATAATCTTGTTTGTTTAACCCAATCAGAGACCGCTAATAATTCTAACAATGAGTTTTTTCGTGACCTGTAGGAAGGCCTCTTTGTCAAATGTTAACCACCATGCTGTACATATGGTGTCTTATCGGTTACTACACCAAAACATTGCGGGAATACTTAATAAGAGTGGACTGGTTGAATTGATAATAACTGATCTTTCAAAGGAAATAGGAATTATCGATTTTATTTGTTTGACTGAAACCTTTATTAAGAATGGGACAGAAAATAACTTAAAAATATCCAAATACAAACTTGCTGCACATTTTTCGAGGAGCAATCATCGACGGGGTGGCTCCTGTATACTAATAAGGGATGGGATAGAATTTACACAGTTGCAAATTTCTCAAAAATTATGCAGCGCATATTATTTCGAATGTTGCGGGATAGAACTAAATGATCAAAACATAATCATTATATGTATTTACAGAGTACCAGGACCTAATATTCAATTGTTCTTAAATAAGTTAAAAAGAATTCTTATTAAATTGACGTTTTTAACAACAAGAAAAAAATTATTATCTGCGGGGACCGGAACATAGATACACTTAAAACCAATACCCAATCGAAAGAGTTGCGATCACTTCTGATGAACTTTAATTTTAATATTCATATAAACAATGCAACGCGAAAGAATTCGTGTATCGATCTAATAGCCTCAAATATTGACGTTTTCCTGCGTAGTAAGTGAGACACTTAAGCTTGCCTTGTCTGATCATGATACTGGACAGTATATATCATTCTCCATCCCAAAAACAGGTCAGCCTAAACAGAGAATTGAATACTGGATTGAGGAAAGGCGCGATTACTGTCAGGAAAACATACACAAATTCTGCAATCATATATCAAGCCTTACTTTTAATAATGTGTATGAAGAACCAGACTGTAACAAATCCTTTGAGGCATTCTATGATTTCTTTATCATTTTATACAATTTGTGTTTTCCGTCAATTAAAGTCAAACTGAGAGATAAACCTATAAGAAATAAATGGATTACTAAGGGATTGCGGAGATCGTGCCACAAAAAAAGAACGTTATACTTTAAGTACCATAAAGACGATCAAAACAAAAAATATAATAAATATGTATAAGACATACTCCAGACTTCTAAAGAAGTGCATACTGCAGTCTCAGAGAAATAATAAATAGATGGTTAGAAGATAATAAATTGAAACTGAATATAAACAAATCAAAAATAATACATTTCCAGAATTATAATAATCCCAAATCAGACATTAAAATAAACCTGAACAACACCATTATTGAACCTATAGATTCAGCTAATTTCCTTGGCCTTACAATTGACAAACATCTCAATTGGAAAAACCACATAGATAATATTTGTTCTAGGTTAGACCGATTCGTGTTCGCCCTACGGCTTCTCAGAACCGTTGCATCTAGGGAGGCTGCACTTTCCGCATATCACGGATACGTATCATCTGTGATTCGTTACGGATTAATCATGTGGGGTAATTCGGTTGATGTACAGAGAGCTTTTATCTCACAAAAAAAATGTGTCCGAGCTGCCTATGGAGCCCATTATTTGGCCCATTGCCGACCAATATTTAAGGAGCTAAAGGTTCTCCCCTTGCCCTGCTTATATATATATGAGATAACTAAATTTGTAAAAAGACATCCGCACATGTTCCCTTTGTATAACGTTGTCCTAAATAAAACCAATGGTAGATATCCGCACAAGCTTTATGAGCCTAGACAGAATGTGAAAATTTTTAGTAAGAATGCTTATATTATGGCAATAAAATTGTACAATAATGTTCCAAATGACATGAAATGTTTACCAAATATTCAATTTGACAGGAAATTATTTAACTGGCTGCTTGACATTTGCTTTTATTCCGTAAATGAATTTTTAAATTATTAATTTTCTAATTATTACTTTTATTATTAATTTGTCGTATTGTATGTTGTATTTAATTAATATTTATGTCTTGATAATTTGAATGTTTATGATTTAACTACTAAAATTCAATAATATTTCTACGCCGATATCGGCAGGATATGTGAAACTGAAATTTGTAAGACATACCAACAATTGTACCATATTCGGAAAAATAAACTTTTCTATTCTATTCTATTCTATTCTAAAATAAATAACCAAAACTAATACGCGCGTGCTTAATAAAATTGAAGAGTTCCTTCAATTCCTCATGGATTCCATTATCTAAATAAGAGACGGAGTTCTGAGGTAACAAACATTAAACATAAAACTCCTCCTTCTTTGGAAGTCTGTTAAAAATTGGTTTTGGCGACTGGTTAGCCCAGTGGGTAGTGACACTGCCTACGAAGCTGGAGGGTCGCTCAAACTCACTCAAAGCTCAAATCATTTATTGCACTCATGTTAGTATACAGTTCTTAGATTACATGTTACAGTTCTACATGAACCCTGTAAGGGCACACAGCAAAGAAATAAATTATAATTTAAATAATAATAATTGTTACATTCTATTTTTATATTTCTTACGCAAACTTGAGAAATGTTAAAACTATAATTGACAAAGTATTAAAAATATAAAACAATATTATTTAAAGATAATAAATTTATAAATAAATAAAACAAAAATAAAAATTAAAAATGTCACAATAATTAATTAATAATAATTTATAATATCAATCAGTTACAATTACCTACATTTAAGTCCACTCCTCATACTGATCATTAAAAAAGTCGTCCAATGTTTTTTTATAAGGTATTACACACAAAGCAATGATTAATTTTATTCTCATTTTGTATAATGCAGTTACACCTGCTAACGATCAATTATTTTTTTCCTTTAATTTGAAGTTAGTTTTATTCTATTTTTAATTATTTTACAATTTTCAATGTATTTAATATTATTGGGGATTTTATTATACATTTTTATTGACATGCCATAAGGGCTTGAATGGATAATTTCTATTTAGCGCTGAATTAGGTGTAGCTAGTTTGTTTCTGGGTCGTAAGTTTGAGAGCGGGAATATTGCGGGTCGCTTGGTTCAAATCCCGGTAAAGGGAAAATGTTTGTGTGATGGACATGAATGAATATTTGTTTCTGAGTCTTGGATGTTTCCTATTCTCAATTATCTCCTAAACGACTTGACCTATTAGGATCCAGACACGCGGTAGCATGTCCAACCAAGTTCAAAGCCAGAAGGAACTGGCGACGCAGCAACCGTGTGTAATATTTAGAGCCACTTTTGACTCCTTAGTAACTCAAAATCTATTAAACATAGAAAGATGAAATTTGGTATATGTATTAAAACCCCTTAGATTAACTCAAATTTCATACGTACAGGTATAACGGTTATTGAGATATTAACGTCCAAAAATCGGCATTTTTATCACTGACTGACTTATTAGCTGACCGATAGATCAAAAACCTAACCCTCTTCCTTCTTCAAACCTATACGAAGGACATTGGGCCGGCTGTCCCAACTTTGGCCAAAAAGCCCTAGGCAGCTAGAGGGGCAAAAAAGAAAAAAATACATAAGTCTGAACACTTACTTGCAAACTGAAATAGGTGTAGCTTTTTCTGGAGTAGTGATCAGTGTTGTTAGCCAAACGTTCTTTGCACGTCAAGAGCTGAGACTGACTGACACCGGAGTATATAATATCAACGTTAGTTTAAGGTTGCGAGCAAACATAGGCTAAGACTAGTCATATACAGTGTGTTACCGGCACTCAAGCATTTATTTTCGTATTTAAGTATTGACTATATCTATTAAATATATCGTCGTCTAATACCCATAACCCAAGCCTTATCGCTTTGCTAACGCTCGTGTAAAAATGATCGCTCCTCTTTTAGTTTTTTTTTTTTTTTTTTTTTATCCTGACTGTTGCTATAATAGGACGCACCCGATATAGCGGTCAAATTGCGTGGTTGGAGGGTAGCTTGGGGAAAATCCAAGGGGAACCTCCGGTACGACCACGCGGGAAGGGGGATCGCTCCTCCCCAGACATCGGTTTTTTGATCATCCCTCCCCACCCTGAAGGGAGGGATATCCGAGAAGGTTTTCATTACTATTGACTACCCTAATTGCAATAAATTATATGAATTACATCTATTTTACAAAATCATCACATTTGGCCATCCGACAACAAGCTGCCTCTGGCGCACGTATCGTAACAGTTTGTTAAACAAACGTTTTAACGGCCTCCGTAGCCCAGTTGGTAGTGACTCTGCCTACGAAGCTGAAGGTCCCGGGTTCGAATCCCGGTCAGGGCATTTATTTGTGTGTTTATCACGAATATTTGTTCCTGAGTTATGGATGTTATATATGTATATACGTATCTATATGTATTTATCTATTATATATATATCGTCGCCTAGTACCCACAACACAAGCCTTATTGAGCTTACCGTGGGCCTAGGTTGATTTGTGTAAGATTGTCCCGTAATATTTATTTTATTTTATTTATTTTATTTTAACTAGGTACTTAACTATTTTATAATAAAAGAAAGAATCAAAATAAATAAAAAGCATAAGTTTACGCAGAAGTCAAATGCGAATGAATTATGAAATCTAGAAACATTGATGAAAAGGAAAACTCCAACTTACGACAAGTATAGTACCTACTTTATTTCCTTGAAGCACTTATAAACTGTCACACAGTTACATACTTAGGACATATTTCTAGAAAGTCACAATTAAATTAATTAATTTAACTAAGTATCCAGCACCTCATCGCGTTGCTAACGCACGTGTATCTTGTTTCCGAGAAAATTCGATTTTTCGAGATTTTCTCGCATAAAGATTTGTTAATTCAATATAGTACGTAATTTCACCACAACTTTACTGTCACTGCTTGATTAGATTAATGGTTATATCCTATACTATTAACCAAGCAATATTTGTATAACTATGTATGGATGTATATCGTCGGTGGGCATTAAAAAATCGCTATGTATTTTCACCCTACTTTACAGGAGGCGAAAAAACTGTTTATCATGGAACTGCACGATTTTCTTCATATTCATATATTGCGATCATGTTCATTGTCCATACAGTAGATCTTAAGATAGGTTATACAGTAGGTACATGATACCCTGTTAGGGCATTGCAATGTTCTTACGTACTAACATGCTAACAACATAATTTAGTTTTATTTATAAAAGAACACAGTATTGAAAAATAGAAGTAGGTATATCATAATAATATTAAAATTTAAAATTTAATTAATTGTTTATGTCATGTTATGAAAGATTGAAATGAGATTAAAATATAATAATGATAATGGATAATAGCAATATTATCACATACCTTCAAATTGTGAAATATAATTAAAATTAAAATTGTGGTTAGTGCGATAGTGATTGGTCATTCAAAAATTCATCTATTGTATATTAGGCCTTATCAAGAAGTAATTTCTTCAGTTTGTTTTTAAATATCTTATTGTTCAACTCCTGTTTGAGTGCTCCAGTTGATTTGTTTGTTATGATGATACAACGATAGTGTGGGCCTTTTCGACACATAGTTAGCTTGGAGTTTGGTATAGCTAGTTGGTTTCTATACCTACTGTTACTTTTACAAACATCTTTCTTTCTTTTGAATAGATCTGAGTGTTTTCTTGCAAAAAGTGCTACCTCCAAAATATATAAACAGGGCAACGTTAATAGTTTAAGGCCGCTCATATACCCAAATGAAATCTTAAATCGAGGCCCTTCTCACGCCACCCGTCCCGCCCCTCGATACAATGACGTCACAACAGCGCCAACATAGAAGTGGCAACTTTAATGAAGTAACAGGACACTGATTTGTAAAACGTATTACTAAAGACCGAAAAAAAGCATGCTGGATCTCATATATGACGTTAAAGTTAAATTGGAATAATAAAATAAAACAAAGTGTAAATGTAATATTAATTTAAGTCCCTGGGTGACCGAGCTCCGCTCGGGTGAAAATGGTGAAAATACGGAGAAAACGAATTTTCCCGGACATGAGACCTATCTAGATCGATTTCTCGCCCCTGTAACCACCTATATTCCAAATTTCATCGAAATCGTTAGAGCCGTTTCCGAGAACGTGATTGCAAATAATATATATATACATACATCCGGCTCCCATCTGGTCCAAAGGTGCCATAAATACTGGCTGCATTGCCCCGCTGAACTGCCACCGATATTTGTTGGACCAGGTAAGAGCCGGAACGAGGGTCGCAGCCCTTGTCTCTTAGACGCCGGCCAAGGTCCCAAACAAGCCTCCTGCCCTCCGAACACCAAGGACCAGCCGTCTCGATAGCGACCGGAACAAAGTCGTACGCTGATTCTAGGTGGGCGTATTTGCCGTGTTTTAGTTTTGCCGCATTTTCGGGGGCCGCGCCTGCTACCCTCATGGTGTGGTGAAGATGACTGGGTGCAAATGTGCTCACACAAGTTGCATCCCATAGAAGTCAGCGGCCTTTTGACCAGGGAATCAGCGTAAGACCGTCCGGTCTCTTACCATACATATATATATTTCATTTTCTTTATTTTAACCTTGTTTTTTTAGTTTTAGTTTAGTTTTGTTATTATTCTCTTTCTGTTTAATCGTAGTTTTTATATATTTTTTTTTATATGTACCTACTTTATCTGTAAATAAAATTTCCTTCCTTATACATACATATATATATACAAATATTTGCAAATATTTTTTTAAGTGCAAATAATAACAAAAAAGTCATACTTCTGTAAGTAGGTACATACAGTTTATATTTGAATTAAACAAATGACGGCAAGTTTTATATAATATAATTATTAAGTGTACCTCTGCAGGTCATCGATATGTATTTATAAAACATTAGGGCATAAATAAAATCTAGTATTTTTAAGGTTTCCGTATCCGTAGGATCGTAGATCAGGTAAGTATATCGTCCCTTGGCTGTGAAAACCGCTTAACTGCATGCATGTAGTTTCGAGAAAAACGCATTTAAAGATTTGCATGTTAATATTTCTATGAGGGGCCAATAACAGCTTAAGCATTTTCGTGTTTTTATATGAACAGTTTATCGTTTATTAAGACTTTTTGACTAAATTTACTTTTTGTTTAGGATAAGAGGATAAAATTTAGGGTTTACCGTAAAAAGTGCTGCAGTTATGCGGTTTTTCCTGAAGACACTTTTTTTTTGTATCTCCTAAAATAATCAATAGCCTTAAATCGGAATTTTTGATTTATAATACTTTTTGATGTAAATTTATAACCGTTTGACCTGAATAAAGTCTTCAAACGATTGCAGATTCTTAAGGCCCTACCCTGAGCCAGATATGCAAAAATACCCCAATCATATCCTATTTTTGTGCGAAACGTTGATATTTGTAGACTTGCGAAAAATATATATCATTCTTGATTATATCATCTTTTCATCCACAGCTTTTAATACACGATTCATAACACTTCGCTCGATACAATTAATTCCCAAATTAACCTCCAATTCAAATTTTACTCCAACTTTACTTGTTATTTTACTACACAACACTATGAAACAAAAAAAGGAGAAAAATCAATCATAACTAAAATAGTTCATTGACAGCTTCCAAAGTTCAATAATTTGAAGCAATATTTTTAAAATAAATAAACATCGTCAAATTCTATCGTATAATGATATCGACTTACGGCCTGCAAGGTCTATCTCCGTCACTCTTTCTAAATATGACAGTGATAGCTGAGCGCTCGTGCCAGAATGACCTGTACTACGTTTCCCAAAAAAATAAAAGTTTTTATTTAACTTGCCTTGCAAATATATATTGTAGTGTTAGTTGTCAAAACTGTGTTGTGTGTCTTAGTGATATACCGTGTGCACAAAACATTTATTTTGTAACGAAGTTATTATGGGTAACAAACAATTTAATAAAAATAAAAAATCTCGAAAAAGACAACTTATAAGATTCCAAAAAACAATGCATGGAACAAACGTAAGTAAAAAATATCTACTAAACAGTGACAAAAGTGACGATGCATATACTCTAGAATTTCACCTGCCCGGCTAGCACACTAACAAAATGACAACTTTTATGCACATGTTTTATGTCCACAACCGACGTATACAATTTTACCGTAATGAGCTAACATGGTATACCGTCATCTACGTAAAATGTGACCATTTATATGTCTTGCACATAAAACTATTTTTTTACGTCTAATGCTAACATGCTCTTGATTTTGCACATAAAACTTGACGATATGAACCGTTGACGGACGAAATTTTATGTAGGTCACTCGAGACCCCGGATAAATTTTAACACTATGAAAACAATATAATTTTCGCAGGATTTCTCCGATTTCAGTCACAACACATACGGTTTCAGTTTCAAAACTCCTATCATCTTCTGAAACAATGATCTAGCATTTTGAATTTTAGCTAGATCATGGTTACTACCTATAAATAACGCAATGATTAAGATTTTTTGCTTGTGTTGTAATAAAATATATTACACAAACTTACAAATATGATTGATTCAATTATAAACTTACATGTGTTTTGGTACTCGCTTCATCACTTAAAACCACTACGTCAAACTTTTTGCGGGGTGGGAGTAAAGTAAATAAAAACAAAAAACTATTATAACACAACTTAATACAGGAGAACAACTGTTTAGTAAACTGTGCAGTGCCTATCATTACTCTTTAATTAGGTAGTATTATAATGGGCTTCTAACCATAGACTACTATTGAACGAATGAAATGAATGTAATAATTTTGCTACGTATATTTTACGCTATGGCATAAATATATGCTGCGAGGTTACCATGTTAGCTAAGTAACGTAAAAATGGGCATAATCATAAAGTTATACGTCCGAACGTAAATATATGTCCGATTAGTGTGCTAGCTGGGCTGCTATTGGTAAGCATTGGTAGCGCAGTGGTTTCAGCGATTGAAAATAACCTAAAGCTGTCCAACCTGCCGAGAGTTCGAGTCTCGGCTCGTAATTTTGCACATTTTAAACTTTTTGCTTTTTTTATTTTTAGGAAAAGGAGAAAATTGGATATTTTCACAGCCGAACAAAATACTAAATCGTACTACTATACTAAATACCTACGTCGCGCGTTGCGATAAATACCTACCCACCTACAGTGGCGGCGTACAGTCAACCAATTTGATTTCTGGGCCACTTCGTACCTTGTCACAATGACAATGATATGAGACCTCTAGGGGCTTTCATATTGACTTTCACTGTGACAAGGTACGAAATGGCCCAGAAATCAAATTGGTTGACCGTACGAAAAGAAATGGTCGCGTGACCTTAGTAAGATACCTACTGATTGTTCATCAGCGCAGATATGCTTATTTATAATTATGCTTCGAATTGATCTTCTCAAATATTTAGACATATATTGTACTTATTTTCTTAGATTGCTACATGTACACTTAGTAAATGATCGCCGAAAACTAAATAAAATGTCGTCAATAATATCGTAAGAGATACATTATAAGGAATAAACGCCCTAATCAGTTATTTGATATTGAAGAGGTAAATGTACCTACTGTACTAGCGCGGGCGAGGCAGGACGGAGCAAACCGAACCGAAGTAAACCGTCAAAGACAAAAAGAGAAGATCTTTCTTACAATCCGACACAGATGGTCAACAAATGGTATTGGTGACCTATTGTTTATAGATATTAGGCTATTAGCTAGGAAGGTAGGAAGGGTAAGCGAGTGCGTTTCGAAGTTTAAACTTATATTTATGGTTCAGTTACGAAATGACATTCTGAATGGTAACTTTGCCTGTAACGGCTTCCTTGATACCCGAAATCCACTGTAAAAAAGTTAAATAGTGTTGTTAGTGCGAAAGTGCGTTATAGATAATGTAAATAATAAAATACCTTTTTCGAGCGTATGTATGTATGTGTGTCAGATGTATGTATGTAAGTATGTATGTATGAATGTGTAGCCTAAACCATTTGACGGATTTCGACATAATACTTATAGTTTTCACTTTTATTATTATTATAATAACAGTAAATGCACACTGATAAGATGCAAAAGGGTTGCCTGAGTAAGTCCCGGAGATTTAAATCCCGGGACTTGCTATCCGTATTTTCGTAACGTTTTAGGTATTTTTTTTATGAACTGATAGTTATTATATTTTGGTAAAGTAATCAACAGACGTCTAAATACCAGTTGCGCTAATTTTGTTAAGGATCTGCTATACAAAGTTTACATTGATCACGTGTCTTCCATAAAACACGATAAAGACAACGAGGCAATAGCTCGGAAACAATTGGAAAAAGATCACAATCTGACCATAAAGCCATGTGGTCTACATATTGACGCTGAGTTGCCTTTTCTAGGTGAAACATCAGATAGCCTTTGTTGAGATGATTTGATCATTGAAATAAAAAGCCCTATTACAGCCCAACGAATGGGCATTGACGAAGCCATAAAAAGTAAAAAAGTTATTTTTTGGAAGATAACCAAAAAATGTTTTTGGATTCGGAGACATTTTGATCTAATGTTATGATTATGACCTCCAAGTACATAATGTATCTTGGCACCACGAGATCTTAGCACAGCGGTAAATGCAGATTTTGAGATAACATCATGTAATGAGTCATAATAGTTTTAGCATTTTTGTTTTCAAAAGATAAGCTTATTTTGTTTATTGGTTTTAAAATAAAAGTTAATTTATATTACGTACTACAGAAGAGTAAAAAAATACACGTTAATTATTAAAAAAAAATCAATTAAAACCATTTGGAAATAATTTTACACAAGCTTAATAATCAGGGTTCGGATATTCGGATCGATATATACCTAAACTTGGCAAAATCCCGGAAATTGTTGGGAAAATATGGAGTCGGCTTCTTTTTTTTATAAATTTAATAAATATGCTCCGGGACTCCGGGATCGCACGAAATGACAACTCTCAACACCCTACTTAAGTTCTAAGATAAAGCCCACGTACTCGTATATACCTAAAGTACACGTGGTGATTTCATTGTATTGCATGACTTTTTTTACCTGCTATGCGTAAGACAATGGCGGCAGCAGCAGATATAGCGGAAGGGCAAAAATTTGAGACCACGACGGGGATAATGTCGTCCTTGAAACGTCGAAGGAAAACAATTTTTAAAAGTACTAGTACTCACGACAAGTTCCGTTAAACCAAGTTAAACTAAGTAATTATAATGATACTTCGCTAGTTGAACAAATCTCAGGTAAATTGAATTTAATATTTCCCCATCGTAAATTACATTAAGTAAATAATAATCATGTCATACGATTACGATTAAATAACGAGTGAAACCAAATAATTTTTCAAAAAACCCAAATGCTTTTTTGCAAATATTAATGCCTATGTCACGTACCGGAAGGCGCGGCGTAGGTAGGCCCCCCACAAGGTGGACTGATGACCTGGTAACGGTCACGGGAGTCCGCTGGATGCGGGTGGCGCAGGACCGGCCATTGTGGCACTCTTTGGAGGAGGCCTATGTCCAGCAGTGGACGTCTTTCGGCTGATATGATAAATGCCTATGTTACTCCCACGATTAAGAGGAATCCAACGACACCTCACATGTCAAAATCCGTCAAACGGTTTAGGCTGCAGGGCGTGTCAAAGAAAAAGACATACCCACATACATACATACATACATACATACATACAAACGCTCGAAAAACATAACCCTCTCTCCTTTGGCAGTCGGGTAAATACAATGTTAGTTTGATGTTAACTAAAACTCTAAGTACTGTAAGTTAAATGAAACACACATGAATTAAATAATATTTTATAAATAGGAACCACTAAAATAGTTTATTTAAATACTTTAATACGAATGTGTTTATGTTATCCTAATTTTCGATATTCCGGGAAATCCCGAGAAGTTTATTAGTATAATTATATTGAGTCCGCCTGCATGCTACGCAACAACAACGCGGTGTAGGTACTGAGGCCCAAGAATAGGTAAATATCGATCCGAATATCCGAACCCTGTTAATAATATACCGTTAATTTTTTGCGCCTGTTACAGAACCCTCCCTGTATAAATTGTAATAAATGTTATCTGTATCTTGATTAAATGTAACAGGGTTGCCTGGACAAACACCGGCATTTTGAGTATTTTAATTTAAGTTAACCATACGTATGTAGACTTGGCAACTAGGGCATGCAATCCGAGATCCTGTGTTCATATGCATGATTTTTACGGTATTTCAATATTCGTAATGAGAAGGACCAATATCGAAATATCGGGATCCCGGGATTTATCATTTTTTGTTAGTTTGAAACATGGGTAGGGCATGCAATATCGGATCATTCTCAATTCCGAGATTTATTTCCGATATTGAGTCAATCCCGGGATTTCGATATTAATACCGATTTTTTTTCTCTATGCTTAAAAAAACTAATATCTTTGACATTTATGTTGAATTATTAACAGAAAAGATGATATTGAGAGTCAATCCCAGGATTTCGATATTTATACCGATATTTTTCTTTATGCTTAAAAAAGCTAATATCTTTGACATTGATGTTGAATTATTAACAGAAAAGATGATTCTGTTCATAATTCAACATAAATGTCAAAGATATTAGCTTTTTTAAGCATAAAGAAAAATATCAGTATTAATATCGAAATCCCGGGATTGACTCTCAATATCGGAAATCAATCCCGGAATTGAGAATGATCCAATATTACATGCCCTGCCCATGTTTCAAACTAACAAAAAATAATAAATCCCGGGATCCCGATATTTCGATATTGGTCCTTCTATAATAATAAAACTAAAATAAATACAATTTGGAATATATAAAGTACTATAAAGTGAACTATAAATAACTAATTTTTATCACAGTATATCAGAAATATTTTCAACTCAAAAATCAATATATAGGTACCTGATATTACACTTCGTTGGAAGGGTCATATTATATAAATTAAATATAATTAACTGTGTAATTTGAACCGACAAATAAACGAACAATAAAGTGATTCTACGATCCTACGGAACCCTTAACAATACTAGGTTTTATTTATGCCCTAATGTTTCATAAATACATATCGACGATACACCTGCAGAGATAAGAGTCGACACCTAATAATTATATTATATAAAACTTGCCGTTATTTGTTCAATTCAAATATAAACTGTATGTACCTACTTACAGAAGTATGACTTTTTTGTTATTATTTACACTTTAAAAAAAATCTCTTTTTGAAATAAGAGTTGACTTCATTAAAATTAATATTACATATTACATTTACACTTTGTTTTATTTCAAATCAAATCAAATCAAATCATTTATTGCACTCATGTTAGTATACAGTTCTTAAATTATATATTACAGTTCTACATGAACCCTGTAAGGGCACAGCAATGAAAAAAACAATAATTAAAATAATAATAATAATAACCGGCACATAATTTTCACACCTCTTACACAAACTTAAGAAATATAAAAAAAAATTGCGACAAAATATTAAAGATATTAAACAATACTATTAAAAGTTAATATTTCACATCATATAACATAAATTAAAAAACAAAAAATTGAATTTAAGTTAAGAATGTCACAATAATCAATTAATAATAATTCATAATATCAATCCGTTACAATGACCTACAATTTAGTCCACTCCTCAAACTGATCATTAAAAAAATCGTCTAATGTATAATAAGCTTTCTGCATGAGGTATAATTTTATTGTATTTTTAAATATTTTGTAATTTTCAATGTCTTTAATAGTATTGGGGATTTTATTATAAATTTTTATTGACATGCCATAAGGGCTTGAATGGATCATTTCCAGCGCTGAATTAGGCGTAGCTAGTTTGTTTCTGGGTCGTAAGTTTTGAGGGCGGGAATATTGCGGGAAAAGATTGTAATTATTTTTGACAAATAAACATACTTCTAAAATATACATAGACACTAAAGTCAGAATTTTTAACTTTTTAAAATGTGGTTTACAGCTTACCATGGGATCTATATTAACAAGTATTCTAATGCAACGCTTCTGTAATCTAAAGAAATGAATAATATTCGTACTATTACCCCACAACACAATACCGTATTGTAGCCAGGCGTGTGCGTAAGCATAGTAAGCGCTCGTTGCTATTTTCATGTCCGTGCATTTTTTCAGATTATACAGTGCATAAGTGAAGCTGCTTAATTTATTCTTTATTTTATTTATGTGATCTTTCCAGTTTAGTGCCGAGTCAATGCTAATACCTAAAAATGTAGTTGATGTGACTGATTCTAATTTCGTGTTAAGGTAAGAGTAGCTAATATGTATAGTCCGTTTTTGATATGGCTTGAACGGTATCAGTTTAGTTTTTTCAAAATTTACTTGTAAGTTATTTTCATTTAGCCAGGTAATAATTTCCGTCAGAATGGAGTTTAATTGATAGTTTAGATTAAATTCATCCTGGCACGGTATAACAAAAGAGATATCGTCGGCAAATAGTGTACATGGACAATTAATTATTTTAGGCAAATCATTTATAAAAATTAAAAAAAGGATACATCCCAGGACACTTCCTTGGAGAATTGATTGTTCTACTTTAGCTATTCGTGATCGGACGTTGTGTATCTCTCCGGTGATATAGTTTAAGTGTTCTATTTCAACGCACTGTACACGATTTGCAAGGTATGAGGAGAACCAATCGTGAGCATTTCCCCGTACACCAATAGATTTTAATTTTTCCAGTAATATACTGTATTGTACCCGATCGTAGGCTTTGCTCATATCTAGTAGGCAAGCTATGGCATATTTTTTTTCATTAATAATATTCAGAACTTCGCGGATAAACTTATACACTGCCAGTGTTGTAGATCTTTTTTCTCTGAAGCCATATTGGTAGTCACTGAAAATTTTATATTTTTCGCAGA
The DNA here is from genome assembly GCA_963854355.1 of Epinotia brunnichana. Taxonomy (NCBI): domain Eukaryota; kingdom Metazoa; phylum Arthropoda; class Insecta; order Lepidoptera; family Tortricidae; genus Epinotia; species Epinotia brunnichana. Next base: position 15,334,488 of record OY977959.1, read on the forward strand.
AGGAATATAGGCGTTTGGACATGGCAGTTTCGAATATTTTAGAAAAGGTAGATAAAAGCGCTATTGGCCCATAATTGTTGCAATCTTTTTTATTGCCTTTTTTATGTACAGGTTTAATAACCGATATTTTTAATGCGTCCGGAACTGTACCTTCCGCGAACGATTGGTTTATGAGGTAGGCTAGGGGGCCTGCTAATTCCTCTGCACATTTTCTGATTAAATGGGGGGGCATTTCATCGTAACCATAACTATACTTGTTTTTTAAGTTTTTAATAATGTTTTTTACTTCGTGTTCTGATACTGGTCGTAGGTATAATGAGTTCTCTATCGATGGGTGGGCTGCTGGTCGCCTTGATGCTGGAATCTTTTGACTCCCGACTGTCGAAAAAAAATTGTTAAATGTATTTGCAATTATTGTTGGATCTTCCGTGATTTTATTTTCTACATTAAGCTTTATGTTATTTCTGTTTTTTATGCTTAGTTTATTTGTTTCGCGTTTTACTATATGCCACATTGATTTTACAATATTATCAGAGTTTTTGATATTTTTTATATTTTGAAGTCTTTTTGAGGCAAGCACAGTTCGTTTTAATGTTTTTTCGTATTGTTTGTAATGCATATCTAAAATGGGGTTTTTATTTTGAGATATAAATATTTTATTATTCCAATTTAACTTTAACGCCATCTACGAGATCCAGCATGCTTTTTTTCGGTCTTTAGTAATACGTTTTACAAATAAGTGCCCAGTAAGTTCATTAAAGTTGCCACTTCTATGTTGGCGCTGTTGTATCGTCATTGTATCGAGGGGCGGGGACGGGTGGCGTGAGAAGGGGCTCGATTTTAGATTTCATTTGGGTCAATGAGCAGCCTTAAGTATTTGAGTTTATTTAAAAATCACGATGCAGTTAGTAGGTTTTGCTAAGAAGAATATTGAAATTTAGGAATTAAAAGCACTTATAATTAGAAAATACGTGTATAATGTTTTGGCACGTGAGGTTTTATCACTAATTTTTAATTTTGCGTGGTTTTATTACATTATATTTTGTAATAGTAACCTACATCAAAACTCTTACCTGATTTTGGTCAACTATGTAACATTAGTAACACTGGTACTTCATTACTATACTGCTGACCGGGGTCTGAGTTTATTGCAAACAATGTAAAATGCCGTCTCCATTCCTTAAGCGAACGAAGTTCTATGCTTCAGCTTGGGCCGAAAATCGTTCGAAGTTCACCGAACATGTTCTTTAATTATATAGATTATTTTTTATGGTTATTTTTCAAAATAAAAAAAAAACTTTTTTTAAAGACATGCTTGCGAGTTGTACAGCTCACTGAGCCACATTAATGCGTGAGCGAGAGCGACAACGTTGCTTATTATGCTATTTATATTTGCACAGTAAAAGCAGACTTTATAATATAGGACAAGTCAGACTACTTATAAGTATACTACCAAATGCAGGAAATTGAATTAATTTTGGTGAGAATTGAGAACTTCAAAATATATATCTATATTCCAGTGCGGGAATCAAGCCCCAGTCTTTCAGCGAGTATAGAACGTAATATAATACATTTCAGGTCCAGTCCACTTTACAATACTACCTCACGGGTTACAAGTTCAGCAAAGTGGCTCCTCTCTTCTCAGGTCTAGTCCATTTCATCAAACTACCATACAAGTTTAGCAAAGCGACTGTTCATGAAAAAACACGAAAATACATTGGTAATTATTGGCCCTTCACCTTCATTTGCATTTTACTCAATACTAGGTTTATGCAGTTAAGCGGTTTTTGATGCAATGGGAGTATGCATATGCATATTTGCACAATAGTACCATTATGCATGCAAGGAGCATCAAAGCTCACTTAGGCGGTTTTGGTTAAATGAATAATGTGTGATTTCGAGAGTGAAACGTAACAAGCAAAACCGCTTATATTACACTTATTTGTTTTTGCTTTTGAACAATTTTAACTATTGATTATTTTGGTTGTCTGGCGACACATATTATGTGGTGGTTAGAATATTGTGAAACACACATTTTTGTGTTATCGCTGGCTGCAAAAATCTACTATATCCGGTTAGCACAATTTACTGTAATTAAATTGCAAGTTTTGTTCAATCTAGCTATTATAACAGAGGCTTCATAGGTTTTGGCTTGTAGATTATCTTAAAAATCGTTGTTATCTAGCCTTATCTAAAAACTAACTCAGGAATGGGGCCACGTATCGAAAAATGGGCTTTTGTAGCATGTAGATCTGGGAAAGCATAATCTAACAGTATTAATATCTCAGTTTTGTCCAAAACGGAGCTTTAGCGGTTTTCGCAATCAAGGGACGATATATTGATTTTTGAGTTGTAAATATTTCTGATATACATACATACATACATACATACAATCACGCCTTTATCCCTAAAAGGGGTAGGCAGAGCACATGAAACTTGTGTTCCAGTGCCACTTTTAGCATAAATGTGGGTATAAAAGATCGACAAAATGTGATATACTGTGATAAAGATGTGTTATATATAGTTCACTGTATAGTACTTTATATATTCCAAATTGTATTTATTTTAGTTTTCTTATAAAGATGATTCTGTTAATAATTCAACATAAATGTCAAAGATATTAGCTTTTTTAAGCATAAAGAAAAATATCGGTATTAATATCTAAATCCCGGGATTGACTCTCAATATCGGAAATCAATCCCGGAATTGAGAATGATCCGATATTGCATGCCCTTGCCCATGTTTGAAACTAACAAAAAATAATAAATCCCGGGATCCCGATTTTCCGATATTGGTCCTTTTCAATACGGATATTGAAATACCGTAAAAATAATGCATATGAACACAGGATCTCGGATTGCATGCCCTAGTTGCCAAGTCTACATACATATGGTTAACTTAAATTAAAATACTCAAAATGCCGGTATTTGTCCAGGCAACCCTGTTACATTTAATCAAGATACAGATAACATTTATTACAATTTATACAGGGAGGGCCCTGTAACAGGCGCAAAAATTTGACGGTATATTATAACAGGGTTCGGATCGATATTTACGTATTCTTGGGCCTCAGTACCTACACCGCGTTGTTGTTGCGTAGCATGCAGGTGGACTCAATATAATTATACTAATATACTTCTCGGGATTTCTCGGAATACCGAAAATTAGGATAACATAAACACATTCGTATTAGAGTATTTAAATGAACTATTTTAGTGGTTCCTATTTATAAAATATTATTTAATTCATGTGTGTTTCATTTAACTTACAGTACTTAGAGTTTTAGTTAACATCAAACTAACATTGTATTTACCCGACTGCCGAAGGAGAGAGGGTTATGTTATTCGAGCGTATGTATGTATGTAAATATGTATGTTTGTATGTATGTATGTTCAAACGGTTTAGGCTGCAGGGCGTGTCAAAGAATAAGACATACCCACATACATACATATGTATGTGGGTATGTCTTATTTTTTGACACGCCCTGCAGCCTAAACCGTTTAACGGATTTTGACATGTGAGGTGTCGTTGGATTCCTCTTAATTGTGAGAGTAACATAAACATTCATCATATCAGCCGATAGACGTCCACTGCTGGACATAGGCCTCCCCCAAAGAGTGCCACAGTGGCCAGTCCTGCACCACCCGCATCCAGCGGACTCCCGCGACCGTTACCAGGTCATCAGTCCACCTTTTGGGGGGCCTACCTACGCCGCGCCTTCCGGGACGTGACATAGGCATTAATATTTGCAAAAAAGCATTTGGGTTTTTTGAAAAATGATTTGGTTTCACTCGTTATTTAATCGTAATCGTATGACATGATTATTAATTACTTAATGTTATTTACTAGAGGGAAATATTAAATTCAATTTATCTGAGAATTATTCAACTAGCGAAGTATCATTATCATCACTTAGTTTAACGGAACTTGTCGAGAGTACTCTCAGATCATAAAAAGAAATAGATATGAAACGGGGGCGTGGCGCGTGTCGCCGCGACATGGCCAAATGGGCATGTCACTGCCCGCCGCAGGTTAGTCGCAACTTGCCGTGATACTGAAATGTTCTCCCACATTTACTCAAAATGTCGAATTGTAGCGTGGTTACATGTAAAAATAGGAGTGAAACTAAAACCTACAAGAATAGTGGAGTCACGTACCACATGTAAGTATTCGTATTTTCACTTATAAGTCAGTAAAAACAAATATTTTAACAAATAAACGCAACGCCGCATCATTTCTCGGGATCGTACTAACATATCGAACGAAAAAGCATATTTTTGTTCTGTGCGTTGTACATTGAACGTTCAATACAATAAGCAACCTGTACAGCGCTAAACCACGGCGCAATGTGTTAAACTCTATCGATATGGACGCTGCTTGAATTTTTTTTGTGGTACGGCCGCTGCTTGGCGTCGTGAACTAGAGGTGTGGCAAAGTGTAGTTACAGTTTACGCGTAATCGATAAAATATAAGTACGATATACTAGTGATTTTATTTCGACTACTTTCGCTGTTTTATTTTATTTTATTACTTGTTTTGGTGGGGTGCCTATCTTAAAGGTAACTAATAATATACTAATAAGATTAAAAGGTACAAAAAATTTAAGGTACCTACTAATAAGATTTTCACTAAGTCGCAGTATGAACGACAAATAGATATGCGAGGATGTGTTGGTCACATATATTTGACACCTCTCTCGCTTGAAACCTAGGTGTCAAATGTATGGAAATAATAAATAAATAAATAAATATTTGCGGACAATCTTACACATATCGACCTAGTCCCAAACTAAGCTAAAATCTAAGAAATCTGAAAATAAACCATTTTTATTTATTTTTTTTTTTTTAAGCAAAGCTTGTACTATGGGTACTAGACGACGATATACATACTTATATAGAGAAATAAATACTTAAATACATAGAAAACATCCATGACTCAGGAACAAATATTCGTGCTAATCATCACACAAATAAATGCCCTTACCGGGATTCGAACCCAGGACCTCTAGCTTCGTAGGCAGGGTCACTACCAACTAGGCTAAAGCGGTCGTCTCGGAAACACATCATCTCTGGTAGATACTCGGCCTTAGCCTTAAATCTCGGATACATTATTTCGCGCCAAAATGCGAATGGGAGAGGCCTGGTACAGGTCAAAAATATCGATGCGACCAGAGTTTTAAATGTATGTGAACACGAACTTACAAAAAGCCGTTTATGTTACTCTGTCTGTAGGTAGGTATTCGTAGATATTTTTTTACCTTTGCGATTTATGGTAACTCGTGTTATTTAAACTTGTAGCTAGAATACCAATACATACCAAACTTATCATTTTATTACTCATCAATATCTTAACATAATAATGTATATATCAATGTCGATAAAACATCATTTTTACGTTTGTCGCCCCCCTAGTGTAGTGCGTTTAAGCCAATCACAGCCCCTGTTCACATGTTGACGTAGACTCACCGGCAACTCCCGAGTCTTTGTTTTTACACGGTTCAATGTGTGTGTGGGCGCTGCGGTGGGAGAAAACTGGGGACATCGGTTTTGGTTGAAATGAAGCAGTACGGCACTTCTCCCTATTTTTATGTTCTGAGAGAGTACTAATACTTTTAAAAATTGTTTTCCTTCGACGTTTCAAGGACGAAATTATCCCCGTGGTCTGAAATTTTTGCCCTTCCGCTATCTCTGCTGCTGCCGCCATTGTCTTACGCATAGCAGGTAAAAAAAGGCGGGCAATACAATGAAATCACCACCTGTACTTTATCTATGAATTTAAGTGGGGTGTTGAGAGTGTTGAGAGTTGTCATTTCGTGCGATCCCGGAGTCCCGGAGCATATTTATTAAATTTATAAAAAAAAGAAGCCGACTCCATATTTTCCCAACAATTTCCGGGATTTTGCCAAGTTTAGGTATATATCGATCCGAATATCCGAACCCTGATTATTAAGCTTGTGTAAAATTATTTCCAAATAGTTTTAATTGAAAAAAAAAATTGAAATAATTATCGTGTATTTTTTTATTCTTCTGTAGTACGTTATATAAGTTAATTTTTATTTTAAAACCAATTAAAAAAAATAAGCTTATCTTTTGAAAATAAAAATGAAAAAACTATTATGACTCATTACATGATGTTATCTCAAAATCTGCATTTACCGCTGTGCTAAGATCTCGTGGTGCCAATATACATTATGTACTTGGAGGTCGTAACCTCATAACATTAGAATAAAATGTCTCCGAATCCGAAAACATTTTTTGGTTATCTTCCAAAAGTTAACTTTTTTACTTTTTATGGCTTTGTCAATGCCCATTCGTTGGGCTGTGATAGGACTTTCTATTTCAATGATCATATCATCTTTACAAAGGCCATCTGATGTTTCACCTAGAAAAGGCAACTCAGCGTCAATATGAAGACCACATGGCTTTATGATCAGATTGTGTTCTTTTTCCAATTGTTTCAGAGCTATTGCCTCGTTGTCTTTACCGTGTTTTATGGAAGACACGTGATCAATGTTAACTTTGTATAGCAGATCCTTAACGAAATTAGAGCAACTGGTATTTAGACGTCTGCTGATTACTTTACCAAAATTGAATAACTATCAGTTCATAGAAAAAATACCTAAAACATATACAAAAATATCAAGTCCCGGGATTTTAATCTTGGGACTTACTCAGGCAACCCTTTTGCATTTTATCAGTGTGCATTTCCTGTTATTATAATAATAATAAAATTGAAAACTATAAGTATGTCGAAATCCGTCAAATGGTTTAGGCTGCAGGGCATGCCAAAGAACCATACACATGTACACATTCATACATACATACTCACATACATATATACTGACACACTTACATACATTCGCTCGAAAAAGGTATTTTATTATTTACATTATACCCTATAACGCACTTTCGCACTAACACTAATTAACTTTTTTACAGTGGATTTCGGGTATCAAGGAAGGGAAAGTTACCATTCAGAATGTCATTTCGTAACTGAACCATACATTCAAGTTTTAACTTCGAAACGCACTCGCTTACCCTTCCTACCTACCTAGCTAATAGCCTAATATCTATAAACAAAAGGTCACCAATAACTTTTGTTGACCATCTGTGTCGGATTGTAAGAAAGATCTTCTCTTTGTGTCTTTGACGTTTTACTTCGGTTCGGTTTGCTCCGTCCCGCCTCGCCCTCGCTGCCACGGTTTCGTCCGCCGTCGGGAATTTTGAATTGCGCGTAACTCGGTTTGGCAAACCGAGTTGACACATCTCTATTCCTATCAGTTCATTAAAAAAAATACGAAAGTTCATAAAAATTAACGACAAGAGCGTTTTTCAAATAAAGTGTACACTAGTTAAGGTAAAATTAAGAAACATTAACTTTTTCCGTTTAGTCACGAAAATTAACCATACATTTATACAGCTAATTTTCGTGACTAAACGGAAAAAGTTAATATTTCTTAATTTTACCTTAACTAGTGTACACTTTATTTAAAAACGCTCCAGTGCGAATAATTTAGTAAGTTTATAATAAATAAATAAATAAATAAATAAATATTACGGGACAATCTTACACAAATCAACCTAGGCCCACGGTAAGCTCAATAAGGCTTGTGTTTTGGGTACTAGGCGACGATATATATAATAGATAAATACATATAGATACTTATATACATATGTAACATCCATAACTCAGGAACAAATATTCGTGATAGACACACAAATAAATGCCCTGACCGGGATTCGAACCCGGGACCTCCAGCTTCGTAGGCAGAGTCACTACCAACTGGGCTACGGAGGCCGTTAATAAGGCATATAAGGCGAACACTGGCGGGAGTTCGTCTATGCCAAAACTTTTTTTATTTTTCATACGCTTCATAATATTATATGTTTCGGACTCAGTTGTGTCGCGTATGAATATTGAATTTAAGTTTAAATTGAACGCGGGAGTAAGAGGCAGGCGCTCGGGCACCAGCGCCGGCGCAGCCGCCGCCGCTGCCGCGGGTCCGGGCGGTGACTCACCTACCGTCGCAAAGTGCTCGTTGAAGGCATCGGCTATTTGTTCGGGCGATTCTAAAATAGTATCACTAATTCTTAGCGTTATGTTTTTCTTCTGTTCTCTTTTATTTCTTTTTGTAATGCTTTTTATAATAGCTCACATTGATTTTGTTTTGTTAGATGATATTTTTCTTCGATATATATACACATTTTTTCAGAATATTTTCATATCTTTTATAGTATTTATTTTAAATGTTATTTTTGGAGCTATTTACCAGTATTTTAAGTAATTGTTTATTTTTACACGATTGTCTTAAACCTTTAGTTAGCCAATTATTTGCATCATTACGGTCGGTCTGTAATTTTATACGTTTTTTGGTGATATGTATATTTAGGATATATTTTAGTTGGGCCAAAAACAAATTGAAATTTATATTGGCATCATTATTTTCGTCTAGTATAGGAGTCCAGTCGATGTCTTTAAAAGCTTGTTTAAACAATTGCATATTAGTGTTGCTAAAGATCCTACTCGTAGTATACCAACAGTTCTTTACTGTACTTCGTTCGTTCTCGTTTATTGGACCTTCTCGTGTTTAACTAAGTTTTTATTATTGTTTAGTTTTTTGTTTGTTATCCACCGTGAACTCACTCGACGGTTCTATCGGAAGACCATCAGCGCTGGCAGCAATGCCAGCATTATGCTGAGATAGAACCGTTACGTGACAAACGCTGTGTGTTGTTTGTCTCGAATAAATGTTTCTTTATTTCTTTCTTAATGAAACGCAAAAAACAGCAATCGCGCGCATACACAACGGTTCTGAATGTAATCACACAACCAGCTAGTTCAAATAAGTTTCATACTAATACCTAACCGAGAGATATTACGGAGGGTCAGAGGCCAGAGATAGTGTCATGTATACTTGTTATCAGTTACCGTTTGAGTGAAGGTTACGATCGTTAGTTACTGGTAGAAACTTCCATTCTGTTGGTACCCTGCCTGGTGGAATATTTCAAAATGGCCGCAATATACTGCCGACTATTCGATTGGTTAACACATTCACGGCCACGCTAATCTCGTAGCGCTACGCCGTAGTCCGTAGCAGGTTAAATATCGTATGTAGCGAAAAGCGCTCGTAGCGGTCTGACGCATACTTCACTTCCAGATCAGTGCGAGTGGAGGGCGTAGCTTCAATATTTCAACCAATCACATAGCCTGCTTGATTATATTTTCAACCAATCACAGAGCAGAATTCTTGTCGCTAGCGGCCGTCCAAATTTGCTTAACCAATCAGATCACACACAAGCTCAAAACTCCCATGTGTCATTATTTCCCGCGGGGACAATTTAGGCCATTGTCCTTCTGTATACAGGCAAGGAATAACACCATTTATGAGCAAGTGTGATGAAAAATACATTTTACTTTTGATTTTAAAGGATGCAATGGATACAATGAAAGCAGCGACGGTTACGAAGCATGTATTTACATATTATATATATTTCGCAATAAATCTATATCCTTTACGCATCAATCCTTTTTATTTATTTCAACACCTTTTTAACCCCTACAACACGTGCAGATATGAAGTTCAAGGAAATCTACTTTAATTACAAACTTACTTTTCAGTTTAAAACCACCACATCTATAAAGCTTTGTACTACAGCGATATATATGAATGACATAAGTAACTTTGTAATTGTAATCTGGCATGTGATTGTGAGTAACTATGTAAGTATGTAAAAGCGTGCAAAATGATATCCAGCTACTTCACGAAAGAGCGTGTTTTTAAATTTACATCCATAATGAAACTTACTTTAAGGAAATAAAGTTCATTTCCATAGAGTCTTTACATTGTGAAGAACCTATGGAAATGATTCATTAAAATATTATACTGAATCTTTGCGGATGTATAACACGCGTAGCAGAAATCCGAGAGCAAATATCATGTGCATTATCGTTTGATTTTGAACTCTATTTATTCAAAGACAAGGTAATAATAATAATAATTTATTATAAGCGTAACTTTTTGATACAATTCGGTTCTAAATTGCTGATTATCTGTCACCACTGCAACGATGTACTTATCTTGTTTTTGGGTAGAAGAATAATTAACATCTTCGAAAAGTTGAATTTTGTTATTAACACCATACGATTAGTTTACTACTTGTAAAATGTTACTACTCTACTCAGGATTTTATAAATGACACAAATCTATAATTTATAATCTACTTGACATTGTTAAAGTACTTATATTATGCTGGTGTTTAATGATTATTTTAGTAATTTGTAATTTCTTTGACATTACTATTTTTACATGCCAATCGGCAAAACATAGAGATTCATGTAATTATTATGTAAGACCACTTTAATAATTTGTATAACCTATGTTTCACAAATAAAAATCGGGATCTTATTTATTTTTAACCTCCTACGCAAAAAGAGGATTATTATAAGTTTGACGTGTTTGTGTGTCTGTCAGTCTGTCTGTGGCATCGTAGCTCCTAAACGAATAGACCGAATTTAATGCGGTTTATTTATCCGAAAGCTGACGTAATCCAGATGGTTCTTAGCTACGTTTCAACGAAATCAATTCAGCCGTTTTTGAGATATTGAACTCTGAAATGAAAATGTCGGGGGTTTTCTAGAGTCCGCATAAAGCTCGATACAAACGTAGTTACGCTCTCATTTTAAAACGACTAACTAGTTTGGTCTGAAACGTTGTTATTAGAAAAAGTTAAGTACCATCCGGGTCTGTAATTAGTTTATGTAGCTTCAATCAATCAATCAATCAATGGCCTTTAAGTCTATTACAGACTATACAAGCAGTGTCAAGAAAGGAGACAACGTCTTCCATGGCTGTGTAAGCCAATGCGAGAGCGGCATACACGACCGCAAGCTTGGCAGGTGTAATTTGCCCGCGGCGAAGAGGTGCCACGTTGATGCCGCTTGGCTCGCTTTACTGCGAGTGTTTTAAACCACGCTTCATCATGAACTTTACGGCCATCGAACACCAGTTTGCGCCATTTGTCTCTGTCCACGGCAAGGTCCTCCCACTTGTGAACCGGGATGTTGAATGCTTGCATATCTCGCTTGGCACAGTCCTTATGCCGCAGCATCGGCCGGCCGACGCTTCTTTTGGCATCAGCTACGGCCCCAAGCAGAACACGCCGCGGCAAACGCGATGGATGCATTCGATGCACATGCCCCAGCCAGCGTAAGCGTCTCTGCTTAAGCAGCGCAAGGAGACTGGGCAGCTGTGCAACCTCAAGCACCCTCTGGTTTGTGACCCTGTCCTTCCAGTGTATGCCCAAGATGTTTCGGATGCAGCGCATATTAAAGGTGTTAAGCCGACGTTCGAATAAACATCTAACCAGGAAAACTAAGATAGTCTTATATCAAACTTGTGTCCTTAGCATACTCTTGTACGGGGCTGAGACCTGGACTTCATACGCCAAACACGAACGTCGGCTTAACACCTTTAATATGTAGCTTCAACTACCATAGTAAAAAAATACAGGTTCAAGTTGTTCATACAAAACTTGTTTTTGCTGTATTTCGTTTTATAAACTGGAGCCATATAAACCAATGACAGACCTAGATATTCCTCATGTCATTGTATTTGCAAAGTTTGGTTAGAATCCAACTCGTAGTTTTAAAATGAGAACGAAACTCCGTTTTTATGGGAAGGTGACTCCTAAGTCCCCGAATAATGAGTATCAAATCAATCAGCTGTGCGCTATGTGTAGGAGAAAAAATCCACCAATACCAAAGCTGGGTGCACTCGCGCACCGCTTCGTCCGCTTCCTATTGGTGCACTTACCTCGTTAACCGCCTCGCAACCTCGCTCAGGCGCTCAGGCTCTGCACCGTTAAGCCTCTGCTAGACGGTCGCCTACACGCCTCTCCGACCGAGGGACCTTGGTCGGCACCGACCGTAGACAGTTGTTTGCAGCAAAATTTCATACTACAGCGGTCGGTGCCGACCAAGGTCCCTCGGTCGGAGAGGCGTGTAGGCGACCGTCTAGCAGAGGCTTAACGGTGCAGAGCCTGAGCGCCTGAGCGAGGTTGCGAGGCGGTTAACGAGGTAAGTGCACCAATAGGAAGCGGACGAAGCGGTGCGCGAGCGCACCCAGCTTTGGTATTGGTGGATTTTTTATAATTATAAATTGGCCTGGTCCAACCACTCCATCCAACCACGTCGTAAGTTTTCATTTCCCAATATTCTACGACCAATATCTAGGTTGGAAAACATATATAAATATCAAATATGTATTTTTTTTATAGGAATTTGTGTTCATAATCGGGTATTTTGTTGGAAAATACACCACGTCGTGTGTAAAAAATTTGGGTTTTCTTGATGTTCTCTTACGTGTGAACGCTCAAGCTCCTTCAGCCCCTTTAAAAGGGGCGAATTCTTGATGTTCTGTTACGTGTGAACGCTCAAGCCCCTATGGACGTCACTTGGCATAATTGGAAGAACTCAAGTTCAAAGTTCATATCCGCCTAGTTTACAGATCTTAAACATAAATTGATAAGCATTCCTAAGAGGAATAAACACCACGTCAATATGATCCTCTTAATAAATAACCTATTTGTCAATCTTGTCTTTATCAGGGCGGACGGTACCAAGAAATTATGAATCAATAAGTCAAGATTACTGATCAGGCAAGTTTCAGTAACAATGAATAACATGTTTGTTAATTATCTTTTAACCCAGATTTTGTCGTGTAATGTAAATATTCAAATTAGTTTACATAAGAAACAATAACACATAATTTTTCTTGTAACCCAAATCTTTTACACACTACGTGGTGTATTTTCCAACAAAATACCCGATTATGAACACAAATTCCCATAAAAAATATACATTTATATTTTTTCCAACCTAGATATTGGTCGTAGAATATTGGGAAATGAAAACTTACGACGTGGTTGGATGGAGTGGTTGGACCAGGCCAATTTATATAGTAGGCATGATGCTTCATGTTGAAATTGATAACGTAGTGCTCGATACCTGCAGACTCAAAGGGCGTAACCACCAAAACACCACTTTTCAGGAGAGCAAAAAAACTAAAAAGAAAAATCTTTTTTTAGCATAACTTTTTGGTTATTAGATTTATAATGTTCATAATTGGTACAAATTTTTAGATTTTGAAAATGCATCGTATTATTGATTACCATTTAAGATACATTAAAAAATAAAGAAAAAAGAAGGCTTATACGACCCAAAAATTTAGAACAAATGGCATATATATAAGACCATAAAATATGTTGTTTCTGTGAAATGCTTAGGGCGTTAAAGCCACCCAAAGCCGTTTTATTGTGAAATAGGGGCGTATACGGGGTTCAAATTAGAGGTAATTAGCTATAAATTAAATCATTTGTTGTCTTTTCAATTATTAATTTGTTTCAACCACATGCGCTTGCCATGATTAATAAATAGACAGTTTAATTTTTTTTTTTCATTTGTTGTATGGAAAACATAGGTAAAAGAAACAAACAAAAAACATTAAATAAAAACAACTTCAAATAAATTTATTAGTTATATGGGTCTCATCATGATGTGCCGTTGCCTGTAGGTATTCCTATGATCTATCGGAAATATTCCAGCGACAGCGAGCAATATTCCCGGAAAGATTCTAATGTTGCCGGCAATAAGGCCAATAAGTCCTGGTCTTACTATCTGACATAACTACAAAGAAACCTTGCCCGTTAAGTTCGCACAAGAGGTAGACCAGGTACTGTTTACAAAACCGACTTCAAAATGGAGAAGGTTACGCTAGTTATCTTTTGTATACAGTTCAGATTGCATTGTTCCATTTTATTTAGTTACATTTTTGAGTCCGATTATTGTGAACAAGGATTATTCGAAAAGCTCTTATCTCCAATTCCTCGGACCATCAGCAGATATCGATTAAAGATGCATTGGTTATATATCATCATCTCCCGAGCCTATATCCCATATCTTTTGGGGTCGGCCCTCCTAGTCCGTTTACGCCATTCGGCGCGATTTTGTGTTATTTCTGGATTTACATCCAACGTCTTCAGGTCTTTGGAAATGGTCGCCATCCAGGTTGTCGGCGGGCGACCTGGACGCCTTTTTGGTTGCTGTATATTCATTACGGTTCTTGTCATATGCAATGAGGGGCGCCTCATGACATGGCCGTACCAACGTAGACGATTCTTTCGCAGCTTGTCTGTTATATTTGCAACTTTAAATGTTCCCCTTATGTATTTGTTCTTGATTTTATCTCTAAGGGTTACACCTCCGCTCCATCTCAGCATCTTCATCTCCGTAACGTGAAGTTGTAATTCGTCTGATTTCCGCATAGCCCAGCATTCGGATCCATACATCAAAGCGGGTCTAATTGCTCTTTTATATATGTTTCCTTTAACCTGTATGGGCATCTTCGCGTCACAGATAACTCCTGTTAGTGATCGCCACTTCAACCAAGCAGCTTTTATGCGATTTTCGATGTCTTTATCCGTGGAGGCCAAGGATGACAAAACAGACCCCAGATACTTAAAATGGTTGACTTTCTTTAAAGGATTGTTCCCAAATTTTAATTGCTGTTCCGTGATGTTAGTAATGTCTGTTTCTGAGAAGTGGCAGTGCATATACTCTGTCTTGGTTTGACTCACTCTCAGTCCAGTACGCTCCAACATTGAGCACCATGTTGTTAGATCGGTTTGGAGCTCTTCTAATGTTTCCGCTATGAGAACTATGTCGTCAGCATATAAAAGTGTCCACGGAGCTGATTTCTGAAGGTGTTCGGTGACATGGTTCATAACTATGTTGAACAGTAACGGGCTAAGAGAAGAACCCTGGTGGACTCCGACTTTAACTTCGAATTCTGGGCTGATACCCGCCGAGCTACGAACTCTAGTCTTGACGTTGTAATACATGTCTTTAAGGATTTCAATGTAGTATTCGGGAACTAGCTGTGCACGTAACGATTGCCATATAAGCTCTCTTGGGACACGGTCGAACGCCTTTTCGAGGTCTATGAACACTAGATGAAGGTCTTTTCTGAGCCCTTTGTACCTTTCCATTAGGATCTTTACCGTGTGTATAGCATCTATCGTGCCCATCCCGCTGGTGAAGCCACATTGGTTATGTGTTACTGTTGTTAACTTCGTGAGTCTTTTGGCAATTATGTTTTCCCATATCTTTAGAACATGTGATGTTAATTTAATAGCACGATAATTACCACATTCCGCCACGTCCCCCTTGTTTTTATAAAATGGAATTAAGCTGCTCTGCCTCCAGTCATCGGGCATTTTTCCACCTGTTAATATAAGGTTGAAAAGGTTTGTCATCCATAAAATACCAGATTCTCCAACCATCTTTAGAAGCTCCGATGGTATTTCATCAGGCCCCGTTGCTTTGCCATTTTTCATTTTATGTAGGGCATCTTTCACTTCTTCTGGTGTTATCGCTTCAATAGGACCTTGAGCTGAGGGGAGGCGAGGCAAAGGTTCATGTGGGAACTCTTCATTTAGTAGGTGGTTATAGTATTTGTGCCATCGATCGTTGATATCTTTATCTAAGGTCAGCAGTGACCCGTTGGGATTTCTTATGTATTTATTTTGCTTGATATCTGTACTCTGTTTGTTTCTATGTTTTGCAATTGTAAATATTTCTTTATCTGTAACTGCTTTTTCTAGTCTTTTATACACTGTCTCTTTGGCTGAAGCTTGCGACCATGCAACCATCCTTCTTGCGAGTTTCTTAGCTTCAACATACTTGCGGCGATCTGACTCCTCTTTTGTTGTCTGCCAGATCTTGAAACACAATTTCTTCTGTTGCAGAAATGGCTTCACATCCTCGTTCCACCAGTTGGGGTCTTTACCTGGTTTTCGTTTACCCGTTGTTATGCCTAGTATTACTTTGGCTGCACTAGTGGTATGATTTCGGAAGTCATTCCATTTATTGTTTATATTCGTTCCTACTTCAGTATGTGTTTCCAAGAAATCGGCGATGTTGGATGCCAGGATTCTTCCTTGTGGTTTCCGAATATTAAACCATTTTGTCCTCGGTGTTGCTTTTGGATAAGCCGATTTCCATTGTGGCATTTTCAGGCAAGCTACCAATAGCCGGTGTTGTGTAGTAAGAGGTTCACCTGGTATGACTTTGCAATCTCTGAAGTATTTCCGTATGGAATTGTTGCATAGGATGAAATCAATCTGTGATGCATGTACGCCATTTTTGTAGGTAATTAAGTGTTCTTCTTTTTTCTTGAAGTACGTATTAACTATCGGCATATCGAAAATACCAGCCATCTCCAAAATATATTTTCCTTGCTCATTTGCAGTTCCATAACCATAGTTGCCATGAATATCGCAGCCCATGGGGGCCCGACTACCTACATGGCCATTCAAGTCACCAGCCACAACCACGTTCTCGGAGCTAGCTATGCTCTGGACTATGTCTTGCAGTTCTTGCCAGTAGCAGCTCTTCTCCTCGTTTGTACTACCTGTTTGGGGGGCATACGTTGACATAATATTTAGACAGGGCTGGTTGTCGAGTGCCAATTTCACTGATATTGTTCTATCGCTGAATCGCTCCACGGAGATGATGCGTTGCTTCAGGTGTTCGTCAAGTATAATGCCTACACCATTTCTATTGTTGGTTGTGCCATGGTATATGAGTTGATATCCCCTTCCGACATCCCTGGATTTGGACCCTTTCCATTTAAGTTCCTGTATACAGCATATATTGATATTGCGTCTGTGCAGTACTTCAGCTAGTTCTTGGTTACGTCCAGTTAGCGAGCCAATATTCCATGTAGCTAAGCGCATATTGGTTGCGTTGCGTCTATGCATTGGTTATATAGATAGATCAAAATTCCAGTTCAATCCAATTCTTTCTCAGGTTATTATGCATCGCTTCTTAGTTAATAAAAACATGCGGCGTCTTTTTTTAGATTCTGAATTCTGACCTAGATTTGAAAATCGAAATGTAAGCAATATAGCAGTATTGCTAGCGGTTTCCTGAGAATATTCCTAGTAACATAATATATATTCTATGTCTGGCAACATACGGAACAACTATGAAGATAAAATATTTTCGATATTTATTTTTGTGCCTGGTACAAGCAGTTTAATTACATAGAAAAACATTTTTTTTAATAAATCGGTTATAATACAAACCTTATTTGTCGAAATTTACCAGACGCGTCAGCTAGGTACTAGGAAAATTCTCACCTCGAGCAATGTTTCCAGCATTAATATGGTATAATTAGGCGTACCTACAGTTTACCTCGTAAAAATGGCAGTATTCAATCAATGCTTATTGAAATTATACGACTCCTGTGCCACTACCACTATGAATGATGAATTAATTTTTTGGCTTATAAAGATGAAAAAAATTCGGGTCGTATAAGCCATTTTTTGCGAATTTCGCTATTTCAACTACATAGATCGATAGAGAGAAAAAAACTGAGTAAGGTGGCATCAATAAGTCATTTTCGCCAAAATGGTGGTTACGCCCTTTGAGTCTGCAGGTATCGTGCTGTGTTGCTAAACAGATAGTAAACCATCAAATTATTGTACCTAATATAGTATTTTATGCAACTGTTGTATAAGAAAGGTCTTAAAACGCGAGTGGCGTGGGTTGCGATGCGAGCCTTGGCGAGCATCGCAATTAAAGACGCCACGAGCATTTTTAGACTAGTTATACACAGTTGCATACAATACTTTTTCTACGACAAATTTAAATAAATAACAGACTACAGAATAGTTAAACTTTTCAGGCAGCAAGTTTTCTATTCGTACTTTTGCTACTCACACAATTTCTTCAGGAGTGCATTTATTAATTTCTTCGACCATGTTAAAAGGAACGTACACTTTTGTCTTCACAAACACGAATAAAATCTTAATAGTTTAGGACTAATAGTTTATCATCTTTCATCTTTTCATTTTGAACTGTATTTTTGAGGGAAATCGGAAATGTGACAGCTCTTGCTTATGGTTTGTTTTGTTTTTAATTTGTTTGCACTTGCCATCCAAACCAAACCGAACCCGGACCGAATTCGAACTGTTTATTTTTATAAATAATTCCAAGAATTTATAAAACATGTTATTTAACACACAATAGATGATGATTTATTATTATTGTAGTAAATAATTTATAATATACAAATATTAAATTGTAAATAAATACTTTTATTTCGAAATATTTGTTTATGAAGTTGGCACCACTGCAATATAGCGGCCGATTAAAAAAAAAGTTAAACAGTGTTTTTATGAAAAATGTATGAACCAAAAAAGTACGCTAAACAGTTCGTTTTTGGGCCATAGAGCATAGAGTGTTTCGACGACTTATTAGTGGTGTCATTGTATTTGAGCTACAGCCTATATAAATGACAGATAACGGTACAGGAGTAGAAACAAGTATAAATTATAAAACATAATTAAAATCATAAAAAGATATTGGACCTTGAAAGTTTAGAAAAAATCAGCATTTTTTTTAATGTCCAAGAATAAATTTAAAGCTACCAATAAAATCCTTACGCTTTTATAGAAACAAAATTGTACAATAACTATTATATGTACCTATACGCAGTATTTCGCGAGCGAAACAGCAATTTACTTGCTTTTCCATACAATGATTAGTAAAAATAACAGGTGTGACGTCATACCTGTGTGCCAATAAGTATGACGCGTTTATGGCGGCCGCCAGCGAGGTCAATCTTTGTCTCAAATATTTGGGTATTTGTGTTCTTTAATTGTAGTTATAAAAACATTTGTTCCTATCCAAAAACTGGTTCGAATGGCATCGTAAAAAATCTTAGTCATCATCCGTTTTATTATCAGTTCCATTTTTTGTAATTTTCGTGTAAACTTTAAGTAGGTAGTTTCCCTAATTCGGAACTGCAACTGGCTTTAACGCATTTGGCGAAGTGGAATCGGTATTATCTACTGCAAGCTTACTGATGTCGCCCAGATTTCCATACTTGTTTGCATACTATCAGAATTACATTTCATCATCATCATCATATCAGCCGAAAGACGTTTAGCCTGGACATAGAGTGCCAAAGTGATCGGTTCTGCGCCACCCGCATCCAGCTGACTCCCGCGACTCTTCCGGTAGTCCGGTACGTGTTCGCCAATCGAGAACCTTACCGCCCCGATGGCCGTCGGTTCTGCAAGCAATGTGCCCCGCCCAATGCCACACCTGCGCATTACATTTGCGCGGTAATAAATTGCGCAGATGCGGCGCGGTTGGCATGCAGTATCATCACCCCGATTCTGCGCATCCCGTCAATCCCGTGGATGTTTTTCTCATTTCAATTTAGGTTCGTATTTAGTATTTAATCTGTTCTGACTTAACTGACAGTTAACAATGAGCACAGCTGAGTTATACCATACCGAACACGCGCCGACAAATGTTGAAGTCCCTAAATAGTTTTCATTTGAATTAGGTACTTTTATTTTAACATGTAATGGTTACTTTGTTGCTATTATAGGAAGAGCGGGATCTTCTGCCATAAGTATACAGGGTGTGGCCTGCAATAGGAGCAAAAAATTAAATCGTAGATTATTAAGCTTGTGAAAAATTATTTCCACGTGGTTTTATTTAAAAAAAAAAATTTTTATTTTTTTTCTTCAAAATATGTTTACTTGTATTGTTTCAGAAGATTCCAATCCTGAACTATTCTACATACACATTAAGTACTGTAACCAAATAACGATTTTTAGTTTTCATTTTCAAATAAATAAAAAATTATGTTCTGTTTGGTTTAAAGATTTGTGTTTATTTTATATTAGGCATATATGTACTTTTATTTCAGTGCTATGCCATCTAGCCCAAATAATGCCTACACTGAATATCAGCGTCACGGAATGTTTCCTCGCTCCGTGACATCAAGATGAGTGGAAGCCTTTAAGGTGGTTCGATTGCCATACAAAACGTTATTTGACATTCGCAGGCTAACGGCGTGATATTTTAAGAAACTTATGTTACAAACTTTCATAAATTGGGAATTGGCTTCCCATATGCGCCAAATTCCCCCTTTCCTAGAATAAACTTGTATAAACTAGATTAATTTGAGAAATTGGTTTGGCACGTGATATTTTGGGAAAACTATTTTTCTCAAATTAATCTAGTTTATACAAGTTTATTCTAGGAAAGGGGGAATTTGGCGCAAATGGGAGCCTATTGAAGAAAGTTTGTCATATAAGTTTCTTAAAATATCACGCCGTTAGCCTGCGAATGTCAAATAACGCTTTGTATGGCAATCGAACCACCTTAAGTGCAAATTTCTTAAAAATTATATGTATGAAGTTAAGTTTTGTTGTATAGTTTTTGCACTAATAAACTATTTTCTTTCTTTCTTTCTTTCTTTATTACAACATGTAATAAAGTTCGCTAGATAAAACGGTAGGTACCGTAAAGTCCATAAATTGAACAGCGCATGTTATTTTTTTTGCGACAGGATTTTATTAAAATGAGAGCTTCCCCAAAAATATCCCACGTGGATCTTATCGTTCGTATTCAGAGCATCCCAACTGGGGAATTACCTCCACCTCCCAGAAGACCGCAGACACAATAACACAACTAGTTGCTTTGTAGGTTATGTGGGATTGTGTTCCTGGTGTGTAACGTTGCTACTGTTGTAACGGCCTCCGTAGCCCAGTGGGTAGTGACTCTGCCTACGAAGCTGGAGGTCCCGGGTTCGAATCCCGGTCAGGGCATTTATTTGTGTATTTATCACGAATATTTGTTCCTGAGTTATGGATGTTATATATGTATATAAGTATATATATGTATGTATCTATTATATATATCATCGCCTAGTACCCACAACACAAGCCTTACTGAGCTTACCGTGGGCCTGGGTTGATTTGTGTAAGATTGTCCCGTAATATTTATTTATTATTTATTTATTTATTTACTGTCGCCAGAGGTCACGACGATACGCCGTGTTGTGTCGTGTTCCTCCTAAGTAAGGTCGCCACTGTCGCCGAAAGGTCACGAGGATGCGCCGTGTTGTGTCGTGTTCCTCCTAAGTAAGGTCGCCACTGTCGCCAAAAGGTCACGAGGATGCGCCGTGTTGTGTCGTGTTCCTCCTAAGTAAGGTCGCCACTGTCGCCGAAAGGTCACGAGGATGCGCCGTGTTGTGTCGTGTTCCTCCTAAGTAAGGTCGCCACTGTCGCCGAAAGGTCACGAGGATGCGCCGTGTTGTGTCGTGTTCCTCCTAAGTAAGGTCGCAACTGTCGCCAAAAGGTCACGAGGATGCGCCGTGTTGTGTCGTGTTCCTCCTAAGTAAGGTCGCCACTGTCGCCAAAAGGTCACGAGGATGCGCCGTGTTGTGTCGTGTTCCTCCTAAGTAAGGTCGCCACTGTCGCCGAAAGGTCACGAGGATGCGCCGTGTTGTGTCGTGTTCCTCCTAAGTAAGGTCGCAACTGTCGCCGAAAGGTCACGAGGATGCGCCGTGTTGTGTCGTGTTCCTCCTAAGTAAGGTCGCAACTGTCGCCGAAAGGTCACGAGGATGCGCCGTGTTGTGTCGTGTTCCTCCTAAGTAAGGTCGCCACTGTCGCCAAAAGGTCACGAGGATGCGCCGTGTTGTGTCGTGTTCCTCCTAAGTAAGGTCGCCACTGTCGCCAAAAGGTCACGAGGATGCGCCGTGTTGTGTCGTGTTCCTCCTAAGTAAGGTCGCCACTGTCGCCAAAAGGTCACGAGGATGCGCCGTGTTGTGTCGTGTTCCTCCTAAGTAAGGTCGCCACTGTCGCCAAAAGGTCACGAGGATGCGCCGTGTTGTGTCGTGTTCCTCCTAAGTAAGGTCGCAACTGTCGCCAAAAGGTCACGAGGATGCGCCGTGTTGTGTCGTGTTCCTCCTAAGTAAGGTCGCCACTGTCGCCAAAAGGTCACGAGGATGCGCCGTGTTGTGTCGTGTTCCTCCTTAGTAAGGTCGCCACTGTCGCCAAAAGGTCACGAGGATGCGCCGTGTTGTGTCGTGTTCCTCCTAAGTAAGGTCGCAACTGTCGCCAAAAGGTCACGAGGATGCGCCGTGTTGTGTCGTGTTCCTCCTAAGTAAGGTCGCCACTGTCGCCAAAAGGTCACGAAAATGCGCCGTGTTGTGTCGTGTTCCTCCTAAGTAAGCTCGTAAGGTCACAATGGGCCCAAAGCGTTTACCTTTCACTGAATTCCAATACTGTATATTATCTACCAGGGATGGCATATCTATCTATTTGCTAGCAGTACCAATATCCCGAACGGTGTCAGGTAGTAATTCGCCGCTGTGTATTACACTTACACCTAATGAAAGCACTCCTCGCATCAGCCGTTGTATGTGTTTGCAAGCAGATGTGCCCATCTGCCGTAGTGCGTGATGAATGTTTGAGGTTCTGCGAGAAGATGGATATACATGTATTAGTTATGTTATTGGGATCACTGTTGCTCGCGTCCGCAGGATTTACTTACCATAACCCTGCCCGTGTCTCTTTGGTGGTGCTAATGAGCGACAAAACTTTCGGCGAAATAGGCTCCGGCTCTAGGCGCTCCTGCAAAAATATCGCTTGATATTCGCCTATTCTACGGATCGCCATACGATTATATTAAATTAAATTGTTATTGTTATTATTTTGTATTGTTAACCCCCGACGGATTATACGTTTGACGTGTCTGTGTGTATGTGTGTGCGTCTGTCTGTGGCATCGTAGCTCCTAAACGAATGGACCTATTTGAATGCGGTTTTAAGTATTTATCCGAAAGCTGTCGTAATCGAGATTGTTTTTAGCTACGTTTAAACAAAATCGGTTCAGCTGTTTTTGCAATATTGTACTTTTCTAAGTTGTAATTATTGTTTCTGTGAATTCACAGCGCTTTAGTTTCGACTGTTAATGCTGTGTAAACTATTTTTTTTAATAAATAAATGACTACAAATCTGTAGAAATCTCCCTAGAGGCCAACAAACTTCAATATTCTTATACATCATGGTGACTGTCCATGCCCGCATATCTCCGGGGTTGTTGAACGCTGGACGTAAACAATATACTTATCTACAGCACACAATCGGCAACTATTTTAAAGGGTTAAAAGTTTAGGTTTCCTATTGTCCTGGCTAAAATCAAGTATAATTTTAACGAATGGCTTTGTTAGAGGTAGAACTGACTTTTTTTTTTACTTTTTGTAAAACTAGAACTACAAGAAAATTCTATATAATTATTGAACCATAGAAAAGGAAAATGAAAATTTTCCATAGAAAAGGTGGCATTTAAATCTACCTGACGCGCGCGTTACGTGATCGACCAGCTGCTCGCAAAATGCCGAGAATCGGTTGAGAAATGCGACCTGTGAAGGAGAACAGCCGGACAGACGCCAGACATACGAAAGCCCAAGCTGAAACGGAGGACTTCGTTCGCTCGTTCAATTATTTGCAATAGATAGATAGATAGATGTTTATTTGTAAAGTCATGTACAGAGATCTTAAGATAGAACTTAAAGCATGGAAATACCTTAAAAAATCCCACACTTTAAAATACGACAATTGCATCTTAAGGTGAAGCAGCTTCAGAAAAGTACCAAAATGGGCTTGGAAATTCCTACTTCATTACGCGAAAACTACATAAAATGTAACGGTTTCTTATTTAAATGCTATTTGAAGATATTTGCTACAATTTTATAATGCCCAACACACGATTTGATTAATTTGCCTCGATGGATTAGGCTCGCAAAGTTAGCTCTGATTGCGCGTTTTTCGGTAGGTCGAGTTGACTAAAAACCAGAACGATTTTTTTGCTAGTCAATGTTCAGTATTTATTTTTGTATCCTTTTATTCCTTATTATATATTTGACAAGGTAGTAGGCTCATTTTATTTTTAATTAACGTAAATTAGTAACATTAAGCACATAAATATAAAATCTCGCTCAAAACGGATGCGCGTAAGTCATTCGTTTGAATTTTAGTAGGCAGATGGCCAAGCGGCCTCGGGCTGGACGGACGTCTGTCGCGATTTTTAGCATTTTGACAACTGTAAAATTCGCTAGTTTAATACCAGCTGTTAGAAAATAATGCGTTTTCAGGGAGAATTAATAGGGTGTCATGTGGGTGGATACACGTTTAAAATAGATTTTCGGTCATTTTTACAATTTGTTCTAATTTAAAACACAAAAGTTCGTTCACAAACCCTACCATTACAACCCGATTTTTCATATTTCTCATCTTAAGATCCCGTTATTAATGAAAGAAGTTCGAATACGTTTCTTTAGAATGTGGAATATTTTTTTATCACACAGGTCACATTGTCTAGTACAGTGTATGTGCGTAACATCTCGCTGCCCCAATATTATAGGGTTCTATGTTACATTGTCGGGGTACTTCAATTTAGACTTAGTGTCACTCTGACAGACTTCAAATTTCAAGTTGATAAAAGTGCAACACAGAACCGTATAATATTGGGGCAGCGATCTGTCATATAGAAAGATTTGACATTTGGCATTTACGCTGTCTTAGGACTTAGATATATCGTTTTCAATAAAATAATAATATATTAAATACAATGAAAATCGTATAGTGTACAAACTATAACGATTATTATAGTATATTGTGATCCGCTGTAATAATGACGCCATCCAGTTAAATCCCCTGCAGTTCCAACCAATTGAATGTGGAAAGAGATTGTCAGAATATTTATACCTACTCGGAATCTGCAAGCATGATGTAATTTGTGTTTATTGTGGTCAAATCAAGACGGATTATTGTCACCCAATTGGATACAGTTCTTCAAGATACCTTCTAACTACACTTCAACTCCAAGTTTTTAACACATTCACTGCCCAGAATCTCTACGCACTACGCTCCATGCCGATGCCTACGGCGTAGGCGCCCGCTAAGCGGTTTCATGGCAGACCTGAGTGAGAGTTTGAAAGTCAAGTGAGGAAGAAGAAGTAGTAAATAATTGTAATAATTAATATGCCTAAACAGTAAAGTATTCCATTGCATAATATATAGATTTGCATCATTTGGTTGCCTAACATATTTTTTTACCTACAAATAATGAAGTAGGATGATTTCATTGTATAATGTAATTTACATTGAATGATATACTTTTTATTCTTGTGGTATAAAACATTCCTACTAATGAAGAATTTGTTTCATTTTCTTTACCTACTCTGAGGCTAAGGAATTCACTAGAACAGACATATTTAGATTAAGTATGGTGTAGTAAACAACGTATGCTCGCTTTAAAGCTTTATGGGAAGGATATAATGATGTGACGGATCTTGCCAATGAGAATACAATTAGGTAGCTAAAATCGACTTCCAAGCTATGTTTACAATTTGGCACCTTATTCCTTTGTGATAAGGCGAAAAAGAAAAATATTCTATATATCATCATCATTATCATATCAGCCGAAAGACGTCCACTGCTGGACATATGCCTCCCCCAAAGAGTGCCAAAATGACCGGTCCTGCGCCACCCCTTCTATATATAGTATTATAGAATATGTAATTTTTTCGCCTTACCAGCTATCTGGGAAATTCTTTTTCTCTATTTTCACCCAAGCAGAGCTCAGGTTTATATGTATGTATGTGATACATACACACATATATAGTATAAAATGGCATATCATTTGTAATCCTATGCGTACAAAAGAAATATGAGTAAATAAAATACATTACTTACAAGCAGGAATCGAAATCGAGGGGCCATCCAGGAAGTACGGCAGTCAGTACAATTATCAAAGAATTATTATTAGTACCATTTTTTTATACCATGTATTTTGCAAACAAAAACACAGTTTGCGAGATATCGAAGCCTATGGACGCTTGCTACTAAAGAGGATTCACACATTGGAGGATGCTTAGGGTTCATTTGAATTAACTCACAGATATTCACTAGTTTACGATATAATATTGCTTACCTATATTATTCTTTGTAGATATAGGTCAGTAGAAATTGACACAAAATAGGCTTAAATCGCAAGGGCATGGTTTTTCGGTATATTGAACCGATATATAGTTAGGATAGTGTGAACACGAAATTTTGGTTTAAAAGTCATAAACTATGCTACTTTGACCATCAAGATGTAGTACACTTTAAAAGATAAATAAATTTAAAACAATTTGAGTTAAGCCATAGGTCTATAAACTCAAGCGATGGCCCTTCAATTATAGTCTATTTTCCCGAAGATTGTCAATCTTAAGTCATGGTCCCGTCCGGATCAAAATATTGGCAAAATCCCTCGTCCAATGAGAAAAATTGTTGGATATAAAGTTTTGTTGATATGTAATTTTCTTTCATACAAACCCTCTATAAATTCTGTAAGACTACACGCACAATCTTGAAAATACGAAAAAAAAGGTAAAAATGGCTTTTTTGAAGAATTGAGTGCAAAAGGCCTTCGAGAGACCTATAGTTTGTGTGAAAGTAGCCAAGTATCAATGGAAAAGCAATAAATAATCATCATCATATCAGCCGAAAGACGTCAACTGCTGTACACAGGCCTCCCTTAAAGATTGCCACAATGACCGGTTCTGCGCCACCCGCATCCAGCAGACTCCCGCGACCATCACCAGGTCATCAGTCCGGTCCCCACTCGAGAACCTTTCTGCCCCAACGGCCATCGGTTCGACGTGATTTAGGTTTAGATTTATTTCTTTCGAGATAAAAATTTCAATATAGGTCCTTATCACGATCGTTAATAATAAGTAATAAAAATAAAATAATATTCAAAATGTTAATACACAAAGTGGAAATTGTATCTCCAATTAAGAATTGTCATTTAACAACTAATAGACACTTACTATTGAACAAAAATAAACAATGTCAATTTATGCATTAGGTACCTAAATTTAAAATTTGAATATTCAACATAAATGTTACACAAGAAATAATATCAAATGTGCAATATGGCGGCGCCAATACCTTCACATTGCTATTAATTTTACTCATTGACTTTATTTATTTTTAATATAAAACCACACATTTTTGAACGCATCCTATTACACGCCATACCTGGCAACTTTCCTTCACCCCCACCCCAAACCACAGTGCACTAAAAATACCCGTCGCGCGCGCGCTAACGCTCAATCAAAAACTATTGAAAAAACTCAAAAATCCTACAAGTGTGCATACAAAAACCACAAGTGATTACCGAAGTACAAGTGTTGACTGTGAAATAACAAAAATCTTTCTTGTATGCTGAAACACGAACGCAATACTGGATTGCCGGCTGGCGCCGATTAAAAGGTTTGTCCCGCCGCACCACAATGTGCCCCGCCCTCTGCCTTTTAAAAGCAATACGGAGGGCTATAAATCATGTAAAAACGATAATTACTTTTTAATTTACAGACTTCTTTTGGTTTGGTTCAGCTAGAAGCTTTTCTTCAGGTTCTTCCACGCTTTCTTCCTCAGGTTCTTTCAGTTTTTTGAGTTCGTGTTGTGCCTGGGCTTTCTCAAGATCGTTCTCGTCATCGCCTATCGAAATCAAAGCGATGATTTCGAATAATTTTCCTGAGCAAATTAAGCATAGAACTGAGCATTTGAGCTTAGCTCTCTGGTAGTTGGTGGCAAATGTGCATGCAAAGCCCTTTGAATACCTATACATTTGTCAGTATAGTAACACCAAATGTCTCATTATTTGATAATCAATTTTTACCTATTTTAGTGTTTTCGAGATTGTGATTGAACTATTAGTCTCACAGACCTCTCTGTGTTTTAATGAAAGCAAATTAAATTGAGTTTAACTTTATTACTAATATTTTTTCTCATAGCGCGAGGGATTTATGATTATGTTTTGGTCCAGACAGGGCAATTTAAAATCGACGAAGTTCGGAAAAAATATATAATTTTCGAAGGGCAATAGCTTCGTCCCCTTAGAGCTTACAGATTTGCAGTTTAATTCAAATAAAATTGTTGGAATAGGGAACTTGCATCTTTTTATTTTATTGCGAAAATCAAATGGATAATTTAGCATTATAACAACTGTAGCACTAAAACTTTCTTATGATTATGACGACCGCTTTAGCCTTGTTGGTAGTAACGCTGCCTACGAAGCAAGAGGTCCTGGGTTCGAATCCCCGTAAGGGCATTTATTTGTGTGATGAGCATGAATATTTGTTCCTGAGTCATGGATGTTTTCTATGTATTTAAGTATATATTTCTCTATATAAGTATCTATATCGTCGTCTAGTACCCATAGTACAAGCTTTGCTCAGTTTGGGACTAGGTTGATTTGTGTAAGATTGTCCGCAAATATTTATTTATTTTATTTATTTATTCATTTATCTCCACAACATTTGCGATTAAGTCTATACTTGTCATACAAAATATCATTTTCTGTGCCAATTCAATATTCTGTGTAACTGTTATGTTATTTTATCGAAACAATATTAAATTTTTTTCGTCATTTTAACGTGAAATAAAACTAATACAATTCTTTTCTTCTGTATGATATTTCTACGTATATTCGCATCAATTGAGTGCAATTTATTCGAAATTGAAGTCCCATGCAAGTTCCCCATTTTAATCAACTTTAAAATTCAGGCGTAAATGTAAAAAAAGTCCTAAAACTTCGCAGTTTTACGCGTGTCGATCAACTGGCACAAGCTTTTCGAAGTCGCAAATTTGTGTCTACACTACCCTAACTGATCCATAAAACAAAACCAAATAAGTTACTGACAAAATTAACCTACATACATACAGGTGAAGTTAATATAAAGCTTGTAAAAACCAGAACTACATCGTGCTTTGCGATTTTAATGTCGAATTCTATAGTTCTAATAACGCATCGCTTTGAACCAGGTTCATTGGATGTGGTACTGGAGAGCACCGAAGAGTTTTTATGATCTTCATGAATATACAAATGACTTCCACATAGCACTAACAAATTACTATAATTATGTTATTAGTGTCTACCCTTTGATGTAGGTATCACCATCACCTGCGACTACATTACTCACTTTCGGTTTGCTGACGACACTACTTACTGTACATCACAATCATAGAGGCACCAGGGGGTGTCAGTGACAGTGATTAAAGAGTACTAAATACGTATTAATATATGTAGGTACGAGTTTATTAGGTCTATTTAGTATAATTATATTCTGGCCTGATATTGGTTTACGGGTATACCTAATACATTGGTGTTACACTTTCATAATAACACTTACAACAGCAGCAGAAACCGAATGTATAATTATGTTTTAGGACGGTATTTTATACTTAGTATTATTTGTAGTACCTACTTTTTTGCATTCTCACACTATAAAACTAAGGAGCAAAATAATGATTACCTAATATAGATACCTACCCAGTAACGTACAAATAGGTACGTACCAACAAGGCTCGATCATGCTGACTGACGTGATCGCTTAATGGCCCCTCTATTGTGTTGAGTTGAGACTTGAGAATTAAACTGAATTTTCAAATTTTATTATCCATCCAGGCTCAAGCCCCCCAAAATGCCAGCTCGATCTGAGTCCTTACCATAATGTTACCCCTTTTGTCAAGCAATGTTAATAAATTTTCGCTTGCTTATTTTCATGAAATTTTGCACCTTAGCGAAGACCGAATAGAGTTGCTATGACATTGCCAATCTAAAGACTAATCTATTGACTTATCAATAGTACATATTTCATATACCAAAATGTACCTAAGAAACATACGCAGAATCATCGCAGAATAAGAAAATGTCAACAAGTCTGACATTATTCAATAAGATGTTTTGACAATTTCACTTTCTGTATGGAGGTTGGTGACTGATTTAAATGTATGATATCACGAAAGCAAAAAAATACCGAGGTCAGTGACCTGTCACAGTAAAGTGAGATAGTGTGCGTGAAATGTAGCGGTGTGTATTTCTGGGGAGAATTACGATAATGTTGCGCCGCCTAGTAGGTTTTTAGTGTCGCGTATGTAGCTTCACCCGAGATGCCTCACCTTAACGAAATTTCAGTAAATTCAGCAGCAATAGTATAGCTATGTAGGCGAGGTGCTCAAAAAAATCTAAACTACATAGTTCTTAATCTTATTGCCAGATCATCAGAACAAGTTTATTATGGTTTCAAATTATTGTATTGTCATCTCAGTGGTCAGAATACCAAAAGGTAGTGTGAGGAGATAAAATAAGTAGATGAAATAAATATGAAACGTATACCTAGTTTTCAGTTATACAATAGCATGAAAAGTATAAGTGCCTGAAATATGTTTGTAGGCACAAAGCAGCGTTAATTATTTAAGTTTTATATGTAAGTAGTAAATAGAAACATAATGCACATAGGAAAAATTAAAATTAAACAAATAACGATAAGATTATAAATAAAAAACTTGTCCAAGATCGGCGCCAGGCGGCAAGGTGCCCAGGAGGCTGGCGGTATTGCCACGTTGTATGGCAATACTTATGCGTTGGGCTAGGTAAGCGCCAGTAGTAAATAGATTTCCAATTGCTACGAAGTTGTTACAAAGTTCTAAACAGATACAACCAATGAACGTAGGTAAAAATTGACACAAACTAACTACATTCTTACATACTAAGTTAAAGGTGAAAATATACACTAGTACCTAGTACGTAGGGCTTCTGAAAAATATCTATTATTTTTTATTTATTTAATAAACAGAATATATAAACTTAATAATTAACTGGGTCTTACAAAACTATCGGAACAGTTTGTCTACTGTGTGAACATACTCGTAGTACAGAGTTAACTGATTTGTAAATAGGTTTAACTTAAATCTCCACAAGAAACTAATGTGAAACACTCTCTTGCGCAACATATCTTGCTAATGCCAAGGGTCATGTTCAACATATTATTCGCATAGTTACCTAGCTTCATTACTAAGTGTATCTAACTACAGTTAAACTAATTGACTTTGCCTTGACTGTTTGCTTGTGTTATCAGAAAACCGATGAGCTATTTAATACCTAAAAGAGACATTAAAATACCACATGGCTAAGCTAATCGTTCTTATTAAGGATCTCTGATAACCCAAAGGAACCGTTCTTGATAAATATTTAACACAAAATATATAAGCATTTTATTTACCCAAAATGACTTCTGAACTTAATTCTGAAAATAAGGCTTCATAAAAAAATCCAGTTTTAGGGCAGTCGAATTTGAACAACACGGAAAATGTGTTATTTTTATTTATTTTATGAGTCTATTGTGTGCCCACTACTGGCCAAAGGCCTTTCCCCGTGATCTCCATGCGTCCCTACTAGATGCCTGTGACTGTCAAGAATACTACCCTGAGAAAATTACGGGTTTTTTTGGAAATAATTCAATATCAGGCTAATTATTTGTATACGGCTTTTATATGTTATTTAAACAACTTTTACTATTGAAATGAATAATTCTATGGACCGGAAGTGAGGAAAAAAAAATAACCCGCAAGCAAAAATGCTATCAGTATTTTTATAATGAAAACATGTTTGAGTACACAAATTTGGAGACCTGAATCCAAAAATATATGCATCAGGAAATAACGGCATTTTAATTAAATATTTACAACCTTGAGATAATATTGAATTTCATCTGGCCTATAGAAAGGTTTATTCATTAACAAAAATAAGTGGATTATGCGCGTATCCCAAAGAACGTATATAGACGTAGTCAATTATAAAGTAAAGAAAGTTTATACAATTTTCACCTGATTTTTACGGAATTTATAAAGATTACTTTTCATAATTTTTTACCGTATCGGTATTAAATTTAGGTGGATTATTAATGAATATTTAGTCAAATAACCCAACCTATTTTTTGTGTAAAAATATAGCTGATATCGATATATTGTTGTGTTTTCATAGAGCGAAACCGTAAAGTTCTCAGGGTATACATCCAGGGTCGTCCCGACGTCATAAATATTTAGAACGGCTTTATTGCTAAGGGCATTTTAAGCATGCTCAAATATTTTTGCACCACCAATAGTGCAAAAATATTTGAGCACCAAGAACGTGTTGCACAAAGTCAAAGTCAAAATATTTTATTCAAAATAGATTCATACAGAACACTTTTTGAAGGTCAAAGTATATTTTCATTTCTTTAGTCAATGAATTTTTACACTTTTACAATATTATCAATTATCACATATTTACGAAATCAACTGTACAAGTTTTTAAAACTGTCAATAATTAAAATTATTATTAAGACTGTATCGTGCGTAAGACGCGGGCGCTGTTTAGGGTTTTCGCTAGATGTGTGCGTGAATGCACACAACGGCGAGTGTATCTACCTTGACCGGCCGGCCGAACGCAGAAGAACGTAACTAATATTTTTGTTTGATTAGGTGTTAGGGTAGGTAAACACAATTATTATTTATCTTGTAATAAACGGAGATACTTACTTGTAAAATGTCTTTTGAATGCGTACTCGAATTATTGAACTTTATAAATACTGGACTCCAAATTATGAATCCTAATTATACATGAAGTAATTTTGTAAGTAGTTTCTTTTCAGTATTTAGGTGTGTAATGTATACACATCTACATACTCAAAACAAATAACACATGTAAGTATGTATGCTTGTATGTAGGTACTAGGCTACTAGGGATGTGATACATGATTTTGCCGATACGATACCGATACCGATTTTTGAAGTCAATAATCGGCGATACCGATACCTACCGATATCGGTGGCTTAGTAGTTAATAAACCCAGTAAATAAATAATGATGTATTTCATATGCATAAAACTTACTTTTGTTAAATAGACACTCGATTTTGTAAAATGTGACATTTTTTTTAAATTAAAAATAACAAAGAATGACAAATCAAAATCAAAGAAAACATTCATCGTTCATTTCGCGCGCTTTTCAAACTGTTATATCGGCTGTATTTAAATCGGTCTATATATAAATATACATGTCTCTCTGTGGCACTTGCAGCAAGTTGCGTATTCGAGCGACAGAGAGCGAGATACTTCGTTTTCGGTTCGTGGTAGGCGACTACTATAATCCATAACTCCCGGGAGGTAACTCGGCTATAACTGCTCTGTACGCCTGCGTACAATAAGAGACTTTACGAGCAAGTGTGATGAAAAGATATTTGTTACGATTTGTACATTGATGGGACTTTATTGACGGGAGAGAGAAAATACTATAGAATACAATATTCTTTATTGCACACAAAAAAAAACAGAGTGTAAGAAACTCAAATCTAAAAAAGCATGTTAAATGGTAATTTTGGTTAAAGCTCTCTTCCAGGCAACCAGACAGAATACTTGTCGTTACTTCTTTTTTTTTGCTTTTTCATTTGCTTCTCTGGTAGTTTCATCTAATTTCCGCTTGTTTCCTTTTGTATTTCTTCTTTCGATTGCTTCCAGAATATAGTCGGGTTCCTTAATTTCCATCTGTCTATCTAATCTTGAATCTATTAATTCTGGAAGAAGACAATCAAAATAAAACTTTTTTAATTTATTTGCCATGTCATTCCAAAATGTTTTATCTTCATCTATCACCTCTATCTTCATATTCACATTTGTCCAAACAGCAAATATGCATGTTTTTCTTTGTGTTATATGAAGTTGTCCTTGGGCTTGAAAGAACCAATCGTGTTTTTTATTTAAAATCGTATTTCCATCTTTAGTTTTTTTCCAAAATTTAATTTTTTTCGCCTCGATAGCGTCGTCGACACTTTGATCCCGAGCCGCATACGGGCATTTTAATTCGACAAATGTTTCATCTCCTACAAGTCCATCCGGACTTGCACCTAAGAATGGCAAATCTTTGTCAATGAATAAACCGCATATTTTGATAGGCTGTTTTAGGTGGGATTCTAGTTGTTCGCGTGCAAGATGTTCATGATTTCGACCATGATTAATTGACTTAACATGGTCTAAATTTTTTTCAGTCACCAAATTTTTTACCAATGGCCCGCATTTGATCAGTCCTCGTTTGCACACTTTGCTAAATACAGATGCCGTAAGCCGTAGTTTTCTCTCCTGACGCCATTCCATCGATTCGGCCTGCAGAACGGTCCTTTTTTCGAGAGCATGGCGATCGTCTTCGGATAACGTTATGCTTTTTAAGTGCTCTGTTTTAGCAAAGTCAAAATCAGCCTTGCTTAGGTCAGGTTTTTGACAACATTCGCCGTAGTTCTCGTCATTGTATGTATTGATTGACTTTTGGCTTGCGGATCTGCGAGATTTAAAAATTCTACGACTTGCTGAAGCTACTCTTCTTACATTCCTTTTCCATTCCAGGCGTTTAATTAGTTTGTTTGGGCTTCGCAATAAAACTTTTTTACTCAGGTAAGTCTGCGGCTGTTTTGAATTAAACGAAACAACCGATGCTGCACATCTTCCTGAATACGATTGTCTGCTTGAATAGTTTATTCGTTTGCCGCCAATAAACTTCGCAATCACGCTATTGAAAATTTCTGCAATATTACTATTTACACAGTGCATCAGACTTTTTGCGTTATTTACCAGCCTAGAAAGAATTTTCTGTATGGCCAGAAAAATAAAACCACCGTTTTTACCTTTCATTGCTGGTACTAAATTTTCTTCTGGTTTTTCATTTTCAGCTAGGTTCCTACAATAATAGGATTTGCACGAATCATGGTCGCCAAAGACGTGATGCGGCGCATTCAATAAATCCTTTTTGAGCTCCAGAACTTTTTCTCCAAAAGTTAAATCTTTGGCATCTATATGTTTTACTGCCCCAGTTACTGAACGCCTCAGACGCAATATATTATTTTGTACAGCTTTTCGATATTTTATTGGATAATTCGTATTTCTGGCCAAATCATCTAATTTCGTGCAATAATTTCTCAACAAATGATTGGTGCACTCAATTTTCTCTACTAATAAGTTCCCGTAAGGTTTAGCTTTTTGGATACTGCTATACGTACTTGAATCACCATCAGCAATCAGCCTAGAGTATATCAGTTTGTGCGTTTCCTTGGAAGTTTTAAATCCTTCAACCAAAGCTGTTGCTTCCATACCACTTGAGGAGCCCGTATAGTTTTTGAAACATATATGGTCTGGTGTAGCCGTTTTTTTATTTTCTGCTCGCGCACAAACCATACAATATTTATTCTTCACCGCCATAAATAAAACTTGTTTTGTTCTGTAGCCTATAATCACAGCGGCACCTGATAATGCATTATAATTTTTTCTGTAGGATCTTTTTGACCAGCAAGCATCTGCAACCACTGTTATCATTGGTATTCCATTTGAATCAACTTCTCCATTTAAAACAGCTAAATCGTACTCTTCTTTGGCTGCATCTGTCATGCTTTTTTCTTTGGCTAGTTCCCATAACTCACATACCTTAGTATGGCACTTTGCATATAGTTTATCGGACATACATGGTATGTTGAGACTGGCTGAGACAAGTTCCACACCCGAAAACCCCGCACCTATAGACATAAAACTGCTTACCATATTGTCGTTGAGGTTGAGATCCGTGGAGTTACCAGAATCTGGACAGTTTTTTAATTCCAATTTCAGATGACACATTTTGCAGACAAAATGAAATTTTGAAAGAAATCCTTTTTTTATTTCTTTAATAAGTTTTATACAACTAAGATTACAGCCCAATCCCGAGTTATGTCTTGAAATTTCTTGTAGCTGTTCAAAAACGTAGGCAAAATCTATAATTCTGTTTCCGTTTATTGTAAATTCTTCTTGCTCTTCATTTTCATTTTCTATAATTAATTCAATATCTGATCCATTTTCCAGTGATTTCTGAAATAAAAAAACAGGTGTTACTTTATATTTCAATCAGGTGTTACTTTAAAAAATATAGACCTAAGACGTATGAATTAAATATTTATTTGTTATAATTAGAATAACTGACCTGATCTTCATCTCGTTCCGACATGTTTGAGACTGAAGTTTGTGCTGATTCATCATCTTTATTTTGGTTTGTAATCCTAAAACATACATTTATGTAATAAAGGGTAGTTATTACTAAGTTTTTATTGATGTAGCAGTAGTAGGTTTGTTCAATCCTTCTGAAATTTGGCTGCAAAAGGGTAGTTTTTGCAACCAGTTGTTATCAGTATATGCTGTGCTTCATTAAAAGTGAATGCCTAGAGGTGGATATTGATGGAGGACTTTGTTTGTATGAGAATCCATGCGCTCGAATAACCTTTATAACAATGCTTATTATGTTATCTTTATATGAGCCAGGCATATTATTCTGACACTAACTGTACAACCGTGGAAGTATAACTTGATTCAAGCCTTCATATTTAGGTTTCTTTAATTTCTTATTCGGGGTAAACACGTATTTAGATAATAAACGAAAAAAAAACGTACGCAGCTGGAGTTCTCACTCATTTTGGCAATTTAGAAAGTACTGCTTAATAATTAAACTTTACGGCCTATGCCATAAAACCTAATTTGGCTTGGTCTATTGAGTGTGTATGTTCGCAGGTGCGAACTTCATTGTTCTAAAGCAGGTAATAATCCTTATCTGTTATCTTCGCCGACCTATGGTATTTTACCGCTGAACGGAAACTATAATTGATTCCAATTTGTGTAAGTAAACTTTCATTAAACATTACATGATAAAACACATTTTTATACAGATTACATTTTATAGCTATCCCTACCTACAATATCGATATGAAAAGTTGATGCATACTACAGCTTCCCAACTCTCGTATTACAGCATTTTACAATCCCTCCGTGGCTAGCGACTGCTGGGGGCGCGAACGCGTGACGTCATCACCTTAGAATAATACAAGTAGTGCTGTTACCCAACCATTATTCTAAAATGCATTATGTGGGAATTTTTCGATATTTTCATACTTTAATGTTGTTTTATAATGTTAATAATCAATGAAAACATAATAACATCACATTGTATGTATGTTTCTAACAGGTTTTCTACATTATTGTTATTTTTATTCAGGTATTATTTAAGTATCGATATTCCTCTTTGAAATCACTATGTTTTGCCGCGATCGGACTGTTGTTTTTGCGCTCAAACTAACTCTATATCAAATTCTATCTAAACGGATGCAGCGGTAGTCCATACAAATGTTCAATCCCCATTTCATCCCCTTAGGAGATGATTTCCGGGATAAAAACTATCTCATGTCCTTTCCCGGAACTCAAACTATCTCTATACCAAATTTTATCAAAATGGGTTAACATCTTGATTATTCTTGATATGATTACCGGAATAAAAATTGTCCAATGTCTTTCCCTAGGACTCTAACTATCTCTATACCAAATTTTATCTAAATCGGTTCAGCGGTTTATGCGTGTAGAGGTAACAGTCAGACAGACAGACACACACTTTCGCATTTATAATATTAGTATGGATATATGGAAGTATGGATTTATCAGTTCATCAAATAATAAATACAAAATTAAATATCCTCAAATAACCACCTTCAAATGAAGCTATTATGTTCACAAATGCACGATATACTATCTAGATACCAAAACCACCACGACACAAACAATAAAACAACTTATGAGTTCTTCCAGCCATCTTCAAGTAGGTAGGTAGGTACTCAGAAAATATTCATAAAATATCCTTCTTTTTTAGAAGTATAGTCGGTTCAACAATAGATTTAATTGCAATAAATTTAACTACTTAATAATTTAATTTAAACTTACTTTTGATTTATTACTTTTTTCTGGAATCTAGCGCAGTTTTTTTTTGAAATATAATATTTTGCTTTCCGTTTTCCCATTTTACTGAAACAAATCAGTTATGTTTTAATTTAAACTCAAGTAAATACAAGCAATAAATTTAAAACACAAAAAATATACTTACACCGTATTGCCGGTGTGCGTACGAGTGACGATGACGCGATCGGTAGGTCGTTCTGCCAAGTGACGTGGACTCGCTCTGAACACTCGCGGGCGACTGAACCACAGAGCGCGAGGAACGCGTATTTAGATGGGCGCGCGGCCGCCATAGTGAAAATGTATGGCAAATTTGAAGCGCCTTTTGATAAATCTGGACCTTAATTACAAGACAATAATTTAAATATTTAATGCGCTCAAATTGTAATATAAACATTCATGTTTCGTTTGAACTGAAAATCAGGATAGATTTCCACTGTTAAAGTATAAAAAACACTTGAATGCCTGCTTATGATTTTACAGTTTTCGTCCAACTTTACTTTGTTTTGTAGGGTAAAATACTAATAATCTTAAGTTTTTTCCACGCTGAGATTTTGAACACATTCTTCGAAGTGCTAAATGTACAGTTTATTAATGGATTAAACAAACACTGTTGACGTTATCTTTATAACGGCCACTACCTTTTTGGCATATTTCGCACGACTCAGTCTTAAGGCGCTATAGTATCATGGTCTTCTTTCCCTCTCGCTGAGCATAAGCGTGATCGAGATGGAAGTGCGTGTTTGGAAGCGCGGATATCATGTTTTTTAATTTTAATTTTTTGTGCGTTTAAATAAATTAAAAAGTAATCACTACGTTCCCTCAAACATGATATTGCCGATTTTTAGAACCAATGTTAATATGTGTAGCTATTGTGCATAATTTGCTACGAATGTTTTAAGTGAATTTTAATATGTTTTAGACCTATGTTCGTGATTTTTTTTCTATCGAGCGAAAATTGCTTAATCGTGTTTCGAATCACTGATTTCCCTGCAGAAAAGCCTCAAGATTACTATTCGTATTTTTTTGAAACCATATTATTATAAACAGACGCATTATATTGTTTCAAAAACTATGTTCGCTTCACTTCGCTGAACCTATAGCGCCTTAATCTACGCTAACGTACGCGACGGCGAACATTCATCCTGGAAATAACGAAACATATCGGCCGTATTTATACTGCAAATACGTTACATACGTTTGCTATAATCATCATTTGCCCTGATTCGTTTTTCTCAGAAACTGACCACTTTTCAGGATTTTTATAAAACTAACCAAACATCTCAGATTCTATACAAAATTAATATAATTTGTCTTGAAAATGTTACGGTTGCAGAGAAAATCACTTTTAGGACCAATGTTGATTATTGCAAACAGGATATCGAAGTTTGAAATCCGGATTTATTCAATTTTCTCTACGACTCCTAACTCCTAAGTTAATTTTTAAAAGTCAGTGTTGTGGAAGACTACAGATATTTGCATGTTCATTTAGGAGCGGAATAGTCTAGAAGTAAACGATGTACCTACTTATAAGACTATTCCGCTCGTAATCCAGTAATCTTGTCGCCTGAAAGTACGGGGTAGTTTGAACAGTTTGAACAAATCCGGTACCGTCAAACATGCCTACTTTGCCACCAGGGGGAACTTTGCCCAAGAGGAAAATTTTTTAATTTGCTTCTTGGGCAAAGTTCCCCCTGGTGGCAAAGAAGGCATGTTTGACGGTAGTTCAGATTTTTTCCAGACTTGTTTATGATGTTGGCCCAATGAATAATCCAAGTGTGTAACCTAGAGTGCCGAACGCAACTATGTCAAAAAATCTAAAATACCGCAAAATCCCTAAAGGATTCGTTTTCGATAGAACCTTTTAAGGACGTTTTTAAAGTAGAAAACATTTGCTACAATATGATACTAGAATTGTCTCTGTAGAACCAATAATTTTCGAGACAAAGCTTTTCAAATTTCATAATTTGTTCGTAGATCACAATTTTTTGCAATATTGTAGACGTCACTCGAACAACTCTAACGGGATTAAGTTCCAAAGTACCTACCCCCGACGGAGTTTGCTAGTGTTGCAAAGTTCGAAAAATTACAGAGACAATTACAGAGACAATTCGAGTCTCATATTGTAGCAAATCTAGTCTACTTTAAAAATTTACTGAGAAGGTCCTATCAAAAACAAGTCGTTTAGGGTTATAATAAAAACTTTCGCGGTATTTTCGATTATTGACCAAGTTGCGTTTGGCGCTCGAGGTCACAAACTTGGATTATTCATTGGGCCAACATCATAAACAAAGCATACATACATATAATCACGCCTTTTTACCAGAGGGGTAGGCAGAGATCACGGATCTCCAATTGCTACGATCCTGACAATCCACTTTCGCTTCACTGACTTTCATAACATTTCTCATACATGCTCGTCGGTTTAGGGTACTTTTGACCTGGCCTTTTTTGTAAGATTTCTCCAATTTGATCGGAGAAAGTTCGCCTAGGTATTTCTCTTCCAACTTGCCCTTCCATCATAAACAAGTCTGC
Source organism: Epinotia brunnichana (assembly GCA_963854355.1). Classification (NCBI taxonomy): domain Eukaryota; kingdom Metazoa; phylum Arthropoda; class Insecta; order Lepidoptera; family Tortricidae; genus Epinotia; species Epinotia brunnichana. The sequence continues at coordinate 15,374,550 of OY977959.1, forward strand.
AAAAAATCACAACTACTGGATTTGACGCATGCTCAGGATGTATAAAGTTAATGGATTACTTATAGTATGTAAATGAACACGCAAATATCAGTAGTCTTCCACAACACCGACCCTTATTAACTTATCAGGTAATCATATTTGTGTTTAGGGTCAAAACAACACGCGGTCTACCACCAACGACACAGTAACCTGACCTTTATTGCAACGAGATACGATCTACTAAATGGATAATGCGTGTTTCTGTCTTTACTTATATAGGTATTGTTTTGGCACGTAGCCGGCTACCTGCCTAGTTTTTTGATTAGTGGGCGGGATAACGTACGCTTTGCATGTTAATTTTGACTATTAAAAAATAAGAAAAAAAAACATTTTTATTTTAAAAACTTAAGACTGGTTTCCAATTTGATTAGTGATTAGTGCGAGTGCATACAAAAGCTACTCGCTATTGCAGCAAATGTATGAACTCGCACTATTAACCAGACTTTACAGGCCTTATACAAATACACAAAAATATCCGGCAGGTCCCTAACTAGGCTGAGCCTGTATCTTGGGACCTAGCAGGACGCTATACAAATGTAGTTAACACACAGATATGACGGCAATTCGAACTTTTCTCAAATTTGGATAGGTACTAAGTAAATATCTAAAACTATGTGTGTGTGTGTGCATGTGTGTGTTGAGTTTGAGTGTGCGTGCGCGTGCGCATGTGTGCGTGCGGGCGTGCGTGCGTTACTGTGTAATCTTTTGAAGCCTAATAATGTTTACAAGGGAATGAATTGTCTCTTGTTGTCAACTCAACATAATGAATCCTCCAGGTGTAAAGAGGGTCGACAACATGTTTGTTTTTCTTCTGGAGTCACAAGCGTCCATAAGCTTCGGTACCTGCTTACTATCTGGCAGGTTGTATCCTTGCTTGCCACCGTCCAAGTGTAACAAAACTGGTATTATTTGTCTTACAGGATTTTATTTACGGCATTGTTCGTGTACAAGATACCCACGTGGCTCCACCAACGTATTACAACAAACCCATGCGAAGCCACGGAATAAAATAAAGCCGATGTATATCCGGAAAGTCCATACTATACACAGGTGAAAGAATTATTGAAATCGGATACTTGTGTGGACCTGTAACTTACCCCTACATAAAAACCCATAAAATTAGGTTCTTAAAAATTGACCCAGGAATCTAGCGACTGGAAAAAGTTGAAAATTCACCCATAACTATTAGGACTTTATAAAATAGGAAATGACTACTAATAAATCACTACAAAAATACTAATGAATCACGCGCAAATGCAACATCCATTATCAACAATCGATAACGGACCCTTCATAGCTAGCATTAAGATCTAATTCAGCTTATCGTTACTAACGGCCTACTAGGGTGTAACACCCTCCAACAATTACATAAACTAACAATTAGAATTAGCCTACTCGCTCGCCCATTGGCTAGTTCGGGCCATCCGCGTCAATATAAGAAGGTGAGCGAGGCGTATAGCCGCATTTACCTTTCGGCCGAGGTAGAAGCAACAAGTATTGCTAGTATAAGGACTGCCGACTGATTTAATTTAATTGTAGTGTTAAACCCCGCCAACATGGGGACTAGTATAAGTTGGAACATTTTTTGTGTTCTTCTAGTAATTTCCGTTTTATGGAAACCAGCGTATTCTGATGGTGAGTTGTTTTTGTTTATTTTCTATGGTAATTACTGGTACCGTATATTAACTTCACTTTTATTTAATTCACATAGTTGTACGAATGCATGTCATGGTCCTAATAATTACATTTTTATTTTATTTATTAACAAATTATATTTACTTGTTTTGAAAAATGGGTACGTTATTGTAAACGTATTTCCGTTTATTATGTTTTCAAGAACAGTGGACTTGATGCAGACATGCAGTTGAAAACGCTTTTCTTTATTTTTAATTTTTTCATCTGATATTTAGGTATTTTTTTTGACACTATTTTTATTATAACATCTTTATTTATTTATCGACTGAAAAAGTAGTGAACCACTCCAAATAATAGTTTTATCGCAATGTCCTTACAAAACCTTAACTTTTACGATCCGACCAGATTGCTCATAAATGTATGTATAACAATAATAATATTTCCATCCAAAACACACGTGAGTACCTAATATTGTTATTCAATGGTAGGTAAGTTTACCAATCATGACATAGATATGATAGATAGATAGATGTTTATTTGTAAAGTCATGTACCTACATGAGATCTTAAGATTATACAGAAAAGCTTCCATGACACCCTGTTAGGGCACACACATGGTCTTATAGGTAACTTAATTCTATATTTCAAGTCATGCTATTTTATGAAAAGTAATTGTAAATATACAGTGAATAGATGTCAAAGTTAAGATGAAAGATATGATGATACTTATTTGGGTGTTATAATTTTTTTCTTCTAAATAAAGGCTTAACAAAAGCTTGAACATGACATGATATTAGTGCAGAACATACACACAATTAGAAAAAGGTTCCTTTAGATTTTTGTGTGTTCAAGTTGGTTTGCCCCGTCAATGTCACTGAAAAAAGTTACATTTAGTCTAGGTCAAGTTAAGGATATACGTAGATATATCCAAGCAAAGTTTTATTCTTTTATAGTAATGTCGAAACGCCTCGATTAAGAAAAAAGTAAGCTTAGCAAACTAGATGTACTTCTTGTAGAGGATCTTTCCCTCTTAAGCTTAATTGTGGTTTTGCAAAGCCTACATCCATCCCAAAAATCCTAACAAACCTACAAACTTACATTTCACAGGCATTCTATTGCGCTTTATTATTATTATACCTAGATAACTAGTGTTCCTGAAAGTTATTAAGGAACTTCTAGTATAATTTATTTCTTTCTCTTTATAATTGGTTTTTCGATCGTAGATGGTCGATAATTTAAATCAATAATATTTTTACAAATTATCATTTTCGTCGTTTACAGTCAGTTAGTATCCAAGAAAGTAATGGCTAACTACCTATTAAATTTCTCCATTAACTTCTTATTTCCAACAACTGTTGCCAACAGAGTATGATAACTGCCTGCAATAACAGAGGATAACCTTTGCCCTGTTATCACTCGCAGTTATCACTGTAGGTGCTGTTAATCGAGCAACTTAGGTATAACGACCACACAGAACCGAGAACAATGTTGACATTGATAATTTCTTGTAAATATTCCACTTACACTAATTATAGGACTTAAACAAAAGATCTCATTAGGTCATCTTCTGGACAACTTATTGAAGAACAACATCACATTAGTAAGCATCCAGTTGTTATTATTTGATCTTGAAGACGTACGGTAATTTCGCTAAGATTTTCAATTTATCGTCATCATCATATCAGCCGAAAGACGTCCACTGCTGGACATAGGCCTCCCCCAAAGAGTGCCACAATGGTCCTGCGCCAATTCAATTAATTCCTTAATAATGTTTTCCAAAAGCAGCTGTAGGGCAAAACGGGTACTGGGCGACGATATATTTGATAGATAGAATATTTAGCTCATCACACAAATATTTTCCCTAACCGGGATTAACCCAGGTTCATAGGCAGCACTTACTAAAAACACTAGGCTAAACCGTTCTTCAAAGAAAGAAACAAAACAGAATAGGGATTAAAACAAATTTTAGATAACAGACGTCAGACGTTTGTCAAGTTTTATGAATAATCAACATCAATTCCACAAACTAAGAATTGAAGTCGTTCCAAGATTAGACCATATGATTTTTGCGTTTAATCTCATGGATATTGCCCGGATTTAATTAGCAAATCCGGCTAATGCCGGTTCGGTTTATTTCGCTAAAAAGTACCTTTCATCTGCGAACGCTAATCTTAAATTTCTAAAGAAAAGGGATGCCTAAGACCTGTTTTGTGAACAATATACCTACTTAATTATCTTCGATACGAATGATTCCTCTTTCCAAAGTCCAACTGTTACAACTAACATAAAAAAGCTTTTATCTATTTTCTTGTTTAAAATCATAGAATTCACGCATTCGCTTTGACAATGAGCAGTAGATAGTTGTGATAACAATGAAAAACAGATAGTTTATATCGCCCTTTGACTCTTTTATCAAGTCCTTTTGTTTTCAGCATATCGTTAATAGTCTTATTCGTTGCCAAGGCCGGCCGATAAGAGCTTTGATAAGCTTAACTTATGACCTTTTTGATATACTTATTAACGAACCGAGCATGTTACGGAATTTAGCAAAGACATCATTAGTATCTTTTATAATGGATCTTTTCTTTGCTATAGCGTGCAGATAAGCAAGTCTTCACAAATGTTATACTTTTAAAGTGAAACAGGTAATTTTGTGATATTGCTTATGTTTTCAATTTTTTTTACAATCCTAAAGTTTTCTTCGTATTCGAACATAATTGCTATTTATTTACACTGTGAGCTTCCGTGGCGCATGTACGCCCCGCGCGCCCCAGCTTGCATGCAGCAATGATGTACCTACTTAGCTACCAACATTTTTGTAATTCACTTGTATCATACGGACTTTAAAAACAATAGAACCAAGACACGACGCCGCAATAGGCTTTCTCCTTTAATCTTTTGATATCCTTACTTATTTGTTGGCTTGAAATCTTCGTAAAAAAATATTTACCCAAAAAATCCTAATCAATCACGTGAATAATGCTCAGTAGTCGCAGTCAATCACAGCTAAACGTATACTTGTGTGCCGGCCCGTTTATTCACAAAAAGTCGCAAATGTCTGAGAGCTTGACGCAGTATAATTGAACAACAAGGATCATAACAACTGTGGGTGATTGGAGGTCAGACTTTACTGGTTTGTCTGTAGGTAAGCGTTGTGAAGTCCTGGAGTCAGATCACATGGAGGGGTCGGCCCCCATTCGGGACAATGATCGACAAATAGGATAATTGCTCGGTGTATAGTTGCCGTTATATTATTTAGGAAAACAAGTTGTACAACTAAGTAGTGTAGTTAAGGTGCTTAAAAATATGATAACATGCACTGCTGCATTTTATGAACGTCAACCTATTTTGATAGTACTTAAAGAACAAAATACATATCATGATGTTGCAAAAGTCACACGATAGGGCTTCAGCAATAGCAAAAGGAATGATGGTCTTATTGGTCCTTAAAAATCTGATTGTTTATTTTACTCTATAATTTCAATACCTGCTATCAATTTGAATAAAAAAATGGACGTCAAATGCTTTATGTTATGGCTTTGACTGTACAGATATCACGTGCTCTTACGAGAAAGTAAGCGCATTATTTAATTTAGGCATTTAAAGATCTGAAGGAACCGATAAGGATAACGGGAAGCTTGCTTCCTTTACTGTCATTTTATCATTTAACTTCATAAATCTTGGGCGGTATTCCATCAACCTTATTTGAAAGAAGAGGACATATCTACTTATCCCTTTGTGTGTGATTCGGATTTAGAAAGACAGAATCATCAAAGTAAATAGATACAAGACCCATTCTGTCCACTAGGTAATGTTATTTTGTTTATATTCTGCGGGCTGGAAAATAGGTGTTAAACAAAGATAAAGGCACACTCAAACAGAATAAGTATAAAATCGTGCCTTTAGGCACTCGGTCATTAAAAAATTAAATACTATAAAATTAGTACTACATGTTCTATCCTTCAAGTCGACTGTTAGATAATTCATTGGTCCTTCCCATTGTCTAATCTAATCAATGGGAAATCTTTTGACTAGTTTAAAATATGAATGCCAAAAGTAATAACTGCAAAGTCTCATTGTTTTATTCTATTCAAGATTAGGTCAAACGTGTTTTAACGGGTGCATTGGATGATCATTTAGGATTAGCCTTGACGACGGATGTTAGACATCGATTCGTGTTCGTTTGTAATTCGACTAACCATGAAACTGTTCCAACTTCAATGAAGATCGAAGGAATATCGACTTTATTTAATCTAGATAAGACCAAAATTGCAGCTGCCCGAAAATGTTGTCACGTCGTTTTCACGCGACGATACGGCTATGAAACTGCGTTTATGAGCGATCGTTGCATCCTGCCTAGGATAATTGGATTCAAAAGGATTGTTTATATACATTATACACTCTTAGGAGCATACGAGTACAGGATTAAATAATTTTCATAAAATCTATAGTCTGTCAAGGTTCTCCCTAAATTTAGAGTAGCTTGTTCAAGGATATTTAAGAGTCAAAAAGAGCTTACGGCGTTTGTAGAAAAATTACCTAATAATCACCACTCATTACTTATTATCTTTTTTGTGATTTTGATCGAGCTTACTTATCTAATCGTGACAACACTGACAACTAATAGTAAATGTTCATCCAATGTCATACTTTATCAGCCCTAAATATACGAAAACTAGGTTTTTTTTTGGTAAACAACTCGCAGACAGCTATGATTTTGTGTACCTGAACAACTGCTGCATGGTTCATGTACGCAGTAAGTAATAACAAATTGTTAAAGAAATAATTAATACTAACACTAGAATAAGTCAAATAGAATGTTTACTAAACAAATAATGATCCTGTGTGTTGGTCGAAATACATCAAGTATATTATTATTATAATTGCACACAATAGAAAACCAGAGTCCTAGCCGGCAGTAGATACTTATGTTAATTGAATCTCCAATTAAAATGCGATGTTTACTGGAAGCATAAAAAAAACACGTATTTATTTCCAAAATCTAATGGAAGACCTAGGTACAGCTTATGAGCGCTATGCTATTAATTAATTAATTTATTTAAATATATTAAATAGCATGACATATTTACTTAATTCTAATACACTGTGAAACGAAACATAAAATATAAATAAAATAAATAAATAAATATTACGGGACAATCTTACACAAATCAACCTAAGGCCTAACCTAAATAAGGAACAAAACAATAATAATAATCAACTACGTACACTAGAAGGCCTATCATACTTCATCTCGCAAAACTTCAGATACTCCCTACACACAGCTGTCCATCGCCACGCACGCAGATCATTAATTAAATACTTAATGTGTTTATATATTTGACGTACCTACCTATGACACATTAAGTTTATAGTGGAATCTGTTAAATAAATAAGTGCAATATTCGGGAGAGCGGGTCTTGTACCTTGGGGGAGGCCTACGTCCAGCAGTGGACTGCAATAGGCTGATATAGGTATGTATTCAAATCAGCACCTTTCCACATCCTTATTAGTTCACTATCTTAACTACTATTGCTATCTCCAGTATTATGGAGCTCTAGATCGCCTAGGAATATCCCTCTGCACTTATTGACCGATAACACTGCATTGACCCTAATGCCTCCCACGACCCCAATAACCCTTCTACATCCGGCAACATTGTCGACTCTGACCCCACAGATGATTACAATAGAACGCAAATATGATAAGGTATCGATATTCTTGGAAATGCTTTTGTGGATTTAGTGTGATAAATGGAGTAAGAAAACAATACCGTTATTTTCCGTATTTCTTAATTCAGGTTGAATCACTTAATTTGTTACTATGTTTATTGCTTTAGAAAAAAAACAATCAAGAGAATTTAGTAAATAGTCACAATTGGCTTTTTTTTTGCAGTTATTTTTTAGTGTTATTATTGACATCGGGTTACAAAGTCATACCTACTTTGCTATTTTGAGAGGAAAAATCAAATTTTGAATTAGATATTTACGTTATCCCATTAAAACTATTTCTAACTCTGGTTTTTGGGATCTACTAAGTTGTGTTTTAAATTAGTAGGTAGGTACTTGTTTTATGTTTCACCAGTTGTTTCTATCAAAATATTTACCCTTCAACTTAACAGAAAAAAGCTTCATCATTAATAACTCTATTGTTATCTTGTTATGTTACAAATAACAAATTAGTGTCATAAATTGACTGATAACAAGACAATTTATGTGATCATTATTGAAAGCTGCTTGTGGTCTTAATTAATTCATTAAATCATTGATAATTAGTGTTTAATTGTTATTTACTTTATTATTCTTCAGTGTGTTAATATTCTTATTTTTCTCTTTACAGAAAGATGCAATGTCGGATGTCAGGGAGGTTAGTACATTTAGTAATTGCATAACTTTCTTCTTCAAACTTCTCTTTCAAGAATTGATCTCTTTATGTACCAGTACGATGAAATAATCAATTGAATAGATCTAATTAAATCATGTGCTGCCCTAGATTTCTTTAATATTATAATTTAGTAAATCTGGTCTTGCAAAGACATGAAAGTGGTATGTCTCCGTTTGTCAAATATTGTAATTGGAAAGACCAGATAAAGTGGGGATACCCTACTGACATATCAAGGACGTCACATTCTGAATATCTAAGTGGGGCATCTGATAAATGTTGCGGGAATCCATCCTGAAATGGGTGCCGGTTGCCTGTCATGGCCAAAATGGTCCCGGAGGAGGCCTATGTCTAGTAGTAGACGCGTCTTGCCTGATATAATTAATGATCAAGAGCTTTAATGGCCTTTAATCCAAAATTTAGCTAAATTATCAATCCAATTCACAGCCTCATCGGCCCCCACATTCCTTAATGGTCATAAGTACAACTACGGCGTGGAAGGCACTGTCTCCATCTACCTGACTGGAGCAGATAAGCAGGAGACCAGCGTCAAACTCCTCGGTCAAGTCTCCGTGGCTTCCCTGGGGAACTGCGGCCATGTGTTGCGCGTGCAGAACTTGGTGATCTCTGGGCCTGATGGCAAGGTGAGATATTTTACATCAGATGTCAATAACATTTTAAAGTGGCCACAATCGGTGTATTTCATCTTAGAGCTTAGTTGTGAAGAAGCTTGCTGGAGCTCGCATGCATGATAAATTTGAGGAAAAATCCGAAATAAATAGAGAGACTGTTAACAATAGTATAAATCTGAGTATTTAACAGTATGTTTTAATTTTCTACCGATTTTGCACTGCTTATGATAAAGATAGACTATCTACTGATACCTGCTTACTTAGTTTTCCCTTTGATGTTTGTATTTAACAGAACGTTCTAATTTTCTACTGATTTTGCACTGCTACTGATAAAGATAGACTATCTTCTGATACCTGCTTACTTAGTTTTCCCTTTGGTGTTTTAAAGCAGGTACTTGGCAAAGTTAACGATGTTCTATCACAATATCTCCCTTCTCAGAGCCACTATTTAACTAATCCAAATTCCTCATTTTCAGAAATACAACAAGCCCCCCGGCTTGGAAAAGCCAGTCCGCTTCACCCTGCAAGATGGCCGCGTCGGTGCCGAGATCTGCGCAGAGGAGGGCGATACGCGCCGCTCCCTCAACATTAAGAGGGCCATAATTTCTCTACTGCAGACGGAACAGAAGCCTTCCAGCCAGGTAACTTTGAATCCTCAAATGTATCCGGTTAAAACACTTTAAAGCTGCTTTAAAACCAAAGTCCATAGATTTGCGATATATTGTGCTAAAAAGCGGAAATTTTCTGTTACTGCAGTTATGACGTTAGCATACACGTAGTTTACCTGTTAAAATACTTGCTACCTTTTCCCTCAGATCGACGTTTTCGGAGCTTGCCCCACCGACGTCTCATCCTCGCAAGAGGGAGGCTCTCTGCTGGTTCACAGGACCCGCGACCTCTCCCGCTGCTCGCACCGCGAACAAGGTCACAATGGACCGATCAATGCCGTCACTAATGATAACGCTGTAAGTTGCACAAGAGAAATTGCCAGAAGGAAAAAGGATGTTCGCAAAACAATCAACACCCTGAAATCAAAGTCTGTCTAATGTCAAAAAAGAAACGCATGACTATCAGACCGACCGCTTTGTCCAGTTTAGGTATTATCAATCATTCATCACTTTCATTGTGTTTTAATAATAATGATAATATTAGGTTAGGGAACTAAAAATTGGTTAGGATTTCAAATTACCTTAAGATTATAGGACTCTTTTCTTCCATAAATTATCCATAGTTAATTTCGATCGGAATATTGATAACGCATAAATTTCCATGTTGAATTTTGATTTGTGCCTTCACAGCTCTCACAACTGAAGCTCTAGTATACGTTTTATCGATACATATACGTTTTCGAACGCGTTTGCGTTTAGTTTCAATTTGTATGGCAACGCATAGTTCCTAATAGTTACCACCAGAGGCGTTGTTCGCGTTGCCATAGAAATTTAAATTAAACGCAAACGCGTTCGAAAAAGTATTATGTCGATAAAACTTATACTAGAGCATCTGTTGCTCCTCGAAAAATTTTATTTGTATATCAATATTAACCCAATTTTTACTCCCTTCAGCAAATCAACGACTTCCAAGTGCTGCAATCCACACTCAACGTGGAATCCAAGGTCAACAACGGAGTCCCCGAGAAGGTGTCAGCCACGGAGGAATACCTGTACCGCCCATTCTCCGTGGGCGAGAACGGTGCGCGTTCCAAGGTCCACACCAAGCTGACGCTGACCGGCAAATCCGCTGGTGCTGACGCTGGTGCCTTCACCCAAGTCCGCACCATCATCTTCGAGAACCCCCATGGCGTTGTCCTGGACCAGAGCAACTACCAGACTGCGTTGGCGCAAGTCAAGGAAACTGCGAAGACCTGCGGGTCTGAAGCCAGCTCGAAGTCCGCTGGTAACTTCGCTCAGCTCGTCAGGATCTTGAAGCCTACTAGCAAGGATGACTTGATCAAAATATTCAACGCTGTTAAAAGCAACAGCTTGGAAAAGTAAGCGACTTCTTTCAGTCAGATTTTTTTTTCTTAACTCAAACCTAGTAAATTACTACAATAACAATCATAGCACCTGTGGCATTCTTTAAATGCTAGTCACGAATTTTCTGTACTTTTGCATTTAATATAATTTAGTTTCGAAAAGCATCTTTGAGATGGCCGTTTTCTGGTGAACAATTTAAATTATTTTTATTGTCTCCCATTTTGTTACTCTGTCTCCGCCAACTTCAAAGTTTTCTTTGAACCACACATGTTTCACCTCTTTTGTTCTCTCCTAAACCGATATGCCTTTTTGACCAATACTTTCTTTAGGCGTGTTTTCATCGACGGTCTTCTCCGCGCTGGCACTGGCAACAGCATCGAGGCCTCCATCCAGATCCTGAAGCTGAAAGAGCTGGATCCTCTGGAACAGCAGATCGTGTTCCTGTCCCTTGGCAACGCTCAGCACGTCAACAACGAGGCGCTTAAGGCTGCTACCGTGAGTATCTGACGACATTTCCCTTTCATCACGATAAAATTAAGTATTAAATCAACCCATTTTAATCGTCATATTTTCTGAGGTGATTGACGTTATTTTTTGAGTCAGCTTAATCTGAAATTTGATTCGTGACGATAATGTTACCATATCTAATTCCTCGAATAAAATTGCATTGACGAAGAGGAACCATATATACCGAATGCGTTTTTACTCAACACAAGTTTAGTAAAAATAGGCCATAATTTCCATGATAGCTGGAATTAATCATAGATTCGCTATTAAAAACTTTAGATGGTCCAACTTATCTGTTATACGTTTACTTCCAGTCCCTCCTGGACCTCCCGAACATCCCCAAGGACACGTACCTCGGCGTCGGCGCATTGGCCGGAACTTACTGTCGCAGCCACTTCTGCCACACCAAGAAGAATGACGGCATCATAGCCCTCAGCGCCAAGCTGGGTGCTAAGCTGCAAAACTGCAAGCCGAAGAACAAAGTCGAAGAAGACACTGTAAGTTTCACAATGATAGAAAATGATTAGTAGCTGACTTGCCCTGATTAGTAGTTTTTTCACTAGAGATTGGTTCAAAAGTCTACATAAAACTAGCGCAAGAGGCAGTGTAAGCTGATTTAACAACAGCAACTACTTACTTGCAAATTTTGTTTCTAATGTAGGTACTAATTGTTTTATTGCTTTGATTGGTCTGGACTCTGGTATTATCAAACACTTTTTGATTCTAAGAGAATATATTGTAGGACAAGAAGTATATCTAATTTTTGGAATTAAATATAATATAAATATAACCATGATTAATTATTTTTGTTAGGTCGTAGCTGTTCTGAAGGGTATCCGCAACATCAGGCACTTGGAAGATGTCCTGATCGACAAGGTCGTGCACTGTGCTGTCGACCCAACCGTCAAGAACAGGGTTAAGGCGGCGGCCCTTGAAGCCTTCCAGGCTGATGCCTGCTCTGCTAAGGTAAGGATAGACCAAGTGGGGATCAGTAGGAACAGGGTCATTTAATGATTAAATTGTAATTACCTAAGCACTAACATTTATATGGACCCTGAGTCTGAAATAAATAAATAAATTAAAGATTAAAATAATGCACATACTTAAACTCACGCCTGTAACACGAAAACACTAGCAAAGTTATAGTATTTTTAGTTATTATTATTTGCTGCGGATAGCCTATCGCATCCGCAGCAGGCGGTAACCGATACGTATAGCTTTCCGAATCGCTAAACTTAAGTGACAGTAGGCGGGGCACATTGCACGTAGAACCGGTGGCCGTTGGGGCGGAAAGGTTCTCAAATGGCAATCACGTACCGGAAGGTGCGGCGTGGGTAGGTCCCCCACAAGGTGGACTGATGACCTGGCAAAGGTCGCGGGAGTCCGCTGGATGCGGGTGGCGCAGGACTGGTCAGTTTGGCACTATTTGGGGAGGCCTATATCCAGCAGTGGACATCTTTCGGCTAATATGATGATGATTATTATTTTGTTTTTGAATATCAATATCAGCTATATTCAGAACCCGTTTCCTTTTTTATAAGGCACCAAAAATTATCGAACCAGGTACTATTATAAGTACCTACACCTATGAGCCATAAATAAATTATTTATTATCATCAATAACACCTCAAAATCATAACTATAATTACACTCCTTTTCGTTGGGCAGTCGTGTAAAAAACCAAGTGTAGGTATAATACATTTCTTTGGTCAGTAAAAAAAGATTGCAAATAATCTATCTAATGTTAAACACTTAAGGCGAGTTGCACCAACTTACAATTATATTTAGACCGATCAACGTTAAATATGGCACTGGCAGCTGTCATTCAACTTATCAAACTTTCCATACATTCAGGTTTTAACGGAAACCGCTTACGATTACAGAGGGTTTTGTGCAACCCACCCTTAATAGAGAAACCAATTAAATTTACATCTTCTTCTACCAGATCAAGAAGGCAGCGTTAGACCTTCTAAAGAACACTAACCTGGACTCTGAGATCCGTATCAAGGCTTACCTGGCCGTTATCGAATGCCCCTGCGGCAAGTCTGCCACTGAAATCAAGAAACTTTTGGAGAACGAGCCCGTACACCAAGGTATGGTATTCATCAATTCTATAGATAAAACAAAAGTAAAAGCAGTTTGTTTGGTTCTGCGAACTACTACATTTAGTGATAATGATGCAATTCTAAACGAGACTATTGATATTACAGTAGCACATGTATACAAGAATTTCAACTGATTAATTAAATGAAAGATATATGAAAGATAATAAAGAAGCCAGAACTGGATAGTAAATGAATTTAAGAATGATTAACGCGAAATTATGCTCAGTGTAGGAGTTGGATTTGAATCTGTATAACCATACTTATTTACAGTCGGCCGCTACATCACCACCAACCTGCGCGCTATCAGAGCGTCGGCCAACCCCGACAAACGCCATGCGCGTGAGCACTACGGACAGATCCGCACTCCTAATCGATTCAACGTTGATGACAGGTATGTTTATGCTTCTGGTTTATTTTCCACCAATGTAGGAATTGATAAGTCGTCAACTGTTGTTACAAGTAGTTTTATTTTTAGTATGGAATTTCATGGAGTTTCAAAAATGTTTCTTAGTGCAGAAAAAATGCTATGTATGAAGATAGCTTTTTTTTCTAAACTAATGATAGTATTTTCATTCCCTATCTTTTATTAAGTTTTCACTAACCAAATGTTTTCTCCAACAGGAAATACTCTTTCTACCGCGAAGCCTCCTACAACATTGACGCTCTCGGCATCGGCGGCAACGTTGAACAGAGCGTGATCTACTCACAGGACTCCTTCTTGCCCCGATCTGCCAGCCTTAACCTGACCACTGAAGTCTTCGGACACCACGTAAACGTTTTTGAGGTAAGGGTTTGCTAGTTCTGCTTATAATTCAGCAAATGAGGCTCTGAAAAAATGAAGAACCATCTGGAAATATCTTAAAAATGCAAGTAACAAATTTTGTTAGCAATAATAATAAAAAAATGCTTGAAGAGTTTTAACACACTCTAATAAAATAACGCTTATGAGAGAGGTAGAGAAGTTAATTTCTCTCGATAAAAGTGGTTCTAATGATAAAGATTTATGTAGCAAAGTGGTACAAATGAGTATGAAAGAAAGTCGATTCATCCACAAGCCATCACGAATGTTAATGTAGTTCTTTTCTATAGTTCGGAGGTCGCCAAGGCAACCTAGACCGCGTGATTGAGCACTTCCTGGGCCCCCACGGCTACTTCCGCACTGAGGACCCTCAGTCTATCTACGATGATCTGAAGAAGAAGTTCCAGGAGGCTGAGCAGAAGGTCCAGCACGGCGTGCGTGGCCGTCGCTCCATCAAGACTGAGATCGACAGCTTTGACAATCGCGTAAGTATCATCAAGAATATCGCCAATTTTGTCATTATATTTATAGACCTCACGTCTAGGTTTGATGGGCAATAATTCGTGTACCCAATTAGCGTGAGTTTTTAAACAAAAATCAACTCGGTGTCAGTTATGTGACGACAATTAAGTATCCAGTTTGTATAAAAATTAACTTTTTCTTTTGAGTTTACAAATGATATGCATAAACACGTTAATTAAATGTGAAAGAAGTTTATTTTCAAATGATGTGAAAATTAACTTCTTTCACATTTAAATAATGTGTATATATTATTATTCTTATCTTTCGTCACAAAACTGACACTGACTTAATTTTTATTTAACAACTAACGCTAATTGAGTACACGAATTACTGAAAATACCCTGATTGGTCTTTATATTTATGTTTATTAAAGTTTAATTATATATCGTCAATTGTAATTATGATGTACGTTATTCACGCAACTAAGGTAAATTTTATTGTGCACAGGTAAAGGCCGAGTCTAACTCTTTCCACAATGAGCTGGACCTAGACATCTACGTTAAGCTTTTCGGAACTGATGCCGTCTTCCTCTCCCTTGGAGACGACAAGGGCTTCGACTTCAGCCACATCGTGGACCAACTGGTTAAGTCGGTCGGCGATGGCATCAACAAAGTCAAGAACTTCCAGAAGGAAATTCACGCCAACGCTCTTTTCTTGGACGTGGAGCTCGTCTACCCGACATCCACTGGTCTGCCGCTGAAGCTCGACCTCATCGGTGCTGCTACGGCCCGTCTTGACATTTCCACCAACGTTGACATCCGCCAAATCATCCGTAGCCCGCAGAACGCTAAAGTCGACATTAAGCTTGTACCCAGTACTGATATCGAGATTTCTGGACTTTTCCTCGTTGATGCTGACGCGGTCGCCACTGGTATTAAAGTAGTGACCAACCTTCACTCATCTACCGGTGGACACCTTATTGCTAAAGTCCTGGAGAACGGTCACGGCATCGACATTCAATTTGCTCTGCCGATCGACAAGCAAGAAATTCTAACCGCTTCTAATGATTTGGTTTACTACACGGCTGAGAAGGGACAGAAGGAGAAGCAGATCCAGATCAAGATTGATTCTGAAAGGAAGGACTACAATGGATGTTTCGATCAGCTATCCTCCTTCATCGGCCTTACGCTCTGCGGAGAAGTCTCTGTTCCTTTCTCTGTATCTGGTCCCGAAGCTCAAAACTCCATTTCCAAGTTTTTGGCTCGTTATCCCTTAACTGGGCCATCCAAGGTAAAACTATTCATTGAGAAGAACGACCTCCGCGGTTACCACATTAAGGGCATCGTGCGCGGTGATAACCCTGAACACCGTAGCTTTGAACTGCTCTTCGAGGCGGAAGGCGGCAAGAACCGTCGCACCCAGCTGACTGGAGATCTCATTAACAACCAACAAGAGAAGACCATCAAACTGAACATTGACTCGCCGATCAAGAAGGCTGCCGGCCAAGTGTCTATATACACTAAGCCTAGCGAAATTGCTCTCCTCATCAAGGCCAACTTAGACGCCGAAGAGTATTACGGCCGCGTCGGTTTTAACGTACAAGGCAACGAGAGGCGCAGTGTATTCAAACCCATTGCCGAATACCAACTGCCTGGTGAGAAGGGCAAGCAATCGTTGAAGGTTGGCGGACAACTGGTTAGAGAAGTAAACGGACCTAAGTCGACATATACCCTTGAAGATATTAAGATCAACACGCCTGGGTCCAGCGAGGTTATTGACATCGCTGGACATTACGTCCATGAGCCGCATAACTGTGAAATTGACCTGAAGGCTAAAAAGGGAGAGCACAATGTGATACTGGGCGGTTCTCTTAAAGGAAATGATTTCAAACTTGAGTTCCAGAACACTCTGAACGCCTTCATCAACTTCAAGGTTAACGGACACACCGAATGGAGTGATGCTGTAAGTTAAATCCTAAATTTCACCTCGCTCGTTTGTTTTTAAACTCTTTGAATCATCAAGTTCAAACAGCATTAAATTGATTTTTTGTGTTGCAGTTGATCCGAAACGATATCGACCTGTACTACGGTGGAGACCTGCGTGATCAACGTAACCGCGTTACATTTAACCAGCTCTTGAAGCACTACAACAAACCTCAGGAATTCAGCCTCATTACCAAGAACAAATGTAAGCAATTTTGTACAATTTAATTGGAAACTTTCTTTGTATGTACAATCAACTTATCTTCTGACATTCCACAAACATATAAGCACTTACCATGTTTTTTTACAAAAAAACAAACCGTCTACGGGTAAACAGATACCGTAGCCTTTGGGCATTTGCAAATCCAGAGGAGTCACAAACGTAGTGCCTTTATTGATTTGATTGATGGCAGCTAGTGACAAATGTATGTCGTCATCAATCTAAAAAACCCTGTTTTCTACCTATTTCTTCATAAAATGGCGAGTTCTCAAGCTTACTATCAATTCACAGTCGAGGCCCACGCTCTGCCACTCAAGATCAGATTCGACGCCGAAATTGATCCCAAGAAGGTCGACGTTGAGCTTGAGGGCCAATACGTAGACAAAAAGTTCGAGTTTGACCTTGAAGCCCGAACTCACATCAAGCAAGCTGGTGACTACAGTGTCAAACTCATTGTCAACAACGACAAGAACGGTGCTGAGGTCTTCGCCAAACGTGACATCGTATCCCCTGAAAAGTCTAATTTGGAGAACTACATTACTATCAAGAACTTCGGTAAATACGAGCTGTCTGGAGTTGTCACTCACAAATCCAAGCCTAATGACGTCAACCTTGGAGCTGTTGGCCATTTGAAGATTGCTGGAGGTGGCAAGAATGAAGACATTAAGTGAGTAAAACAAACTACCTACTTAGACTAAAATCTTTTATTATTCCAATTTAAATATTGTTTTCAAAATGTCATGTAAATTAGTTTACCCGTTTTTGCACGGTCATGATTTTTATTTATTTGTGTTCTTCTACATTTTTAATTTTAACACCAACCAAGATAGCACTGTCAATTTGGATCCGCCTGCAGTCGTTGATTATAGAATAAAGTTTTAATGAGAATATATCTTTCCAGATTCGACATTGGAGTTATTGACAATGCCAACCTGTACACTTCCCATGCCAAGATTTCCTACTCAAAGGGTGATATCCTTGACTATCTTCTTAAAGTCACCCGTGGAGCCAACTCCAAAGGAGAACTCAAGCTTATTCTAAAGGACGCAATCAGTGCTAACGGCCAATACGCAGTCACTGATGCCGACGGCAAGGGCAACGGAGCTTTGTTGGTTGACTTCAAGAACGCTGGACGCAAGATCAAGGCTGATGCCAAGTTCCAAGTGAAGAACCCAGTGTACAACGCTGATGTTGATGTGTTCTTGAACTTCGAGAAGGACAATAAAGACAAGGTTACTTTCTCAACCAAGACGAAGACAACTGACAAGCTTATTGACTCCAAGTACGTATATTATTCTGGATCCTTAGCATAAAGCGGTATTAAGAGTTGGAATTTATTGAGAATTACCATATGAATTATGTTTATATTTAATGCTTGCGATGATAATAAGAATGGTAAGGATGACGATGACCATCCTTATGATAATGATGATGATGATGTTGTTAATGTCGTTCGTGACTACATCTATTTATTTCTCTAGGAACAAGCTGGACTACGCCGGCAAGAGGACCGAAGTTAACGTTAACGTAAACACCGACGCAAGCGTATCGGCCGCTGGCAAGACTTCAGCTCTGGTTGAGGTTGTTCTGCCAACTGAGAGGTTGCTTAGCTTGAAGCTCGACCGTGACATCAATGTTAAGGATGATGTGAGTATAATTGGAAAAGTTCATGAACTAAAACACAAAGCACTTTTCTAACATGACGCGCCCAATCCAGAGCTTTTCTTATATCACTGGAAGCAAACAATCCTACATACATACAAACTTGCACAATTTATGAAGAATCGTTGGATTTGAATACTTCTAGAACTAACAGGATCGTATTCTTGTCAGGCACCCAATCGATATGAGATTCACGTCATGAATTGCGATAAGTATCACTGTTAAATCTCGAAAAATATTCCAGTAACACTACTGCTATTTACCCATTACAAACTGTGCAATTTATAAATGGTTGGTTCGTCTTTTTGGTCTAACAACACTGCGCAAGTACTTCTTCTTCTCTTATTTAAGAGCTAAGCTCTTGTTGGTGTAGCTCAAAGTAGGATCCCCATCTACTCCGATTCCACACAACCTCTTTGACATCTTGGTACGAACAAACATTAACTCTCCTTTTGCGTTGCTTTATGTGGTGTATTCTAGGTCTTCCCCTTCCCCTCTTTCTTTCCTTCAATCATGATAAGTACGAATTTGTCATGTCATATGAGGTGCTCTATCATCTTCCCTCTTTTATTTTCTAAGTTTCTCACTCTGTCAGGTTTGCCCCACTCTATGCATCATTGGTAATCTCCTAGTTGATAAAATAACGTGACGTATTAGAGATGTAGACTGCGGACTGTTTTATGTTGATGATGATTTCGAACGTTTTATTGCTCCATGTTTAGGTGTACAACGGCCATGCCGAAATCATCCTCGCTGACGCAGTCAAGCGTGGAGGTGCCGCTTCCCAGATCAGCTACAAATCCAAACTGAACAATTGCAACTTCAAGAAGGACGTTTACCATTACGAGGGCGAACTTGGCCTGGCCCTTAAGGACGGCAAGCAACTGAAGAATACCTTCTATGTGAAGAATCAAGAGAACGGAGACAAGGGCAAGCTTGAGCTTAAGGTACGGTTAAAATATAATATAGTACAAATACTCTTTATCACAGTAGTACCTTAATTTATGATATCAAAATTTTAAAAGCTTTTGGGTTTTCGTGATAATTGGCTTTTTGCCAAAATAAAAATTCGGACAAACGATACATTTGGTAAATAAAATTTAGTGATTGCGATATGTTACCACAAATGCGTCCTCATGTATGTATTTTAATTTTTGTATAAAATCACGAGCCACAGTTGTTATATCGTTTTTTTTCCAGGCTGATGTCACTGGAAACCTGATCCCCCACCCAGCCTCCCTGGCTGGTAGCATCGACTACACCAACCCTGACTCCGTGGAAGGCTCTGAGAACTACAGACTGAAGGGTACATACGGTAGCGACATCGGTTTCGAGCTGGATGGCAAATTCGATATTCAGCTCACCGGTGATGGAGACAAGAAGTAAGTTTATGATCGAATCACTGCATATTTTTAATTGTCTAACTGTGCTATTGTCTGAATGTCATCTAGCCAACTTTGCTCATTCAACTTTGCGTTGACATTCAAACGAAGTTTTGAACTGTAAAAATACCCCAGTAAGCAGGGATCAATCATCCAATAGTTCAGTCAATTGTACCTTGAATATATTAGCATACTAGTAATGGTATCCGATCTTCTCTTCAGAGTTGAAAAAGCATTTCAAATCATATCTGGGACCTACTTGAACTAACTGCGAGACTGATCCAATGTGAATTTGTCCCCTAACATTTATCAGATTTTTTCACCACTTCGTCCACGTGAACTTCCATACAATTTTTTATCAAGGATGTTCCTATATCCCGGGACTCATCCCGTAAAGTATCCACCATGCAGTACGAATATTGAATCCAAATGCTTTTTATGTCTGTATTAATGATTTATTATATTTATAATAGTAGTCATTAGCTAAATTACATCGTTTTTCTAGATACCTCGACGAGAGCACTGTCAGTTTGCGCCTGCCCCTCGAGAAGGCTCATGACATCAAGATCGTTTCCAACTGGCTCTGGCTGGTGCCTCAAAACAAGGCCGTCTACCTCGAAGTAAGTATCTCCTGCAAATATCTTCAGAGTTTCAACCCTCTACAACGTACTAAATAAAAGCACAAAATTTTAAATTAAAAAAAAATTGTGTTCTTCAACAGTATTCCTCAGTCCAATCAGTCCAAATTAACGCTGATGTCTACAAATTCGACGCCAACGGCAAAGTTGGACCAAAGAACGGCTACACCAAAGTCAAGGTCTTGGTTCCTCATGTGGATCCTTTAAGCTTGGACTTCAACTACAAGGCTGAATTGGAAGGTAAAAACTAAATAAATAATAAATATTAGGGTAAAATCTTACACGTATCGAACCGAACTTGCCCCTAGTAAGCTCAATAAGGCTTGTGTTATGGGTACTAGACAACGATATATTTAATAGATATAAATACTTAAATACATTGAAAGCTGGGTGCTGATGATGAGACTCAGAAACCAATATTCATGCTCATCACACAAATATTTACACTTTTAAAGAGAATGTTGCCCCTAGTTTCTTTATTACAACAAAACTAGCCTATTTAGGCTAGTTTTGTTGTAATATTAAAAAGACCAAACCTTAAGCTGCCCCAAAATTTATAACACATCAAGAAAACATGCAAGTTTTAAACATGGTCCTAAAATATTGTTTCCGTGCAGCCGAAAAGAAGACTGGTAACGTGGAGGTAAAGGCTGTGTATGGAAAGGGCAAGACCGCCAACCTCTTGGTGGACGCCTCCGCCGGACAGAAGGAATACGCCATCAAAATCAAGACGAACACTCCTCAGAACGAGCAGCTGAAGAAACTGGAGTTCAGCGTCAACTCAAAGGTAATCAAAAAAAACACACACAAACACAACCAAAAAAAATATTTTTAGAATTGGTAGTGATCAAATAAGAACGAAGTATCTCCAATGAGAGAAAAGTCTGCTTATAATACTGCACGTTACAAGCAGTAACCACGCAATCTTATGTTAAGTACAAGTACAATTGGCGGACTAACTGCCTTTAGGAATTCTCTACTAGTCAACCACACAGTATATTTAGTGGTGTAGGATCCTAAATACTGAGACTCGAATGGAAACACAAATCAATTAATTACATTAATGTACATAGTCACATACATGTTTTATATTACTTTCTTGTAAATATTATATTCATTGTTGACTTGTAAATTATATTAACCAATAAATAACTGAACTGAACTGAATGCAAACAATATTAACTTACTTATACATACTAAAATACATACAATTATAATAATATGTAGGTACCCGTAAAAGGATATAATGAGGATCATCAATCCTAAATAGTTGAAAAGAGATGCTTACGCAACTTGCTTTAAAAGAAGAGTTTGCTCTGAGTTTGCCTGACGATAAGAGTTTATACACGATTATAATTTTCCCTTCCAGAACCCGTCTCCAGATACGTTCAACTCAATTGTCATCGTTGACGCTGATGGCCGTGTCTACAAATCCGAATCTGTCATTGTCTACTCCAAAACTCACCCATTGGTCGATATGAAATACACCAGCCCTAGCAACCCGAAGGCCAGCAGGGTTTACCTCAAGGGAGACTATCCCACCTCGAACCAAGGCAAGGTCGAAATCAAAGTAGAAAACATCAAGGACGTCAGCTTCGATATTGTTTCTGAAGCTCAGATCCAAAACAACGACGTCAACATCAAAACTCAGGCTAACTCGCAAGCCTTAGGCTGGAAGAACTATAACGTTCAAATCTTAAGCAAGAACGCTGGCAGCGGCAAGCGCCTTGAGTTCCAAGCTACCAATGACGGAAAGAACGTTCTCAGTGGAAGCACCTCGTTCATCAGCAAGCAAGAAGGCCCGAAGACTATCGTCGAAGGTTCTGGATCCGTAAAGGTCAAGGATGAGCAGAAGTCTGCCAACTTCAAGTATATCCGCACTATTCTTACTGAAGGCAACGAGCAGGGAGTTGAGGTAAATACTACAAGCACTCTACCTATTCTCACTTCCAATGTTTAATATCTTTATTTAGGATAGATTCATCGTCTTCAATCAACTTGACTTTTTTACTACATTTTTTAACAACTAAGACCATATTATCTTCTTCTCTAACTATGATACTCTTAGTAAACTAATCTTTATCAATCACTTTTTCTTTTAGACTTTCCTGAACCTGGCCATCGGCGAGCGCAGCTACGTGGCCGAGTCTCGCGTCACCAACCTTGAGTACAAGAACTCGTACGTTTACTGCGAAGAGAAAAAGCAGTGTGCCAATGCTGAAGTGCATTCCAAGATCAACGTCCAGAGTTAGTACAATACATTACAAAACAAATACTATTTATTGCACACCTCACATAAACAAAGCAGTTACAAATAGAGACAATATAAAAACATAGTAGGTGAGGTAACAGGCGGTCTTATCGCTGAAGAGTACATTAAATATCTGATCCTTGATTTTGAAGTAGTAGCTTGTCAAAGGCACTCATTTGATCGTGCGATTTTGTTGTTATTTGGATAAATGTAAAATGTGTCCTTTAAAAGACTAGTCTATAGAATAGAATAGAATAGAAAAAACTTTATTTAGTGCTGCTTCGCTTGTTTCGAGAATTCAGGTTTTGTTTTTTGAACTAAGTACTGAATTAATGGTTCTCTTTGCCTATGTCTGTTAACCTTTATTGCTATGACTTTAATTTGAATTTGCCAACTATTTGGGCAATGGGTAAAATTGGGTACTGGCACTTATATGTGTTAAAATCTGTCTTATCAATAAAATGTGTTTTGTCCCTTTCGTACGGACACACATTTCAAAGCGACAGATAAAGAGAAACGAATTTTAAAGACATTTCAGCTAAAATTATCTCGCCACAATAATTATAAGGCACCTGACTTACAGGTACAAGGATTCCGAATACTAGAAATACAGAACTCTCTTCGATGATGAAATCATAACCTTATGACCTTTTTCAGAACCCGGCGTCTACCAACACACGTTCAACATGGGCGTTGACCTCCGCAAGCTAGGCTTCGCACCCGAATTCGGTCTGCAAGTCAACCAAGAGGTCTCGGACCGCAAATTGCCGCAGTACAGCCTTGATCTTCACATCAACAAAGAGGACAAGAAGTACCATCTTCATGTGTACAACACCCCTGACCAAGGCAGTAAGTATTCTAGTCTAAATTTAGTAGCCTTCAGTCAGTCTCTGCTGCAGTCTCAAAACTCTTTTCTGGTCACCTTTTAGAAACATTAACCCTAAAGGTTGAGCCATCGTTCGCCACACAGAGCTTCGCCGTGGGCTCAAATGTATGTTTCAATCACTATCTGACCTTAAATTTGAGCGCACCCACGTTCCGCTGTTGTGTCTTGACAGCATTGTAATTGTAATTGTAGTCTCAGATATAAAGCCTCAAATATGAATTGATTTCATAATAAATAATATAAGTAGTATCGACAATATTCCCTTACTTTATTTTTCAGCTCTGAGGCTGTCAGAAAATATTGAAAACCTATATAGAAAGGTAATTTCGTTCTATACTAAACTTTGCCATCCTTTTTTCTCAGAATACCCCGCCGGCGTGACCCTGACCCTCCCAACCCGTGTTCTCGCTCTGGAGGCCGTCGTGTCCTACCCCACGGACAAGGCCCTGCCATTCCCGATCCAAGGTCACATCGAACTGCACCCTGACAAGAACAAGCCCCAGCACAAGGCCGCCGTTAGATTCCGCGTAGATGCCACTGGAGCTGACAAATCGCATTCTGCTATTGCTGAATTGGGCTTCAGCCATCCTAAGTTGGGCAAGGTAAGGTGTCCACTTTCAAACGTAACAACCCGGTTTTATTAAGATCCAGTAAACCTTGTTGGTTAGTGAATTCAAAAATTCTACTGGATTACTCGAATTTGATCTGACGTTTGTAGACCAAACGCATCTTTATAAAACCTTTTATTACTTAAACGTACGGTTGAAACCGATGGTTTAAAATTTAGAATGTGACTGCATTTATGAGCCATGCTGAGCGTAAAATCGTTTATTATTTACATTTATTCATTGACTTCTTTGTACAGCACTGGTTACCTTAAACGTATTAAACAGAAAAAGCTAAATAAACTAACCGCAAGAAAAAACCAAGATTCTCAGTGTCTTTAACCAACATTTTCTTGTTCCTTCTTAGGAGGTCATCATCAAGGTTAAGGGAGGCTTCCATACCCCGGCCGAAAACAGCGTTAAGTTTGAATCTTCTGCCTCCATCTCTCATCCTACTCTTGGCAACGTAAGTATTATTAATAACGTAAAAGAAATAGAAGAAATATAAATAAAAGACCGCAGTAAAAATTAACCGTGTTGGACAATAGACAAATAATGTATTTTGTTGCAGGACCGCGAATCTAAGATTCTGTTGGAGATCAACCCATCTCTCGTCAAGCTCTTGGTAAGTACTACTTGCGTCTTTACCTCAGAGCATAGAATACTAGAGAGAGGACAAGCCGCCGGCGGCCGTGTTGCAGCTGTATGCTCAATGGGCATACACTGCCATACTGTGCACGCGTGCTGATCGCAGAGAATATTACGTTTTTTTCCCAAAATGCTTGATATGATGCGCGTTTATTGTCAAATAAGCGTGTAGGTATACAAGAGTGTGTGTTTTAGATGTGTGCGTGCTTTGTCTTGTCAATTACTTGGGCGTTGTGTGGGTTAATGTACTTGCGACAGGCTCACTCTATACAAATCGGCCGCCATGTCCGATCTCTTTATATTCATACAGCTGTGGTCTTTACTTTATATTATTTTCATTAATGACCAACAGATCCCATCCAATTTTATAAATCTATTTAAATTATTTCTTGTCTATGATGACTACAATCTGGCATAGAATATTTTTAACGTCGTCTAGTTAAGTGTTTTGTATTTTTTTTACGCTCAAAGTAAAAGCGCTCCCGTGTGTTCTTTACTGACTTAGTACTTACACTGCTTCTAATAAGACCCATCATAGATGGAATCAATCTTAACAACATGCCTCTTTTAGGTGGACACTCCCATCGTCAAGGTCATCGACCTGGAGGGCTCCTCAGTCCTGAAAGACAACCTTCAACAAGGAGACCTCAAGTTCAGTCTGCTGCAAGGCAAACCAGTGCTTGTACACGCCATCATTAAGGACTTCCAGTACTACGAGTTCACTACTGGATACAGCGGTAAGTTAATCAATTATCTAAAGTTGATACAGTTTTCACTTTTTATTACCTAGATACTTCCTTAGTGGTTGTTTGTTTGTAAACCAATGTCAATTATTGTTTAATGAATTCAAAAAGTAAAATTTTGTAACTATTTACATCCTTGTTAAGAAAAATTACTTTTCACCAAAGGATACCGAGTCTCTATCTGATTTATTGATTAGTTTATTATGTACTTACGTAGTACATAACAAAAGAAACACATCTTTCTTTCTTTGAATGGGTCATACAGAGTCTAAACGCAAAAATAAAGTCTCTTAGTTCTGAAAACACACTGGCGCTTCACAATCTCTCAATAGTTTATCTATCAGAGATAGACAAGCCAAAGCACTTGTGTATGACCCACATACTAACGGTGCAGACGAATCAGAGCGCAAGCTGTCGGTGGTCGGACATCTGCAGCCGGAGAAGAGAGTGGACATCAGCGCTGACATCGTGCTGCCTGGAGAGAAGAAGAACATCATCCACGGAGCCCTGTACCTGCACGACAACCTGGTTAAGAGCGAGTACGGCGTGTCGAAGGAGAACTTCAATTACTTTGTGGTGAGTAGCTGGTTCAAAAGTAGTTGATTTTTTGTTTGAGATAATAATTCCGATTCTACATTTTATAAAGAAACCCCTAGCTGTGTCAGCTTCGAATAACATTAAGTTAATTTGTCACTTATAAAGTTTTGTTTACTGCGGATACCAACACTACAGCAACGGACTACAAAAACTCCTGTTTTCAAGTATTTTTCTGTTGAAATCTTGCCACAAGCTTTGAACGCTATTGTTTAGTAACAAACGACACACATTAAAATGGTGAATGTATTTAGCTTTAAATGACCCCTTAAACATTTTAAAGAACAGCTCTTAACAATCGCATTTCTTCTCCTCAGAATGCTCTCAAGAACGACCTTACGACCCTGGACAGCCGCATCAAGCAGTTGGGAGAGAAGGCTAGCAATGACTTTAAGAGCACGCTCAAACGCATTGAACCCACCGTCAAGAACATCGGCAAGTCCATGGAAGACGAGCTCACTAAACTGAACCAGGAGATCGCCAACGATAAGATCTTGAAGGATACCTTCCACTTCTTGTAAGTGGGAATACTATTTATCTTATTACTAGCCTTCAGAAATCTGACAATAATATATAGTGGTAGACTAAAATTTTATACTCAAACCTTAATCTTAGTCGAAAGGGACCAATAAACCTTAATGTTCTGGAGTGAAAAAGGTGGTCTAAGAATTTTTAACCTCAATATTGTTACTGCGTTAGCAAATTGAAAAGCTATGATAATGGCACCTATGCATGTTGGTATTTCATTAGCTGTCGCATTTTCACACTAAAATTGGTGGTGTGTGATATTTGTCCTACTTAGAATGGGAAAGTCTAGTTAAGTTTTACCGGTACAAAAACTTTCACTAAAGATATCTTACTCATCTTTATTTCACCGTTCCATTTTCCCAGGGGAGAGATATACGTACTCGTCGCTAAACTTGTCGAAGACGTAGTCAAGAGCACCAAACCTCTGGTGGACCAGTCGTGGGCCACCATCACCGACACATACAAGAAGATCTGTGATATGTATGAAAAGACTGTGAGTACTATTAATAATTATTTCAGTAATAACTAATTTAGCTCGTTCGGGTAGTATTATTAATAATAAGAAGTAGCAGCCTTTTCATTATTTTGGTTCGAAAACCAAAATAATGAAAATATAACGTTATTACATTACCATTTATTTTGACATTGTTCGGGTAGTAGAGTAGTAGGTGAGAAATCACCAAAATGTTTCAAATTGACACTAATGTCGGCGATTTTAATAATGAAACTCTTTAACCTCTTTAATTCATTTTCTTTTTAATTGTTAGAGATCGTGCACCCATTTTCACCCATCTTAAACTCAGCCAAAGCCTTCAAAAAAGATTATTCGATCACTTTGGTTGATTTTTGAAAAGAATCAGTATCGATTGACAATGTTTGATAGACCAGTTTCAAAATGAAAGTAGAAACGGACTACATACTACATCACATCAAAGTTTAGCCTATTGGACAATCATGGAAATAAAATGTTGTTTGATCATAATTGCTTATTATGCAAACCATCCTGATAGTTCTTTCCCTTTCAGCTGGAGCCTGAAATCAAGAAACTCTACGAGACAATCGCCCATTTACTCCGCGAATACTTGGACGGCCTCATTGACCTGGTAGCCCACTTTGCTGCCCTGGTCACCGACTTTTTCGAGAAGCACAAGGCTGAACTACAGGAGCTGACCAACACGCTCGCTGAGATATTCAAGGGTACGTGGAAGAGTAACTGTCCCAATCAGATGTTAATGTGGAACTTCTAGGATCAGGATTGTGTGTAAGACGTATAGGAAGAAAGTGTGTAACTGAAAGGTATGGGTGATGTACCTACTGTGTCGAACTCAAATAACGGGATGATCAAGCCATCTCCAATCAAAACTTGATTAAAATTATTTAGAAATAAGTTAAATAGACGATATTGAATAGGCCTAGGTTTGCATTTTTACCTACCATCGTGTGAGATAATGGCCAAATGCTTGCCTATTTTTTTTCAAAAAAATATTTTTTTCCAATAATTTCACAATCAGGAGTGAACGAAATAATTCAATTGAATCGTGAAGGGTCGAATTTGAGAGACGAAATAGCCGCTTAGTCATCTTAATTCCAAATAATCACGAATTGATTTCACAATTTTTTTTTCCAGACCTGACTCGATTAGTCGTAGCTCAGCTCAAGGAGTTCCGCATCAGAGTTGGCGACATCTTTACCAGCCTCACCCAACAGTTCAAGGAGCTGCCATTCGTCCAGATGCTTAAAGAGAAGGTACCTTATCATCATCTTAACCTTTCACAATGGTTGCTTAAAAATGTCCAACGCCAAAATATGTCTCTGCACTAAAGCATCTAAATTTACATCGGCTAAACTAAGCTTCCAAGGTATGTAAGGCAGCAGCTTAAGCCGGTAATGATAAATGAAGAAAACAAACTCTACTCGTCCAGTATGCCACACAAGCATTTTCACAAGTTTTAATATACCAGCGCTTCCGCAGAGTTGACGGCTGTTGAAAAGAACAGCGATGATTTCACTAAACCATCATCACAGTAACTAATTAAATACATTTCTTACAGTGGCAAGATCTGGCTGTGCCAGAACAGGTCATGACCCTCCTGGATAATGCCTACGCGGCTATCAAGGAAGTTGTCCCTACTCCCGAGGCTAAGGCTTTCCTCGACGCTCTACACTCATATGTGCAGAAGGTATGTAGAGTTATTACAATTACTTTTGTTTACTTGTGTAGACTAGGTACGGTTGACGTCAAAAATGTGAATACAAGTTTTCAACGTATTTCTTTGTCATTTAGATAATTATAATAACATAAGTTTCTTGAAACCTAGGACAAGACCTAGGACTTAAACCAAAATGTATTTCCCATTCTCAGCCTATACTCGCCCACTCCTATCGAGACCGCCACTTGTATAGACGATATTGCAGCCAAAAAGTAGTACTCTCAGCGAATGATTTTATTAGGTACTGTTTGTATAAGCCCCGCGGCAAACCAAATAAGTGTAACGTCTTAATGGCCGACATGAGCAAAAACGGGCTCACAAAAGAGGACACGCAAGCTAGTGCAAAGTATAAAAAGATGAAAGCGGGATAAAGCTAAATAGAAGAAGAATACATGTGAACAAAAACCTAAACTGAATCTTGCTTTACAGAAACTCCACCAGCAGAAGTGCGACGACGCCAAGGAGCTCCGTCAAATCTATGAGAAGTTAGCCATGGCTGTGACGTCACTGGTTCAGTTTGTGCGCAAGCAAGTCAACGATCTTGGCGTGCCCGGCATTGTCAATCTTAACCCGGTGAGTACAACACTTTTAAATAACTAGATAAATCCCTGCACCACTTAAATTGAGTGGTAGAGAATGCCTGAAAGCAGCAAGTCTGCCAATGGTACTTTTTTGTGTTTGTGCAATAAAGTTTTAATTAATTAAGTGACACAACAAACGTATCTAAGAGCCATACTTATAGACCGACAAGTTTTGTTACTAAAAAACCGCACTAATAATCGGCTTCCATATCGTATTGGTTAGCATCATCTCTTGGTATGTCGGTAGGTACTTATGTCGTCTAGCTAGACATCCGAAGCATAATTATCCAACTGCTGAATATAGACTTTAAAGACATCGCAATATATACCTACCCTCTGTTTCTGTAAAGTGTTTAGCGCATTTGACATTTTATTTGGATCGTTTTAATTTGCTTTCAGTGAGTATAATTCCTCCCTCAGTCCATAAGAGGAAGCCTGTGCCCAGCAATGTAATAATAGGCTGACGATGTGGTCCATTATTGATGTATCATTAAATATTTGCAGACCGCTTTTCTCACGTCCCCTGGCCGCTTCTCCTCCCCCTCGATCAGCACTGTGGCTTCCTTCAGTCTGCTGAACCAGTTCCTGAAGGGAGACGTGCCTGACGCACTTGGTGTCCTCAGAGCATACCGTCCACGCAGCCTCAACCCGCTTGACGAGATTCCGGCTAAGCGTGAGTATAAGCAGATACTTTTAAATTATAAAGACTGCCAAAGACGATTCATTATCGTGTTCCTTTGAAATAATAAGCCTGCCTCTGCTAGCTAATAAGCTAGTTTCATTAATCATTATAGAGAGTCTATTCTTATTCTGAAGGATCTATTCTCACTAGTTCTATAATGTGTTCTATTTATGGGACAAGTTGGATTGTTTCTTCCCAGTAGTTACATTAAAATTCCAACTAGAACAGATAATAAATCACCTGTACCATTATTTCGTATAGCAGCTTGATTAAACTTCTGCTTAATACTCTAGCGCCAACTATGAATTTAATAAAAAAGCTCCATAAAGGATGACTCACGCTAGGACGGGCCGTGTCCGGCACGGGCCGTTTTCTAAGAAAAACGACGGCGTTTTTGCGCGGTCGAGCCATATACCCAAGCCCGGCTGAGCCACGGCCGGGCCGTACCGACACCGGGCCGCTTCCGCGCCTTGGCCGTGACTCGGATGGGCTTGGATATAGCTCAACCGCGCAAAAACGCCGTCGTTTTCCTTAGAAAACGGCCCGGGCCGGACACGGCCCGTCCTAGCGTGAGTCATCCTTTAATGGCGAATATTGTAATGTACAGGAAGTTATCTGCCCACACGCTACGAGAATAAGCATGAGAAAGGAGTTCTAAATCCTATTTCACAAAAAAATCGTCATCTGTTTCTGAGTCAGAAATTGTGAGTTGCAAAGTAGCGATAATGCCAAGTGTGTCTTAATCTAGTGCACATATGTAACTAACCAATTCTTCACCAATCCCCCAGTCCGCGCTGTGGTTGTGAACGGCCAGCACATCTTCACCTTCGACGGCCGCCACCTCACCTTCCCTGGTTCATGCCGCTACATCCTCGCCCACGACCACGTTGACAGGAACTTCACACTGGCCATCCAGCTGCAGAACGGCAACCCTAAGGCTCTGATCTTGGAGCACAAGGACGGCACCACGATTGAGCTGAAGGATAACGGACAGGTGAGAAATCGGAATGAAATTACAACACAAATATAGTATAATACAAAACAGTTGCGAAGAGAAACAAAACAATAACATGTAGGCTGACAGGTAAGCAACAAGCAAGAATGACTGAGGGAATTGTACAAATTCAAATATGTACAGAATCGATCAACGTATCTATTGATGAGATGCTGTCGTCACTAAAGTTTTGCAAATATGAGAGTAACAGATACTTACCTCTAGTGCACGAAAAGTAACCTACTGCAAACAAATGTTTCATTTTGGATTTCACCTGATTTTATTGCAACAATTTCTAAATTTGTGAAGATAACAAGATAATGAATAATATCATTGTCTTTTGGACTTCTCAAAGCTTGTTGAGAAAGAAAAAAATATCATCATACTCCTAGCGTTTTTCTCGGTATTATCCTAAAAGCGCCCGGGGTCCGATTTAGAAAATTCTATACAATTCGAAATAATGGAATGACTTTACTAATTGAATCACCGATGAAGAGTTACCTAGTTAAATTCTTAACCATTCCATAAAGTTTCAAGTATCCTAAATCATGATGTTTCTTAAGGTGGTCCTCAACGGCGCCGTCCACGGCTTCCCAGTCATCGAAAAGGAGGTGTTTGCCTTCAGGGAAGCCAACGGCCTTCAAGGTGTCGGCTCAAACTACGGCGTTATGGCTTTCTGCACCGGCAAACTGCAGGTAAGATAACACTAGTCAAATCACTATGCTCGTGAGTTTTAAGTGCCTTTCTTTTATTTGGATTTATGTTTGACAACAGCATGGCGATGTTTATTATCGATTGCATCATGTAACAACATTATATCCGTAATCAACAGTATTATTCGGTGCTTTAAACAAATTTAACACCGGTCTTAGAATTTACGAATAGTCTTATTTAGACACATTACTTAAGCGGTTCTATAACACGTTTTATAGTTTTTTATCTATATTAGCAGAACTCCTGATATTGCGTTAACTCTCAGTATTTTTTTTTATACCACGTCAGTGGCAAACTAGCGCACGGCTCACCTAACATTTAGCGGTCAACGTAGCCTATCATCATCATCATATCAGCCGAAAGACGTCTACTGCTGGACGTAGGCCTCTCCCAAAGAGTTCCAAAGTGACCGATCCTGCGCCACCCGCATCCAGCGGACTCCCGCGACCTTTACCAGGTCATCAGTCTAACTTGTGGGGGGCCTACCAACGCCGCGCCTTCCGCTACATGGCATATAAACGTTTGTAATTCCAGGGTTGTCAAATGCGCTGCATGCTCGTTGCGAAAGCTTGTTTCACGAATCGTACTCTAATTATTTGCATTAATTTCTAGGTTTGCTTAATCGAAGTTTCTGGCTTCTACCTGGGCAAGCTGCGTGGTCTTCTTGGAGACGGTAACAACGAGCCTTTTGATGACTTCAGGCTGCCCAGCGGAAAGGTAATTTGAATCAATTATGCTCTAATTACTAGTATAAGAAATGTGAGTGTTCATTACCATCACCTGAGTATTTCTCGTGATTTTCAGATGCGGCTGCAAATGTATCACTTTGTCACCTTTTGTGATACTACCATAAACTTGCACTTCTATCCCCAACAATCACCTTAGAGTAAAAGTCATTGTACTCCAATATTTCTAGTACAACACCCACAAAATACATAAGATATTCAAATGTCATCGATAATCTCTCACAACACGGTGCGAATTAATGATACTTCGCCGAGTTTCTTACGCCGGTTCATCTCTTGGAAGAGGCTTTATTTCCAAACCGGTGGTAGTTTATCGACATTCATTGGTGCTTGTTATATGCCTAAATAGAAAAATTAAAAGGTTTGACATGAATTTTGGATAAGAGAACGCAACCCAGCACATAGGTGATTCTGTTATTTTTGTACCTCATGAGTTTAAACCACATTATTCCATTATAACGGCCTCCGTAGCCCAGTGGGTAGTGACTCTGCCTACGAAGCTGGAGGTCCCGGGTTCGAATCCCGGTCAGGGCATTTATTTGTGTGTTTATCACGAATATTTGTTCCTGAGTTATGGATGTTATATATGTATATAAGTATCTATATGTATTTATCTATTATATATATCATCGCCTAGTACCCACAACACAAGCCTTACTGAGCTTACCATGGGCCTAGGTTGATTTGTGTAAGATTGTCCCATAATATTTATTTATTTATTATTATTTATTATTCCAGATCTCCACTTCAGAAAGCGAGTTCGGCAACGCCTACAAGCTGGCTTCAAGCTGCGCAGCAGTCAAGACCCCTGAGCACTCGGCCCACCAGCACCATACCGCGCTCCCGGCCGCCTGTGAAACCGTGTTCGGAGGCTCCTCGCCTCTCCGCCCGCTGTCGCTTGTGTTGGACGTTTCACCATTCAGGTATTATTAACTTTCAATGAAATAGAAATCCATGCTATTTAATATTAAAAATGCCGCTATGTGTCGCTGGATGCGGGTGGTCATGACCAGCCCCTGCGTCACTCATTGGGGGAGGCCTATTTGTCCCCTCGAGAGTATTCACTTTCGAATAAAAAAAAAATTTTGGAAATCGGTCCACAATTGACGAAGAAATCGGCGAACATACATTAAAAAAAAAAAAAAAAACATACCGTGGAACATATAACCTCCTCCTTTTTTGAAGTCGGTTAAATAGTAAGCAGAAAAAGTATAAAGTAAAACTACATCCCGCTCTGCGTCATGCCCGAACCAAAGGTCCAGCCGCGGACTTCTTTTGGCTGATATGATGATGATGATGATTGTAAATGCGAAAGTAACTGCGTGTCGAAATTAGATTTGAAATAAGTATAGAAATTGATTTTGACTTCCTGGCCGCATTTATGAAAGGGATCCTAATCCAGATTGTGCCTTGTTTATATATCCTATAGGAACATAGATTTCGCAATGCCAAATACATCACACCTTTCCGTAAACGCTTTAAGTAGTATTCTTGCGTCTTCTTTACAAATTTTACTTCATTTTAGGAATGCATCTCCTAATCCATCAATTTCGAACTTATTATTTTGATTTCTTGTGATCTTGTTACTCTCTGCTTGGGTATAGGCATCGCATTAGAATCCATATCCTCCACTCTTAAGCAACTAGGCATATTTAAACGAACATCTACACATAGCCCTTTACTTCGCTTTAGATTAGGTCGGAGAGAAGCAATTAGTTAAATTATTCAACCGAGATGATTTTGGGATTAAAATAGCTGTCAAATTACGAGTATATTTTTTATACATTTTTATATAGCAAAATTGTCACCTCCAATCCCATTCTAATCGCAGTTTGATAATATGTACCTATATGTACAATATCATCATATCAGCAGAGCGAAGTCCACTGCTTGGCATAGACCTTTTCTTATTTAGGTATATGTAAGTATGTCGCGGGAGTCAGCTGGATGTGCGTGGCGCAGGACCGGTCGTGTGTTGGGGGGGGCCTATGTCCAGCAGTGGACGTCTTTCTTTGGATGATGATGATGATGGTGGTGATGTATGACCTAATCTAAACTTATCTAAAATCATAACTCTTCCCCGCAGACAAGCCTGCATCCACGCCGTCACCGGCGACTCCGAAAACGCCCTCCAGCAGGCCTGCGACCTCGGACGAGGCTACGCCGCCCTGGCCGTCACTGGCCTACTGCCTGCTCTCCTGCCCCCAGCCTGCCTCCACTGCACCGACGCTGACAAACCCAAGACCTTGGGAGAGAGCTACGAGTACAGGCTGCCCAAGAAACAGGCTGACATTGTTGTGACCTTCGAGACTACCAAGGTATGCTCGGAATCCTAATAACAAAGGGGTTGACGTTTTCAAGATTGGCATAGTACGGAAATTTTCTAGAACGAACTTTTTTATTTTAATATTATTTAAAGTAGTTACACAGCATAACAGTTATTACTAAACAACTGGGAAACTATAGGACAACGTAATAATTTAAATTAGCAGTATTACAGCAATCAATGACAATATTAGCAACAAAATTAACAAAGACCCATCGGTACAATAATTCTATTGTTTAACCACGTGCCACAAACGCTTAGAAATGAAAAAGCCACGTTTGATAAATTGTAACAATATTGTTAAGTAGTCCATTGTTTAAAATAACGTTCAACACTGTTAAGTAGTATTTTTTTTATGTGGCTCCTTACTTAGACATGAAGCCGCCTTTTGGTTGAAAAAGTGTTGATGTAACAGCGTTTATTTTATTAGTATCAATTAGTGGTTACAATCCCTTTGTTTACCATTTAACAAAGAAAGACAATGGCTTTGTTTACTAGGTGCAAAGAGAAGTGAAATCGGTCTAGAAAAAAAATCCGTGCTACACCCTGTTCGCTTTAGGGGGATTTTAATTGGGATTTAAATTAAGGGAGAATAATGATTATATTTATCCATTTTACATACCGACTTGATTGTCCCCATAGAATGGGCTTGTGAGCTTAAATTTGTTTACGATGCCATTCGAACCATTTTTTGTAGATGAACAAATATTTGTATGGAAGCAACTACATTTATAGGACATTAATACCAGAAAAACCGAGTTAAAGACGAACGTCGCTGACAGCAGCCGAAACGCTTCATACTGATTGGCTTTAAAGTATGACGTCACACCGTGCAATTTGTACTTACCGTTGCATGGAAAATGAAGTGAATTGCCGTTTCGGTCGCGAAATACTGCGTTTAGGTCCATAGTTGTCATACAAATGTATTTCTATAAAAGCGTAAGCATTCTATTGGTACCTTTAAATTTACTCTTGGACAATAAATAAAAAAACTTATTTTTCTAAACTTTCAAGGTTCATATCTTTTGATGATTTGAATTATATTTTGTAATTTATACTTTATTATAATCATTTGATGGTTTACTATCAATTTCGCAACACGACGTTATCAATTTTAACACCACGCAACAAGCCTATACCTGTTTGAACCTCGGTTTTTTTTTATTATTCATTGTATAGTCATGTAGGTGTACAATATTCGGAACCGATCGTCTATGTATACCTGTACCTGTCAAAAGAAATAACGCGAGCCTATGGTTTTATGGCCTCAGTCGTCACTTTGGTTGAGAACAGGTATAGTGTAGGTAAAGTTGGTGGGTCATTACTTACTATATAAGGCGTAGTAGGACTAGTAGGTGACTCACCTGCGAAGCTGATGGTCGTCGGTTCAAATATTTATGGTAGGGCAAACATTCACGGGATAACCATGCATATTTGTTTCTGAGTCTGTGTAATGTTTTGTATGTGTATGTGCGGCATATATCTTCTTGAATATATCGTCGCCCAGTACTTATAAAACAAGCCTTATTGAGCTTGCTATGTGCCTAGATAGATTTGTGTATAATAGGAATGATGATTATGATTATTTTACGATGCCATTCGAACCCGTTTTTGGAGAGGAACAAATGTTTGTATGGGAGCAACTACGATTAAATAGCCTAAATACCCAAATAATTTAGACAAAGATTGACCTCGCTGGCAGGCCAAACGCTTCATACTAATTGAAATTTGATGGTTTACTCGTACTATCCATTAAGCAACACTACGTTACTAATTTTAACATGAGGCATCATGCCATGCCTATTGTCGCCTAATATATAAATTTTAAGGTAAACATCCGAGTGCTTGACTGGTCCAATGCTTAACATTTTTAATCTTAATTCATGACAATAGAGATGAACAATAGGTGTCAATTATTAGGCGTTACGGTGTCAAACATTGTGACGTTTGCCTCAAAGTTCAGAGGTAACATTGATGATTCTTAACTTGGCACAGTTCAAGTAGTGAATCTCTCTAACCGTTGTCGTTTTGTTCAGCCTACCGAAAAGGGCTACAAGGAGCTGGCTGTGCCACTAGTGTCCCAACTGGTCGACGCCCTGAAGGCCAAGAAGATCGATGACATCAAGATCTACCTCATCGGCATCACCCCCAAGATGCCCTACCCCATCCTCTATGACACTGACTGTAAGTATCATGAAGTAACTAATAGCACCAATCATCATCATCATCATATCAGCCGAAAGACGTCCACTGCTGGACAAAGGCCTCCCCCAAAGAGTGCCAAAGTGACCATTCCTGCGCCATCCGCATCCAGCGGACTCCCGCGTCCATTACCAGGTCATTAGTCACCCACGCCGCAGCTTCCGGTACGTGGTCGCCACTCGAGAACCTTTCCGCCCCAACGGCCAACGGTTCTACGTGCAATGTGGCGGTCCGCCCACTACCACTTAAGTTTAGCGATGGTTAAGATAGCACTAATGATGTAAATGATGTAATATAAATAGAGGTGTTAGATAGGTTATATGCGCTCCACAAAGTTTCGCGCCATCAATGGAAACGTAAACGTGTCGTATCTCAGCTGTCGGATGTGCCTGGCCATTTTAAACAGGAAATTTATTATAGACAACATATATCTACCTCTTTATTATATTACATCACTGTACATAGGCTAAGTCTGTTCACCGGCAGGCTTGTTTGCCACCGCTCTGTGGAAATACGGTGGTAAACAATCAGGCACCGTTAAATTGCCCGAGGAAGCTTGCCAGCCCTTTATTACAGGATTAGTTGTGTTGATAGCTAGAGACGAATACGG
This sequence comes from Epinotia brunnichana, assembly GCA_963854355.1. Taxonomy (NCBI): domain Eukaryota; kingdom Metazoa; phylum Arthropoda; class Insecta; order Lepidoptera; family Tortricidae; genus Epinotia; species Epinotia brunnichana. The sequence goes on from OY977959.1 coordinate 15,412,286, forward strand.
ATCCCCCACTCTCACCAATGCATACTGGGGCAGCTCTGGCGACCTTATCGTCACCACCAGGAACACAACACCACATACCGACAGAGCGAGTACTAGTGTAAAGCTGCGTTCTTCTGTTAGGTAGACGTTCCCTAGTAGGGCTGTTCCAAATATTTGAGCGGGATGACATTTTCCTCTGCCATTCTGAGAGGTAGACCTCTCTTTCTCTCTTCAAGCATTCTTAATAACACTATTAAATTTCCAGTGAGACTGAGGAACCCGAAGGTGAAATTCGACGAAGAAACTCGTTACGAGCACATCCCGCACATCGTCACTGGCTGCGAGAAGTTCGACAACGCCCAGAGAGCCATCCTGCACGCCGTTGAGGAGCTCAGACGGTTGTTCGGTAAGGAATCCATTATTATTGCCTTCTATTCTGTAGCTCAAAGTAACGTTTTACACTATAAATTAATTTCGAAAATTCTTTTTTTGAATAGTCTACATTGTGTCCCACCCCACTGCTTGGCAAAGGTCTCTCCTCTTTTCCGCCACTGGTCTCGATCCTGTACTAGTCTTCGCCAATCTCTTTCATTGCACTTTTTTATTTAAGAATAAGAATGTTCTTCGTCAAACTAGGACCAGTTGTTTCAGTCATCACCTTTAACTTTTTCTAAAGATTCTTGTAAATTAATCAAAACTTCTCATCACAGGCCTTACCAACGTCGTGGCTGGATACCACTCAATCTTTCAGCTGCCACTGCGCCCTGGTGCGGTGAAGCACGCCATCAATGTTGTGGGTGAACACTGCAAGCCTCAAGACTTCTTGGTAAGAACCTTTTCTTAGTTCCTTAAGATCCTGAACATGATAATGTTCATGATCATCATCAGTATTTCCCTCGATGCTGTTGACCATGATAGCATGTCCTGAACATTGTCACGTCTGTTATGAACTATACATATCTGGGTAAAGCTCACTCATCGAGATCTTAAAGGTAGTGATTTAATGAATGGCACCTTACTGGGATTTTTCCACTAGCTCCATAATTTACTGCTGTCAGCATTAAATACGTATTTAGTGCAGAAAAGGTGTCCTAATTTTTCACGGCACACTTGAAGTTAGTATTTTCATGTTATCATCACTAGCCCACAGCAGGCCACTGTCTTTTATCATTCATCATTACAAACATAAATTCATCTTCCAGGTCGAATTCTTCCGTAACCAGGCTTTCAGCCACATCTTCGCTGAGAACGCCTACACCCACACCCTGATCACGGTCACCGAAGGCCTCCAGATTGGAGGAGGCAAGAGCCCCGATCAAGTAGTGGGCTGGAGCGAGAACTCTGTTCTGCTGCTGGGAGACAAGAAGCAGAGCCGCGAGTCGGAGGAGCTCAGACACAGCCTGAAGATCGCTAGGGATGCCTGCATCGACTTTACTGAATCGGTGAGTTCCTGAAATTCTCTGTTCTATCCCAAGTGGTGGTTGGGTCAGTTTTTTTTATCTTCCTTCTTCACTTCGCTTTGTTCTTGGCATTGTCTATAGATAAGTAACATTAAAATTATTAAAATATAAAAATATTATATCCTTTCGTTGATTTTGTCTACTTTCTGCGAATGTAACATAATAAATCATATTGAATTCTAGTTACAATAAACTGACACAGACAATCTCTTGACAGGCGGTAAAAAAAAGGTATAGCAAATGTTAAGCGAAAGACGAATCGTAAAACACTCCAATTTTATAAAACTTTGTTGCCAATCTCATTTTTAGGTAGCCAAGAGCGTCACTTCTACCAATTCTCTTTTCTTGATTCGCTATTATCATCATCATCAGTCTATTTACTTCCCAATAAATAAATCACATTTCATGAACGATAGGATAGTATGCCTGCAAATATGCTGCCTAGGATCTGCTTGTTTGAGATTGAGAGACCTGCATTTGTATCTACCTATCGACAAAACGCATCCTCAAAACTATATAGTCTCGACAACGAGCTTGACCCCCTACACGTGACCTCCGGGTGGTGCTAAAAGAACAACAAACTCGGCTGCTGCACTGTTCCTTCTGAACCTCGCAGCGCTCACTGGAACTCTATCAGCGACATCGATACGAATACATATATATGTAGTATGTACAGTCGCCATCACATACATTGGTACGCTATAGGTGTTCAAAAATATCGGCACATGCACCCTAATGCCTTGAAAATAGAGGTGTGTTCCGATGTTTGTGACGTGCTTGTTTGATCCGATGTATGTGATGGCGACTGTACCAGTGTGTAACCGCCATACGTGCATACGTGCTACCGTTACCTACATTGTACATTTACGAAATGTGTCTTTTTGTGAAAGCTCATATTAGCCAATATAAAATTATGAGATCTAACCCTAGGCCAACTTCTAAACACCATGGACTCAATATCTGTTATCCAAATCATGTCTCTTCTCATTTCGGAAAAAGTATTATTTTCATGTCTGTCAAAATTTTCAACCATTTGCCTAATGACCTGAAATCATTGGATTGTCAAGGTTTCAAAACGAAATTATTTAAGTGGTGTCTACAAAGAATGTTCTATACAGTTAATGATCACTTTGTAACCACAAATGCCTAATGAATTTTATTATTTTATCTGACCACTTTCCTTTTTGCATGACATTGATTTATTATTAATATATTGACATTGCTACACTTTGACTTCTATTTTTATTATTTTTTTTACTTTTTTATTAATTTAATTCGATATTAATATAACAATGAATAATAAGGACATAATTTCAATGACATGCATATTGAGAATCAAAATATTGTACGCCAAACTCTGGCTGATTGTGATGTAACCAAAATACTAACCCTAACACCATTTTTATAACCACTCACATTCGAACAATAAATAATTTGTATTTGTACGTTAAATAAATAAATAAAGGAGCTTGAGATTCTTCTGCAGTGTGTGCTAGGTTACCGTACGACATATCGTGCATACGCACAAGCATTTGTGTTACAACAAATTTTGCTGACTTTAATGTCTTCTTCCTCAGACCGACGGCATCACCCTGTCATCGACCAACTTCCTGAAGCTGAACCCTGGACAGCAGAAGCAGTTCCTCCAGACCGCTGCCGGCACCATCGCCAACAGACTGCTTACTGAGCAGCTTGTTCAGGACTGTACCTGCGGGTACTCTGACCCCTTCACTCTGCGATCCATCTGCGCGAACAAGAGCAGGAAGGAAGTGGTAAGTCTGTCTTGATTTAGCACGTTCAAATAAGTTACCGTTCTTTGGCACTTCAATAAATATTCCAATGAGTGAGTTAGTGAGTTTTGTTCACTGATGATGAAGGAATAATTTATGTTACAGTTGTCAACTATCGTATTAGTTACTGATAATATTAAATCTTTAGACATTCAAATTGAAGTAGGTACACTACATTGGCACCGAGTGGCAACACCTTCCCTTCAAGTTTATGTTAATGTTTATTTTTTAATCATTTCCTTTAAAATTCTATCACGAAAAGAAAAGTCGTTAGGCTTTGGTATCATTTATGAAAGCATTCAGGCCTCTTAAACTTTTAGTTTCATGTTTTTTGACAGTTTTTTTTTATCAACAGGCAACCAGACGGAAGTAGATTGACTGCCTGTGATCCACCGTGCTACAAAGTGCTACCGACCAAAAACTAAATCTACAAATTTAAGTCAGTCATTCCATTAGTAATAAATTAAAATTATTAGTCAATCATAGAGTAAAGAAAGAAAGAAGAATGCTGTTCGTTGTATAGGACATTTAAATTAATATTAAGATGCACTCTCTCTTTTTCTCTACTCTGTGACGTGTCAGGTAAAAAGGCAGTCTTTATTTATGTATCAATGCCGGTTTTTTGATGGTATTAAATAACTAATCATGCTTGACATTGTATTAGAATAATAAAAAATATGTTACAAGTTTCTTCTTTTAATTTACAACCCTTGTTTGCGACGACAGGTCAACATATAATATATATATATAGGTATTTTTATTTATATCAATATGGCAATCACAAGATGGAGTCTAGACCCCGCTATCAGAGGTGCAAAATGGTAGCTGTCAAGTTCTTAGGGATGGGAAAAATATTTATGATATCGATATCGATACTCTTACTTATTCTGTACATTTAGTTACACCATTTTTTAGACTACAATTTAACATGTTTTTTTTGGGATCCATGATAATCATTGTCATCAGAAATATAAACCATTATCACTACAACAAAGATACTATGGTTGCTATTTTACTTTTCTTATGTTTCGAGTTGCAGGGCAGTGCATGAACGCTCTTGAGTGTCTTGAGATAAACCTTTTCGATAGAGGGTTTATAGAGATACTTGGTTTATTGTTGAATATATTCATCGTGGCTGCACGAGATTACTACAGAGAATCTAAAAAAACTGATTGTTTATTAAGAATACGATAGCCCTTTTGGTGGAAATAAAAGAGACATTTATTAATTATTACATTTTAAATTAATTTTTGAATGGTTCGTGCTATGAAAACAACGATATTTTGTTAGTAATGATGAAAGATTGAAGATTTTTATTTATTAAAATAAAAAATATTAAAAAGGCTATTTTTTAATTAAAAAACCCTGTTTTATAAAATAAACACGTTTAATTAAAGTCTTAGACTCTCATTATGGTAAAGGAAAATTATCGACATATAGCTATAATTATCGACATATTATAGCTAGTATTTCAAAATAATTTTTACTCATCCCTAGAACTTGACAGCTACCATTTTGCACTTCCGATAGCGGGGTCTACGAGTCGCGGGAGTCCGCTGGGTGCAAGTGGCGCAGGACTGGTCATTGTGGCACTCTTGTCTAGCAGTGGACGTCTGTCGGCTAATATGATGATGATGATGATAATGGTGATGATGATGATGATATGGCAACAACTAGTGCCTACGCCAAATATTAGGATTAGATGCCAAAGTCGACCCCGGGTTCATGTAGGTTTGTAGGGTACAAACGGAAAAACACTAGGAGGATGGATACATATATTTTTTGCACTTGTGACTTTGATCTGCTGTTAACATTTAAAATGCCTTTAGTTTTTTGCCCATTTATTATTCAATTTCGCAGTTAATTAAGCAGTTCATACAATTCCGTATTCTGTTTATTATTCTGCCTAACCGATCCCTCATTCAAGTAAATACGTTAGTCTATTCCTATAGTATCTATAATGACTGTTTTGTAAAATTTTCAAAGAAATATACAGGATTTACCGCGCCTACCTGTGCCGGTCTCTTTCGACTGGTGCAGTCACCCAGTCAATATTGCCTCGTAACGCATCAACCGCAATACTAGGAAAAAAATTCGCGCACGCTACGTAATGAAATGAGTAATAATTAATAATCGCTAAACTATTCAGATAGGGATTACCAAAACGTATTTGTTAACATTTTTCTTCTGTTGTATCCTGATAATCAATACATACGCAATGTTCTGGGAAACCCCATAGTTTTACTAGACAATAGTAAGGTACTAGTAGACTAAGGTACAAAAGTGTAAACATATATTTGACGCCAACTCATGCTTTATTTACAACCCTTTGTCTCCCAACGACTCACATGTATGTCGTCCGGCAGGTCCCACATGTGGGTCATTTTTTTTACCCTGGAATCCCAATGACCCACATGTACACAAACGAAAATGAATCTTATATACAAAATACACCACGGTTCACTATCCAGATCTGACAGCTGGACCAATGGGACCACACATGCCGACATACAGGTATGTCGTTGGGAGACCAGGCCTTCGTACACCGGATTGCTGGAATACAAGGGGTTAAATCGTTTGTAAATGTAAAACTCCTTGCAAAATAAAATAGCAATGTTACCCAGAAAAACTTAAATCAGCGTGCACAAGATGGCGCTGCATTTATTTACGTAAGACATTTATTAACACATTCTCTGCCAACAATTTCACAGCGCCACTCTCGTATCCATTGGCGCAGTTTTTTCCGCTAACTCGAGGAAAGCACTTAAAAATAGAGCGCCCACTGGGCTGGTTCCTGGCCTGGCACTGAAGGTGTTAACTTCCAAGAGTTCCATTACTTGACCCTTTATCAGCAAACACTATTTCACAGCATTAAGGGTCGCCAGGACGTCCGACTCTCCATACAAATGTAGTTAGGATCTCATTTTAAAACTATGTACCTACCAGTGGCAGCGCGTGAAAATTATGGTTGGGCAACCCAGAACAAAAAAGTTATGAAAGAGTGTAAAGTAAGTATATTACAATTTTCTGTCAAAAATTTAATTTTTAGTACAAGCTTTTATTGCCGACTGTACTTTTCTGCATACCATCATCAACTACTCATTGAGACGATTCTAACGAGCCCAAACTCGATGGGGTTGTGTCGTTTTATTGCGGAGTTCCTATGGCCACCTTCCAGTTGCAGCGTCAGATCAGCTCCAAATTGTCATAATATTGCATTGTCATGCGATATACATATGCTTGCAAAATTTCAGCTCAATTGGATAACGGGAAGTTACTGAAAAATGGATTGCAAATTTTGACGGACAACTTACATAGGGCAAACCTTGGCTAAAACACTGTCATTCAACTTACTTACGTGCAGCAAGTATTCGAACGCATCCGTCCAAATTAAGAAAAAAAAAACGAAAAAAAAACTCAAAAAACCTAGCTATCACCAGTTAGGTTTTTTGAGTTTTTTTTTCGTTTTTTTTTTCCTATTTTGGACGGATGCGTGCGGATACTTGCTGCACGTAAGTAAGTTGAATGACAGTGCCGCCACCTACTGGAAATTATTACAAGCCGTAAAAATATCGAGTAACTCCGCTATTGGACCTTAAAGTAACTATCACCGAATAACTTCATATCAGAGATTAGCCAAGGTTTGCTCTACTTACATATTTACATACATACTCTGAACAGTGCAAGTTAATATAAAGCTTGTAAAAAAAAGTATATATTTTTTTTTCATTTCACCTATTTATATTATAATTTATAGCAACAGAAACTAGTTTCCAACCTAGATATGGGGGATCCCATTGAGTATAAAAAGTTTAGTTTCCAACCTAGATATGGGGGATCCACAGATGTATGAATATAAGGAGATCGGACATGGCGACCGATAAAAGAAAAGCCACTCGAGCAGTTAACATCACCAACGAGCAGCAAATTCTGCAATGGTTAGACGAAGAGGATGAACACGAATTACTGACCTCACGCCCTGTGGACACCGAACAGCTGTAACTCCACCCTTGCGCACGTCGCGGCTGCCGTCGCTGCACTGGCGGGAGGCGTGCGTCCACGCAGGAAGGTACAGAGAGAGACAGAACGATACGCGGTGAAATGGCGACGTAGCAACAATGCATAGGTTTTATGGTGTCTGTCAGACATAACATCAGCGGCAGAGGGAAGGATGACCTTACGAGTATTAGGTCATGATTTACCTCCTCCACCACCACCGAGTGAGCCTAAATCATCATCTGCAAGGAAGTTGTGTCGTGTCTGTCCAAGCAAATTGAAGCGGCAAACAAGATTCGTTTGTTGTGCTTGTGCAAAACCGATTTGTCTGCAGTGTGCGGAGCAAATTTGTGTAGACTGGAAGAGTGAAGTTTAAGGCTGGTTTAGAAAAAGACCACTGTAAGGATTATTTAATATGTTTTATATTTATTAATTGTATGCCAGAAGATAGCAAATTTAAGTTAAAATTGTTGATTACATGTTTTTTTTTTTTTATAGAGTGTTTTTAAAAAGGGCTGTGTCTAAAGTACCTAGATTACGATGATTATAAACAAGATTGATTACTTTAGTAATCCTTGAGTTTCATTTCAACTAATTAACCTTTACTAGTTCCATATATTACTACCTAATAATACTTATATACGTACATATACAAACGTTTATATTTTTTTTAAATAATGGCTACTAAAATGCACGTCGGACAGACTACTCCTCAGTAGAATGATTACAAGAAATCCACCTCAGCGGCAGAGGGTTAAGAATGTCAATTAAATAGTTATGTCAAGCATAATTATAAGAAATGAAAATGCCGTTTTAAAATGAGAACCTAACTACGTTTGTATGCATAGTCGAATTGAGTCGACCGTGCCCATGATGCCCCCCACTCTTAATCATGATGTCCATGATGAACTTGTAAGTTTGTCTCAAAGTTCTTTGCCCGTTCTTTGTTGAGTCGACCGTGCTATCTCCTTAACCATGATGCCCCTCGGCATCATGGTAAGAGTCCCCACTCTTAACCATGATGAACTTTGTTAGTTTGTATCAAAGTTCTTTGCCCGTTCTTTGTTGAGTCGGCCGTGCTCTCTTAACCATGATGCCCCCCGGCATCAAGGTAGGAGTCCCCACTCTTAACCATGATGAACTTTGTACGTTTGTATCAAAGTTCTTTACCCGTTCTTTGTTGAGTCGACCGTGCTCTCTTAGTTATGATGCCCCCTGGCATCATGGTAAGTGTCCCCACTCTTAACCATGATGAACTTTGTACGTTTGTATCAAAGTTCTTTACCCATTCTTTGTTGAGTCGACCGTGCTCTCTTAGTTATGATGCCCCCTGGCATCATGGTAAGTGTCCCCACTGTTAACCATGATGAACTTTGTACCTTTGTATCAAAATTCTTTGCCCGTTCTTTGTTGAGTCGACCGTGCTCTCTTAACCATGAAGTCCCCCGGCATCATGATAAGTGTCCCCACTCTTAACCATGATGAACTTTGTAAGTTTGAATCAAATTAAGTTCCGTTTTAAGTTTTTTTTCCAAGTCAAAGAACCGACTGCAAGAGATATAGCTATCGTGAACAAAACTAGACTCTAATCTCATGTGTTACGGCTTTCAATTCAATAACGTATGTGTCGGAGTTACCCTTTGGAAAAATGTAAACACAGCGATAACATGTAGGTCATTGGATGACCGCAGACGCATTCTTCACTTATTGTTTCCTCATTATATTTATACGCTCTGTCCAGTTGATTTTCAAAGTAGAAAAGAACTTTCAGCATCATCATCATATCAGCCGAAAGACGTCCACTGCTGGACATATGGGTTGGAGTGCGGGGTGAGGTAGGGGGGGTTGAGGCTCGCCTCTTCAATTTGTATGTAAACCGGTTGCTCCAAAAACTAACTGCTACCAGGGTCGGCTGTTCGGTTGATGGTGTTTTTATAAACAACATTACCTATACGGACGACATGGTCTTGTTATGCCCTTCGTTCTGTACTCTTCTGCGTGACTTTGTGAGTCATATGCGGAGGCCCATCGGACTGAAATACAATGCAAGAAAAAGCGAGTTCCTAATTTTCAGGGTTGGCAAGAAACCTTACGAGGATGTGCCCCCGGTGACTTTGTGTGGAACTCCCTTGACTCTAGTAATTTTTTATAAGTATTTGGGTCACTGGGTCTCTGAGGACATGAGTGATGGCATGGACACAGAGAGAGCGCAGAGCGCTGTCCGTGCGGTGCAATATGTTGGCTCGTAGGTTTGCACGTTGTAGCGACGAGGTTAAGTTGACGTTCAGTCTTTCTACACGTGCAGCCTATGGGTCAATTATACAAAGCGCAAGTACCTACAGCGCACTGTGCGTGCAGTACAACAACGCGTTCAGGGCGCTGTTCCGGCTGCCGTGGAGCTGCAGCGCGTCCGGCATGTTCGCCGCGGCGCGCACCGACGACTTCCACGCGACGCATAAGGAAGCGTTGTGCCTCCGTGCTTACCCGCCACATCACGACCACAAACAGCATCCTGAACGTGTTTGCTGACAGGTGGAACATACCCGTGATGAAGAGGCGGTTGGCCCTTCACGGTCCTAGTTATAAGTAGCTTAATTAAGCTATTATTTAAGTTAAGTGTATTATTTTAAAATTCAAAATTTACTAATTTATTATTTTGCTGATACATAAAAAAGAAGCATACTTAATGCTTCTTTTTTATGTATAGGGATGAATGTCTGAAATAAATTGCTATTTAATTTAAATTTAATAAGCCTCTCCCAAAGAGTGCTATAATGACCGGTCCTGCGCCATCCGCATCCAGCGGACTCACGCGACATTTACCAGGTCATCTGTTCACCTTCTGGGGGGACTACCCACGCTGCGCTTTCCGTTACGTGGTCACCACTCGAGTACGTTTGCGCCCCATCGTTTCTACGTGCATTGTGTCCCGCCCACTAACACTTATGTTTAGCGATTCGGAGGGCTATATCGGTTACCTTGGTTCTGCTGCGGATAGCCTCATTTCTGATGCGATAACGCAGAGCAACTCCGAGCATAGCCCTCTCCATTGCCCTTTGGGTGACTGACTTTGAGACCCATAGTGAGTGACGACGTTTCCGTGCCATTATATGTCATCACTGGCAACACACACCTGGTGAAAGACTCTCATCTTGACTATATATTGAATGAATCGTCGAAATAGACATACTTAGGCTATATTTTATCCCGCGGCTGTGTCCTTATAATACGCGGATAAGACACGAGGGCAGTTGGTTAAATTTAAATTTGAATGGCATTTACAACATTAACAAGGATATAAAACAGGGAATTAGGTACAACAATACCTACCCAACGTTCTGTCAAACTAAGAGCCGATATCAGTCAGAAATAACTGTACAAAGAGGATAATCCATAATACACTCCATAAGTGACCGCAGACTAGAGTGAGGTCATTCGTATATTTGGTTATAAAACAGGAAAATTGTATGTGCCAGTGTACCTTGTGTTGTGTTGGAAGTTGTAGCAGGGATAGAAACGATTGTAAGTATTTGTCTATCTATACTATATATGTTTCTGTCAAAAAAATAATTTTTGGTACAAGCTTTTATTGCCGACTGTACTTTTCTGTATACCGTCATCAACTACTCATTGAGACGCTTCTAGCGAGCCCAAACTCGATGGGGTTACTTCACTTGAGTACTGAATTCCCATAGCCACCTTCTGTCTCCATCATCAGATCAGCTCGATGGTACCATAACATTGAATTGTCATCCAAACTATACCTTCACCCCAAATTTCAGGCCAATCGCATAACGGCAAGTGACTGAAAAATGGTTTGCAAATTTTGACGGACAACTTACTTACATATTTAAATATATACTTACATACATACGAACAGTGCAAGTTAAATAAAAGCTTGTAATAATAAGTTTCTGTCAAAAATTTCATTTTTGGTACAAGATTTTACTGCCGACTGTACTTTTCTGCATACCATCATCAAGTACTCATTGAGACGATTCTAACGAGCCCAAACTCGATGGGGTTGTGTCGTTTTATTGCGGAGTTCTTATGGCAACCTTCCAGCTCCAGCATCAGATCAGCTCCAAGTCATCATAATATTGTATTGTTATGCGATATAGGTACATATGCTTGCAAAATTTCAGCTCAATTGGATAACGGGAAGTGACTGTAAAATGGATTGCATATTTTGACGGACAAATTACATACTTACTTACATATTTACATACATACGCCAGAACCAGGGCCAGAACCGGTTTCCCTTATAAGGGTTTTGGGTTTTCCATAGGAGTTTTTTTAGAAGCTTCCTTATTGAGCTTACTATATTGTTCCCTAATATTTATTTATTATTTTAACCACTTTAGGCTGTCTTGTAAACATATTGTTAGCCCTTAGCGGGTAGCTGTGGATATTTTGTACACTATACTTACACAGTTATCTCCACTTATAATAATCTCCATCTTCTCCACTTATAATAAATCTCTAAATTAAAAAAAGAATCAGCCAGTTTGAAACTAAGCTTTCTGCGGTACGAATGTTCTCAGCATCCCATGGACGGAAAAATATGAAACATTTTATATAGGTACATTATTATTCCAGCTGCAACTTAGGATAGTTTTTATCCGACTGCGACAATTAATTAATTTTCCGAAATATACGACTTCATTTAATTTTTCATTTATTTTTATTGAAATCAAACGCTGCTCCAACTGTCAGCTATAAGAAACGTCAAATTTTCGTCAAAATGGCGGAATTGCTTTGGCTTTCACTTATTAATAATTTAAATCCCGTCTACGATAGACCTTTACGAAACAAATGCTAAAATATAAACCATAAAAAATATTCGATTCTGATATGAGAACTTATATGCGCAAATGTCGTTTTATGTCGTAATTTCAATAAATGAAATCAACAAATTTGAACAATATAATTAACACGAATTTGTTTTTTTTGAATGGCAATGGCACGCGCTCGGCGCATTCAGCCAAAGTACCTGCGGCGCTACCACGAAAACCGATACTCAATGTTCATATATTTGCATCCCTGTCACTCGAGTATAGTTAGTGCGATAGAGATAGAGATACCCGAATATTTTCGAATTCCGAAGTTCGTGGTTATAGCTCAGGAATCGAAAATATGGTAAATAATCATAATGTATTTTCTCGAAAAAAAATTTAAAATAAATATAATTAAATGGAGAAAAAAACAAAGCAACAGGTTATATAGGTAATGACTAAGTTATAAGAGTCCAAAGTTTTAAGAGGGGGTATGTTCTGTCCCTTTTCCGCAAAACGCACCTTCATATGAAACGATTGTTTTTTACTATGACGCTCGAGGATATTGACGTCACAGTCCCTCATCGTTTTCTCACTCTAACAAGCGACATTAAAACGGATGTAGCTTCATAATTTTTTGAGATATTTGAATGGGAGTTTCATTATCTTCTATCTATCTATACATAATAAATGCCTATGTCCTGACTGACTTATTCACTCACTCACTCACTCACTCACTCATCAACGCACAGCCGAAACTACTAATTTTAGAGAGTTGATTTTTGCACAGTATGTTGCTTTTATAACGTGGGCTAGGGATAAAAAGGAATTTTTGAAATTTCTACCCCTAAGGGGGTAAAATAGGGGTGCAAAGTTTGTATAGGAGAACCTTTTTTTTTTTGAGCTATAGACTTAAACTTTGTAGAAAAATTAGTTATTAGAATACAAATGAAACACTTTCAGCGTTTTGGAAAATTCCATCCCTACGGGGGTGCAAGGTTTGTATGGGGGAAACAATTTTTTTTTAAATAGAGACTTAAAACTTTATAGAAAGATCAGTCATTAGAATACAAATAAAGTACTTTCAGGGTTTTAGAAAATTCTACCCCTAAAGGGGTAAAATAGAGTGCAAAGTTTGTATGGGAAAAACTACTTTTTTTTAAATAGAGACTTAAAACTTCGTAGAGAAATTATTCATTAGAATACAAATAAAGTACCTACATTCAGTGTTTTAAAAAAATCTACCCCTAAGGGGGTAAAATAGGGGTGCAAATTTTGTAAGGGGGAAACAATATTTTTTTTAAATAGAGACTTAAAACTTTGTAGAAAGATTAGTCATCAGAATACAAATTAAGTACTTTCAGCGTTTTAGAAAATTCTACCCCTAAAAATAGGGGGCTAAAATAGGGGTGCAAAGTTTGTATGTGGGAAACAATTTTTTTTAGCTGGAGTCCTAAAACTTTGTAGAAAGATTATTTAAATACAAAGAAAGTACTTTCAGCGTTTTGGAAAATTTCACCCCTAAGGGGGTAAAATAGGGTGCAAAGTTTGTATGGGAAAAACATATTTTTTTTTAATAGAGACATAAAATTTTGTCGAAAAATTACTTATTAGAACATGAAAAATACTACATTCGGCGTTTTACAAAAATCATTCCCTAAGGGGGTTATAAAAGGGTGCAAGGTTTGTATGGGGAACACTTTTTCTGAGCTAGACACTTAAAACTTTGTAGAAAGATTACTTATAAAAATACAAAAAAAGACTTTGAGCGTTTTGAAAAAATCCAACCCTAAGGGGGATAAAAAGGGGTGCAAAGTTTTTATCAGGGAAAGTTTATGTTTTTGAGTTAGAGACTTGAAACTTTGTAGAAAGATTACTTATTAAAATACAAAAAAAGAACACAAATCGTTTTAGAAAATTCCACCCCTAATAGGGTTAAAAAGGAGAGCAAGCTTTGCATGGGCAACACTTTTTTTGAGTTAGACTTAAAACTTTGCAAAAAGATTACTTATTTGAATACTAAAAAAGAACTTTCAGCGTTTTAGAAAACTCCATCCCTAAGGGGGTTAAGAAGGGTAGCCAGTGTTGTGTGGGAAAAACTTTTTTTTTTACTAGACTTAAAACTATTCGAAATGTTACTTATTAAAATTAATAATAAAGTACTTTCAGAGTTTTAGAAAATTCCACCCCTAAGGGGGTTAAGAAAGCTTTGTATGGGCAACACTTTTTTTGAGCTAGAGACTTAAAAGTTTACGAAAAAAGTTCTTTCAGCGATTAGAAAAATTCAACCTCTAAGGGGGTTTAAAAGGGGGTTCAAATTTTAAATTGCGAGCAATAAAATGTTAAAGTGTGAGTAAGAGATTTTTAACTTCGGTCTTATTCTGTACGTTAAAAGACTACAAAACTGATTTCAGAGTTTTTCCAAATTCATCCCCTAAGAGTGTTAAAATTGGTTCAAAATTTGAGTATTTCAAGGCATTTTTAAAGTATGAGATTTTTAACTTTGGTTTTAGACTGTTTGTTCACAAACTAGAAAATAAACATCAACTTTTTTTTTTAATTATTCCCTAAAAGAGGGTTCAAATTTTGTATTGAGAGAAATCATTTTCTAAGACGATAAAAAGTTCTACGCGGACGAAGTTGCGGGCAACAGCTAGTATAAAATAAAGATTTATATTTCTATCATGGCGGTAGAATCGGAAATCTCCTGAATCTACCGGTGGTCATGGCGGTAGAATCGAAAATCTCCTGACTCTACCAGTGGTCATGGTGGTAGGTAGAGTCGGGAACGTCCTGCCTGACTCTACCGGTGTTCATGGTGGTAGAGTCGGGAACCTCCTGAATCTACCGGTGGTCATGGCGGTAGAATCGGAAACCTCCTGACTCTACCAGTGGTCATGGTGGTAGAGTCGGGGCCCTCTTGACTCTACCGGTGGTCATGGCGGTAGAGTCGGGAACCTCCTGAATCTACCGGTGGTCATGGCGGTAGAATCAGGAACCTCCTGACTCTACCAGTGGTCATGGTGGTAGAGTCGGGATCCTCCTGACTCTACCGGTGGTCATGGCGGTAGAGTCGGGAACCTCCTGCCTGACTCTACTGGTGTTCATGGTGGTAGAGTCGGGAACCTCCTGAATCTACCGATGGTCATGGCGGTAGAATCGGGAATCTCCTGACTCTACCAGTGGTCATGGTGGTAGAGCCGGGAACCTCCTGCCTGACTTTACCGGTGTTCATGGTGGTAGAGTCGGGAAACTCCTAAATCTACCGGTGGTCATGGCGGTAGAATCGGGAACCTCCCGACTCTACCAGTGGTCATGGTGGTAGAGTCGGGGTCCTCCTGACTCTACCGGTGGTCATGGCGGTAGAATCGGGAACCTCCTGACTCTACCAGTGGTCATGGTGGTAGAGTCGGGGTCCTCCCGACTCTACCTGTGGTCATGGCGGTAGAATCGGGAACCTCCTGACTCTACCAGTGGTCATGGTGGTAGAGTCGGGGTCCTCCTGCCTCTACCAGTGGTCATGGCGGTAGAATCGGGAACCTCCTGACTCTACCAGTGGTCATGGTGGTAGAGTCAGGGTCCTCCTGACTCTAGCGGTGGTCATGGCGGTAGAGTCGGGAACCTCCTGACTCTACTGGTGGTCATGGGTCAAACTGAATCGGTAAAAAAAAATTATAATTTTATTGAACCAGGAACCATTTCACCAATTCGACAATTGTTTCCTGACAATGACAATTCGACTTACATGGCTGCGTCGACAGGTGCTGGACAGCTTATTGATCCAACAATTAACCTTCGAGCTACGTGGAATTGTCATTGTCAGGTGACAATTATCTTATCAAGATAGTGAAATAGGGCACTGTTCACAAAATTTCACGAGAATTGGTTGAGAAATGCGACTAGGTAGTACTTAGTGGAGTGCATACGGACATAAGTACGAATGAATTTTGGCCCAAACTGAGACGGAGAAGTTCGTTCTCTTCGCTCGCTCGTTTAATAACGATTTTAGTACTTACTTACTAACCAACTTAAAAAAATAATCATAATACTTACAATTGTCATGTACAGACTAGCATTCTGTACAGTCATGCATAAACATAGACTTATTAGTCATATGGACACGGATTATTGACAAGGTCGTCTGAATGCATCTTATGTGCTTTACTTTTGTATGCTATTTATACTTGGAATATCTACGGTCGGTGTTATAACTGCAAATAAGCGTGCAACTAGCGTGATAGTATTACAGGCGTAGTTTATGGACACTCATAACTCGTCACCGATTCTTTGACAATTTGAGGACTCGTATCGCAGCGATGCACGATAGAAACTTTCAACGCAACCAGGGGCGGTTCACTCTGTGATTTCGTCGCGCCGCTACAAGTACATGCCGGCCGGCCGCCAATTGGCGGTCCATTCCATTAGTAGTTGCCACGCGCTGGTACGGGACGCACGCACGGGTCGCAGCGCGTTGCATGGGATAGAAAGGGATGGCCACATTTAGGCACATTTGGCGTACCTAAACAGGGAATTTGTTAACAGAGAACCTTCTGTACGTAGTACTATTACTTATTCTGTGACGCAACGCACCCTCGGGGGCTCTGGCAACCTTACCCCTCCCCCCTTCCCCACCTGGAAAACCACACCCCACCTACAGAGCAAGTATAATATACTAGTGTTATTATAATAAGTAATAAATTTTGAAGGGTCCACGGAAAGAGCATGTCTAGTCACTTTTTTTTCAAAATGAGATTTTTATGTCACGTAATAGTTCAACGAGCTCAACATTTTGACATTAAAATGTCTTTTAAAAAAAAGTGACTAGACATGTTTTTACCGTGGACACTTCATTTATTTCAGACATCTAAGGCCCATAGTAACGAATACCTTAAAAACTAACTTACATATCAATATAAACTTATTTTAAAACATATCAAAAACACTATATTTAACTGCAATGTGTTACGCAACTTCGTGGTTGCAGGTAACCGACCGCGAAAACGCCGGAACTTGACTTGACACCCTTCGGCCAAAATTCTTCCTTAGTGAAGGTCGATAGATGGTCTGTTGGAACTCTCGCCACAAAGGAATTAAAATTCACGTTATGGCGAGACCCTCAGGATGAATCCGGTCTTTACGCGCACATACACAACTTTCTTTGCCTTCGTAGTGTAGTGCAGCCGGGACACGTATGGCTGCATTATTCTGTACGGTGGAGGTAGGTACCGCCCTATATGACATTCCACTGATTCCACTGTGCCCTAGGTACCTCATCATCATCATCATCATATAGCCGAAAGACTTCCACTGCTGGATATAGCCCAAAGAGTGCCACAATGGCCGGTCCTGCGCCACCCGCATCCAGCGGACTCCCGCGACCTTTACCAGGTCATAAGTCCACCTAGTGGGGGGCCTACCTACGCCGCGCCTTCCGGTACGTGGTCGCCACTCGAGAACCTTTCCGCCTCAACGGCCATCCGTTCTACGTGCAATGTGCCCCCGCCCACTGCCACTTAAGTTTAGCGATTTGGAGGGCTATATCGGTTACCTTGCTTCTGCTGCGGATAACCTCATTTCTGATGCGATCGCGCAGAGAAACTCCCAGCATAGCCCTCTCCATTGCCCTTTGAGCCTCCATTCTGTTCCATTCTCCTAGGTACCTATGTCTCTACAATTGTTTCCTACCACAGTGATAAAAAACCATAGGGACAATTGTGGTCATAAATATAATACGTCCGTACCCAAATAAGAGCAACCTCATTCCTTTAACAATAAAGTAGTGTGCACATACCTATTGTTTGTCTTTGTCCGTCAAATATTTTCTAACTCGACTGTACAGCCAGCCAAGGAAGTGTTATTCCAGTTTTGAACCTTAACATATTAATAATAGAGTCGAAAGTGGTAAACACAATGGTGGGTCTTGGCTGTACTACAATTCTCTCTCAATGTAAGTACTTGGGTAACACGTAAGCTCATGTATCAGTTAGGTGACCAAACACTCTCCTTTCCTTCTCGCACCCAAGTATTGTGAGCAGGGCGGACATACTAGGTCTTGGAAGGTCGTTTCGTTTAGTCACCTGGAATTCGCGCCTAAACGGGCACTGATTGAATAACATGACTTGGGGTCGATTCGAACTTACGTGCCACATTTCAATTTAATTTTAATGTTTTTCGCACTCTCGTTCTGAACTTCTGACACGTTAGTCAAAGTCAATACATTTAATGTTGTCAAAAACTCAAAGCTATTAAAAAATATTTATCTATTACCTACATATTAACAAAAAAATTATAAATATTAAAATGTACACGTACAGTAGGTAAAAGGGAAATATATTCACGTACAGTCGAGTTCATAAATATATGTACGTTCCCGAAGGTTCAATAATCGTCGAGGACTGGAACGTTTACCTTAATAGTTCAGTGCTAAAAGACATGATAGAGTCCGCAATCCGAAGACGATGTCGAGGACAGGGCGAAGTTGAGAATACTAATACAAAAAGCTAACCCGACCACAGTGTGGGATTCATAATTATAGGAAGAGGGAGAGAGAATACAAGTAAGAGTTTCCAAAAAAACAATAAACGATTGAATTGAATTGAATTGAAAAAACCATAAAACGTCTGCTAGACGGTCGCCAACACGCCCCTCCGACCGAGCGACCTTGGTCGGCACCGACCGCTGTAGTATGAAATTTTGCTGCAAACAACTGTCTACAGCGGTCGGTGCGTCCCAAGGTCGCTCGGTCGGAGGGGCTTGTTGGCGACCATCTAGCAGACACTTTACACTTTTAAAAAATTCGGCGAGACACATTGAAAACAAATTGAAACACGAAATTTGTTTCTCGAATCGACCCCGTAAAATGATCCAATTGAAAGTGATTTTTAGTGCTTGCTAACTCTGATACCTAACCTTTTTCCGACTAATATTAAAGTTTAGCTCATTGCTGTCGCAATACCCAGGTAGTTTGTATCGATAGTTAAATAAAAGTCCCATTAAATTACTGTTTTGTTTGTTCTTTGCATTGAAATTTTGATAACTTCCTTACAATGCAGCGCAATGCCCATTACCTGTTTAATTGTGTACCTACAATAAAGTGTTTATCATCATCATATCAGCCGAAAGACGTCCACTTGTGGACATAGGCATCCTCCAAAGAGTGCCACAATGGCCGGTCCTGCGCCACCCGTAATCAGTCCACCTTGTGGGGGGCCTACCCACGCCAGTGTTTATATATACATGCAATGGCATCATGTAAGGCGCTACGTCATTGTTGCATACGTTGATTGTACTGACGGTAGGAACGTCAGTACAATCAAGAAATACCATACAGCAGAAATATAAAAAAAAAACTATTGTATTAATTTTATCCCACGTTAAAATCAAGAGAAATTTTTTTTTTTTTTAATTTTACGATAAAATGATATAACATACAGAATATTGAATCCGTGATCTCTGCCTACCCCTCTGGGAAAGAGGCGTGATTATATGTACGTATGTATATTGAATTAGAAATGTTATTTTGTATGACAAGTGATAGCGCGGGTAAGAAAAGAGAACGAAGGACCGTGCGGTAGAAGACCGTAGGCCTAGAGGGACGAATTGGTCTGTGCTGAAAGGGTAATGAATTTAATGGAGGCCTGCCGTACCTGATGTTCCGAATGCAGGTTTTCGGGCGGCCGCCACTTGTAGTAAGCTCAAGGGACACTGGTTACTTCTTCTTGCGCACCAAACTATTCTTTTCTCGCGGTTTGTTGCGTATTTATTCAGATATCGTTTTATTCTCTCTTCAATTATAACAATTTTTCTTTCATTGCGTTCGACATTAACATGTGTCATTATTTTAAATTTGGCAGACAGGCTGCTTTAAGTTTGTAAGTGAAAAAAGTATGGATGACATGCGTGATGCGATAGTGGGCGAAAGAGAGGGCGATAACATTTCCCCCCGACCTTAAAGGGTTCCTTTAAAGAACTAAGCTGAACCAGAAAACTTAAAAAAATGCGAGACTCACGCTAATAAACATAAGAGAAAAAGGAAGTAATAATACTATTGGCTAGGCAGCGGACATAGTCGCACGACCGGGCGGGTAAAACTGCCTCTACTCGTCTTCACTGTGACAACACGGGTTGTGCCGTCCTTTGAAGGGTGAACTGCTTCCACAATGCCCAAAGGCCATGCGAATGGTGGCGTATTATCCACCTTTATAATCACCATTGAGCCAACAGCAATGGGTACTGATGGCGTGGTCCATTTTGCCCGCGATTGCAACTGATGCAAGTATTCGGCACGCCATCGCTTCCAGAATGACTGCACCATTCCATCTAAAAGGGCATGTCGGTCAAGCAGGTTAGCTGACTCGATAAATGGTGATGGAAGGGAAAGCAGCGGCGCAGTATTGAGAAAATGAGCCGGTGTTAGTGCTAATGGCTCAGCTGGATCGCTGCTCATAGCGGTTAGTGGCCGAGAATTTATCAGTGCTTCTATTTGGGTAAGGATCGTCAGCAATTCTTCATATGACAAAATTTGTCTCCCAATCATTTTTAACAGATGGTTTTTAACAATTTTGACCATACTTTCCCACACACCTCCAAAATGTGGAGAAGCCGGAGGAATAAACTTCCATTCAATTCTATTTTCGGCCAGCTCTCTCGTCAAGCATGGGCGGTAGTTATCCAGAAACTTATACAGGTCCCTCAAATATGAATTTGCGCCGACAAAGTTTGTCCCATTGTCCGTGTACAGACATTGCACTGGACCACGACGCGATAAAAAGCGCTTTAAAGCAGCTAGAAAGTTAGCGGTACTAAGCTCCGTCGCTATTTCAATGTGTAAACAGCGCGTTGTGAGACAGGTGAAAATACACAACCATGCTTTGCGACTTTTAACCCCTCTGCCACGAACAGGCGTATATTGCAGCGGGCCGGCGTAGTCGCATCCTGTATGCGAAAACGCTTTGTCCACTTTGTTTACCCGACAGCTCGGAAGATCCGCCATAAGTGGGAACGATGCTTGGGGTTTCGCTCTAAAGCACGTATTGCATTTCGCAACGCGCTCGCGAATGACCCGACGGGCTGCGAGTATCCAATATTGGTGCCTGAGTAAGGACATCAGTGTTTCAGGACCGGCGTGTAAATGTTTCCTATGAAAGTAGTCAACTATTATATTGACCACGTGATCGCGGCGCGGAAGCACAATTGGGTGTTTTTGCGAATATTCTAATCGAGCGTTTGATAGTCGGCCACCAACGCGGATTAAACCGTCTTTATCTAAGAACGGCTTAAGCTTTTGTAAAGCGGGAGAACAAGATTCGTTATTTTTTATCTTGTCTATATCGTCACTGAAGTGCACTTTCTGCAACGATACAATTATTTTATTTTCAGCGAACTCCAGATCAGACCGAGTAAGCGCCGTGGCTTGAGGTTTTGGTTTTAAAATGCGGTAAACATAAACCACGATGCGCAATAGTCTCGACCACGACGAAATTCGCTGCGCAAGTGAATAAAGCGGTGATTCTGTAGACTCCGTAGTTATGGCGTGTGCGAGCCGCTTAAGCTCAGGCACTTCACCGATAGATTCACGATCAAGCTCTCTCAAAGGCCATTCTGATGGATGCTTGGAAGTCCATGGCGGTCCACTGAACCATAGAGGATGATCCACTAGCTTGGCTGGAGACAGGCCGCGTGACAAGCAATCCGCGGGATTTTCCAACCCAGCCACGTGATGGAAGCAGGTGGCGGGAATGGATTCAATAATCTTGACAACACGGTTAGCAACAAACGTTTGCCAGCGGTGCGGTGAGGAATGGATCCAGCAGAGGACGATCTTAGAGTCGGTGAAGGCGTAAACTTCGTTTATTTTATAACGTGGCTCAAAGTTGTCCAAGACCTTGCGCATGAGCTTAGACAGGAGAACCGTTGCACATAATTCTAAACTCGCAACAGAGAGTGTTTTAAGTGGAGCGACCTTTGACTTGGAGCACACCAGTCGGACTGTCACTTCTGTTTCATTTAGAACTTGAAGGTAAACAACACCTCCGTACGCTCGTTCAGATGCATCACTGAACCCTAAAAGATTCACAGTACAGTCCTGTACTACTCCAAGATGGCGCGGTATATGGATTTCATTGAGCTTTGGCAACTCAGAGCAAAATTGTTCCCATAGATTCACGATATGGGGTGGGGGAACGTCATCCCAATCGCACTTGATTAACCAAAGCTCCTGAATAAGAAGTTTTGCGTGCAAAACAACGGGAGCTACCAAGCCCACATTGTCCCACAGACGTGCGACAGCAGACAAAATTGTCCTTTTAGTACACGCCGAGTCTGGCTCCGTGACTTTGAAATAAAAGTTATCACTAAGCTTGTTCCAGCACAAGCCCAAGACCTTTTGAGACACCCCCCGATCAATTTCAACGTCGGAAGCTCGATGCGAGGCGGGTATGGCTTCTAAAACAGCATTGGAATTAGAAGTCCATTTTACGAGGTCAAATTGACCGCATTTAAATAGGTCGATCAGCTCCTTAGAAGCGGCGATTGCCATGGATTCGTCCTGCTGCAGCGAGTTTTCTGACATTATGCTAAAGCATACGTCATCCATATATGTGCATGAGGATGCGATCGCCGCTGCTGTTGGAAACTTATGTCCGTCGTCTGCAATCAGCTGGCGTACGACGCGAAGGGCGTGATACGGACTCGACTTCATTCCGAAGCAAACACGGTTGAACTCGTATGTTGCGATGGGATCTTGCGGGCTAAATCGGAATAAGATCCGCTGGAATTGGCGATCACGTTCGCAAATGCCGATCTGCAGAAACATCTGACGGCAATCGGCTGAAAGGGCTATCTTAAACAAGCGAAAGTTTAAGAGGATTGAAAACAAATCCCCCTGTAGATTAGGTCCTGAGTGCAAAACATCGTTCAGGGATAGGCCTGAGCTGGTCTTGCTACTAGAATCTAGTACCATACGCACCTTCGTCGTTGATTTGTCCTCACGCACGACGGCGTGGTGCGGAATCGTGTAAGCAGGTGCGGGTGAGGCATCCTTCGAGTTCGTTACCTCCGATATGTACCCTTTATTGACGTATTCACGAATGATGTCGTCATAGGCGGTACGTAAAGTACTCGATGCCTCTAATTTCCTTTCAAGGCAAAGGAAACGCCTATAAGCAGCAGAGTGCGACTCTCCAAGCTTGAATACATCGTCGCAAAACGGCAACGCGACTGTGTATCTACCACTAGCATCCCTCGTAGTGGTGGCGTGGAAGTAGTCCTCGCATTCAATGTCATCTTGACTGTGAGCGGGTGGAGCGGACACCTCCTCAAGTTCCCAGAACCTTTTAAGAAGGAGGTCCATAGAATCTTGGACGAAAGCACAGCATGCGGATGTAAATTTTCGTGGCACCTGTAAAGCAGGGGCTGAACCCATTATTATGTATCCCAGTACCGACTGGATAGCCGGCGGTATTCCTTCCACTTCACTTTGAATAATCTTCGGCAGCAACAAGTGCGGAAATATGGATGCACCCAGCAGTACATCTATTGTGGTGGGCGTATCAAACGTGTCGTCTGCTAGAGGGAGCCCTTGAACGTGCACGAAAGCGGACGTGTCCACAACGACTGACGGCAAGTCATCTGTAATGTGGTCCACTACAAGACCCGAAACGTCAAAGTTGGCGTCTTCGTTGAATCGCGAAAATATTTTAAAGTTTGTGGTACCCCTACTAGGTTTCTCGGCACCTCCAATGCCTCGCACAGTTACGCTCGACTTTTTATCATACGTCAAACCTAAGCGCATACAACAGTCTTCCGTGATGAAATTACTCTGAGAGGCGGAGTCAAGCAAGCATTTCACAAGATGTGTTCCACCCATACTGTCGTGAACAAGAACCTTCGCGGTCGACAATATTATTGTATTACGCGTCATACATTTCACAGTTTGTCCCGACTCCTTGTTGTTTGCGACTGTGAGTACGTGCGGGGCAGTGGAAGTGTTACAAGTTAGATTTGACGGGGGCAGCGATGATATCGCTCCGTCACTCGCGGATGCGCTTGACACGTCATACGTCACGGTTTTTTCATTTTTGTCCTTATCAAAATGCAACATCGTATGATGCCTTTGACGGCAAAGTCCACATTTCAATTCGGAATTGCATTCGCGGGTTCTATGTTTAATGCTTAAACAATTGACGCACGCGTTATGTTCCTTAACGCATTTGAAGCGCTCGGATGGCGATATGTTATTAAAGGCGGGGCATTTGTATAAATGCTCGTGAACAATGCTGTCACAAATGCATTTACGTAAGTTCGCACTAGCCACATAACTTTGTGGGTTGGGTGCGAAGCTGCGCGGCGGCGGCGTCTTAGCGGGTTTGTCGCGCGAGGAAGCTGCGGCGGTGGTACATGGCTGCGTATTCTGGTAAATCCTATACTGACTCTTGACGAAGTCGGCGAGGTTGTCAAAGGAAGGAATCTTGACGTTTCGGTACTCCATTTCAAATGCTCGAATAGTTTCTTGATCCAACTTCTTTAATGCAACATGGAGCAGCATGTAGTCAGTTAAGTCGCTGAGTTTAAGCGATTTAAGCGCGTTCGCGGCTGTGACAAACTTGTCAATGAATGTCTGAAGATTGAATGAAGAAGCGGGCCCATTAATCTTTAAATTGAGCATTTGATCCATGTATGTAGCGGCGAGAGTGAGCTTGTCATGAAATCTGTCCATAAGACAATCGAGGATCAGCTTATAATTGTCAGCGCAAGGCGTTATGCCCGCGAAGACAGCTTGAGCTCTCGGTGACAATTTCCCTATAAGATAGAATAGCCTTTCGTCATCTGTAAGCGACAGGTTGTCGTGCACTCTTGTTTTGAAACTTGCGTAGAATAGCGGCCAGTTGCGTATGTCGCCATCGAACGCCATCAGTTCCATCGCTGGCAAAGAAGGTCTGGCTCGCTCCACCGTTGTTGGCGGTAAAGCGACCGGCGGCGGTGCGGCGGCTGGTTGAAGTCGTTTGATAACCCTTCTAATGCGGCAGTATAATTCTTCAAATGCTATAATCGGCTGATAATTGGGAACAGCAGCAGTCTTACTCCTAAGCAGCATGCGATTATGCTCATTTACCAATTCCTTAAAGTCCGAGCGAATTTCCTCGATGGTGTCAACTGCATCGAGAAAACTCTCTCGACTTGCTTCATCGGTATCCACAACCAGCGATTTATTATAAATATCTTGAACGAGTGTAAAGATTATATTGCGTTTCGCCTCGAGCATCGACAGTTCGTATTCATAATACTCGCTGTCGACACTTTCGGGTTTTAAATGTAATTTCGCCATATTGCGAAGCGGCTAAAATTGTAGTACGTGGACTACGCGGTGCGGTCTATGCGAATAAAAATAAAACGATACGTATATTATACTTACGAATAGGAAAACTCTTATAATATGTACCTAAACTGCGGGAGCGGTTATGTTTAAATAGTTTAGGTAATTTATAAGGGCGGTGCGGGAGAAATACGCGATAAATGAATGAATGAGATGTGGCGCGGGGTGCGAGAAGAAAGGAGAAATCTGGTTCGAAGGAACAGAAATGAAAGCGCGGGTAAGAAAAGAGAACGAAGGACCGTGCGGTAGAAGACCGTAGGCCTAGAGGGACGAATTGGTCTGTGCTGAAAGGGTAATGAATTTAATGGAGGCCTGCCGTACCTGATGTTCCGAATGCAGGTTTTCGGGCGGCCGCCACTTGTAGTAAGCTCAAGGGACACTGGTTACTTCTTCTTGCGCACCAAACTATTCTTTTCTCGCGGTTTGTTGCGTATTTATTCAGATATCGTTTTATTCTCTCTTCAATTATAACAATTTTTCTTTCATTGCGTTCGACATTAACATGTGTCATTATTTTAAATTTGGCAGACAGGCCATAGTGCGGGTGATATGCGGAAAGGAGTTTGTAAGTGAAAAAAGTATGGATGACATGCGTGATGCGATAGTGGGCGAAAGAGAGGGCGATAACAACAAGGATAGACTTAAACGCAAATTTTAATGAGATATTATTGCAAATTAATGACTAACTCCATAGTAAACGCGCCGAGAATATGGATTGTGATGTCATAGTCTATGCCCGTTTAATATAGAGCGTTTTCGGTGGGTACCAGCGCGTGAAGATTTCAAATGCATATAACATCAGAAAAAAAAACATAAGAAAGTTTTAATGCAACAGTTGATATTCCTCTGGATTATGTTTTTGATATTCTTAATAAATAGTACATTACTTACCTAGGGCGGTTAAACAAAGAATGTCTCAGATCGCAGGTATTTGACGCCCGAGCCGAAGGCAAGGGCGATAATTATGCGCTCTGAGGCTTTCTTTATTACCGCCCGTGGTGAGTACAACATTTTACGTCTCTATCTGGCCAGGAAGTGGGGTTTTCCGCACGCATAGCGTGCGGTAATTCCTACTTTATGGCCAGGTATGACGTAAAATAAATAAATAAGATGCATACTTATATTATACCCTATTGCTGAAAATTTGATCTCTGTGTACCCCTTTTGTGTATACAGGCGTGAGTTTACGTATTTGTAAAGCCCCAACCGGGCGACCTTGGTCGGCACCGACCGTGTAGACAGTTGTTTGGAGCTTTTCATACTACAGCGGTCGGTGCCGACCAAGGCCGCTCGGTTGGAGGGGCGTGTATGTTTTAGTGGCGACCGTCTAGCAGGGGCTTAAGTGTATGGCTACAATTTCCTGGAATCTTCGCTATCATCCTACACTCAGTTAGCTGGGAAAACCCACGAGACCCAGGTAATCCCTTTATTCGATTTTGGAATCTAAAACTGAGGCATTAAAGTTGGTATTGTTGTGTTGGCACGTATTGCAACGGTTAGTGTGACGAGGTTCTAAATAAGACGATAGTGTACATATTTGAAATGCCGGGTTGAATTAAAATCCCGGTAAGGGCTAATTTTTGTGTCTATGATGATGAGTACTTAATGTACCTATGAATTGTTTCTGAGTCGATGTTTTATATATTATAAGAATAAGAATAAGAATAACTTTATTACACAAAAAGACACTGTTACATAATAGGAAAGCGATATCTGGTGAGTCCCAAACTAGGCTGAGCCTGTATCTTGGAACTCATGGAGTTATCAGTTACATCTGTTATCTATAATTATAATGAGTAATGAGCCACAAGAGAGAAGTTGTGTTATAAAAAAGAAAGTTTATAAACTGTGACAAACATTATTTTAAAGTATTAAACCAAAAACTTAATAAATATATTTGTACTCAAAATTTTAAAAGTTCCTAGTAATTTCTTTGTAAAACAGATTATGTACATACGTATTCAAGTATTTGTCAATTAAATTATCGTTGGCTTGTATCCATAACAGAAGTCTTTTTAAGCTTACCATGTGATTCGATTTGGGTACAATTTTATTGTCCCTACAAAAAAAAAAACTTTTGTTCGATATGTACTGTTCTATGCTCTGAGGTCCATAGAGTCAAAGTAAGTGTAGTTAAGCCAATCTTTTTAAATAGTTAATTACCTACTAGTTAAATAGGTCCCTGGTCATGTATTATATTGAGCCACAGACACTAGTTATAAAAAGACATGCATGATAATGCAGTTTACTGTGTGTTATTCACCAGGATAAAGTGAGATGATGCGAAACACGATTACACTAACTTTAATACTCCTTTCTGCACTAAACACAGACTAAATAGAAAAAAATATGTATTACTAACTTCTGCCCACGACTCCGTCCGCGTGGAACTCGTTTAATATCGTAGCTCCATACACACTTTCACTCCCCATTTCACTCCCTTAGGGGATGATTACCGGGATAAAACTATCCTATGTCCTTCCCCGGGCCTCAAACTATCTCTATACCAAATTTCAGCTAAATCGGTTTAGCGGTTTAAGCGTGAAGAGGTAAAAGACAGGCAGACAGACGGACAGACACACTTTCGCATTTCGTTAATTTGGTGTTTTTGTAAAATTTAAATTTATTTAATCGTATAACAAGGCAATTAATAAAAACAACAATATAAAACTTAACCTAAAGGTAAAAAATTTGGCCTAAGTCGCCGTCAATAGGCAAGGTGCCCAGAAGGCTGGCCGTATTTCGCATTCATAATATTAGTATGGATTTGTATTGTTTGATATTTTTATCAGTAAACAAATGTTGTAGGCGCCGAGATGACGTAGTCATCGACGTTTTTTAGTCTTAAAACTGGTTCCACTGAATCACTATAGTAGTCATAGTATGCACTGAGTCACCGCTCATCCAATGACTATCACAGTATAAACACGGCTCGCGTACTGAGCGGGTCTGTCATTAAATAAAACGTTGTAGTGTAACTTAGATGTTGTGTGAAGTGAAGTGATTTTATTCTGTGTTGGATTTCCTTAATACGATACTTTAAGGTATGTACCTACCTATATAATGTACCAATGTTACTTAAGAGGTTGCTACCGTATTGAATTGTTTTGAAATAAACGTCCGTTGTAACTTTGATTAAGTGTTTTAAATGGGTATTTAATCGGATTTGCAAAGGATGCGACAAAGGTGTGTATAATGTTATGATTGTTATTACTTAGTGCTCCATTGACAATTGTGAAGATTTACAGTACTTGCAGTAATAAGGACTTAATCTGAGTTTTAATATATTTACGTCACACTTGGCCATAAAGTGGTAATTACCGCTCTCCTGTCCAGGGGGAGACATAAAAATATTCAATCACGCGGCGGTAATAAAACAATCCTCAGAACGCATATTTATCGCCTTCACATTCGGCTCGGGCGTCTAATACCTGCGATCTGAGACATTTAGTTTTATCCCTAAGTGACTAATGTTAAAGTCGGTACAATTTATTAGGTACGTTGGTTTTCATATGATACGACACAGTTAAATATTATGATAAATTGTTATTGTAAGCAATAGGTAGAGTGAACGTACTAGTACAGTCGCCATCACATACATCGGTACACTTTAGGTGTTCAAAAATATCGGCACATGCACCCTAGTGCCTTGAAAATAGAGGTGTGTTCCGATGTTTGTGACGTGCTTGTTTGCTCCGATGTATGTGATGGCGACTACTAGCGAGTACTAGCACGTTTACCTTATATTTTAACTACAATTCGGAGATGCCTCAATGCGGGTTGGAGACTTATCGTATGACTGGTAAAGTTGTATTAACGTACGAGATAAACTGTCGAAGTCCATTGACCAGTCAATCACTTCAATGTGATGTGTTCGGGAATACACATTTTCCTTCTACAAACACAGTCGCCATCACATACATCGGAGCAAACAAGCAGCTCACAAACATCGGAACACACCTCTATTTTCAAGGCATTAGGGTGCATGTGCCGATATTTTTGAACACCTATAGTGTACCTATGTATGTGATGGCTACTGTACCGTTAAAACCATAGTGTACGTAATTTTCATACAAATAATTCCCAATAGTTGAAGCGAACGAAGCGAGCATTAGTTCTGCGTTTCAGCTTGGGTAAAAATTATTTCATATGGCCGGCGTCTGTCCGGCTGTTCTCCTTCGCAGGTTGCATTTCTGAATACTAGTGAAATTTTGTGAGCAGTTTCAATGATTATTTAGAGTATTTTTGTTAGGTAAGTAATATATATTTAGAACGTTTAAAAAAAGTATTTTGGATAAAATACATGCTTGCGAGTTTAACAGGCAGTTTCTGTTTTAAGCTCCAATTTTGTGCAGAAAAAATAAATTCTCATAGGTAATTCTTCAGGCTAATTTAATTTCAATATTCATAATCATAATATTCTCCAGGTGACTCGAAACTCCTTTCGAGTCAACACATTAGGCAAAACACTAAAAGCTTCATAATTATAATAATGTTCGTTTCTCTCATAATTGGAATAAAGGAAGTGAATTATCCTTTTAACCGTTTAGGTATTGTTTAGTTGATAAGGGCCCAGTGACTATTGTTTGACATTGTATGCCGAATAAGGAAAACAAATGATTAAATTAAAATAGAATGGCAAGATTGGCAAGTTAGTACCCCTGTTATTCGAGAGAGAGAGGGCGCGGTATACTTGTGCTTAATTTGAGTTAGCCGAATTGGGAATGGATGAAAATTTTAGAAGTGCCTGATTCTTTTTTGGTGATCGGTATAACCTTCCTTAGCACCAGAAAAAAGTTGCAGACTTTTCAGTTTCCTCACTTACGTGTTGGGTTTAGGACGGCGAATAAGACACTTTGCTTGATCAGTCTTATATATTACAAAGAATATCATAAAAATCCGTGGTAAACTGACACTAGTAATGATATTGACAGCTGCAGCAGCTATATTTGTCATTGCCAGGGTCAGATAAAGAAAATATTTTTTTGTAATATGAGACGGATCAAGGAAAGTGTCTTATTCGCCGCCCTAAACCCATAACCCATAACCTAAGTGAGGAAACTGTTTAATATTTTTCAAAAATAATTGACGCAGCTGAAAAGTCTGCAACTTTTTTCTGATGCTAAGTAAGGTTATTCCTATCACCAAAAAATAATTAGGCACTTTTAAAATTTTCATCCATTTCCAATTGCTTTAAAGTAGTTCGTTTCAAAAGCAACTCTACCGTCCAATGTAGATTCCAGTAATGTTCCCTTTACGCAAACCCCTGCCGTAGGGACACTAGCAGAGTTGGCATTGTATCTCGTTCTCACTTGCGGTATTGTCTATGCATGCATCCTTGTCACTCATTTGACAATCAATTGTGCATGTGTGTGTGAGTCCCTATCTTCATCTACTGGTTTACGGTTTGTGCTAGTGCTGATGCTGCACTGGCGGCAGAACATTGCAGTAATGTTCCCTATTCCAATGACAGTTTTATAAAAAGTCGTCGATATTTAATAATATAAATGGGCTCTCCGCCACTGGTACCTAACTATGTAACTATAGTATAGTCCTCCTCATCGCTTTCGATGACGGCGACCCTAGCAGTTACGGATTTGCCCTATTGTGAGCTCTAATGTGGCTGGCTAGGCTAAACTTCCTCTTAAAAACTCTATTGCATGGGGGACAGTAGAGTTGGCCAGTTGTGTTATAGGTAGATACACGTATGAAGGTTTAGGCCTCTCTAACCTTACTAACTATGCAGGTAAATATTATACCTATGTTTGTTCCGGTGGAATCTTTCAACTAAATTTTGAAGCAGACATCTTCAACCGATTGAGCTGAAATTTTTGGGGAAAGGTATAGTTTGGACAATTCAATATTATGGTAGGTACCATCGAGGCGGTCTGATGATGGAAACTGGTGGCCATGGGAATTCAGTACTTAACCGACGTAACCCCGTTGAGTCTCAGTGAGTAGTTGATGACGGTATACAGAAAAGTACAGTCGGCAATAATAGCTTGTACCAAAAATTAAAATTTTGACAGAAACTTATTGAACTATGATAGTGGTGTCGGTTAATGGTGGTGGTAAATAAACACTGTAGCCTATGGAGTATGGAGGCTTGCGATTCTAGAAGAATCACAACCGCGTTGCTGACACTTTATTTATTTGATGATTTGTTGTGTTATTAGCTAGAGACGAGATAGCTCTCACTCAACACATCCTTGGGAGGTTCTGGTGACCTGATCTGTATGCTATGTTTAGAAAGTCCTTTATTTTTACAAGCCTTAGTTACTTACTTATATTTATTTATCTTTAAAGCACAATAAAAGTCATAAAATTTGATATGTTTACATGTCAATAAAACTTAGTCAACTTAGTGTTAGGTACTTACCTACTTATATTAACTTAACTTGTAGTATATAATACAATTACACATACTCTTTATTGCACACCTCAAAAGATGAATTATACACAGGACATAAAAACGTAAAAATAGAGGTCAACAACAGGCGGTCTTACCGCTAGAGAGCGAGAGTATGTGTATATTAAATTAACTTGTAGGTCACTAAAGATTAGATTAGATTAGATTCATTTATTTCATTTTGAAAATTTACATGTCATTTTTATAAGATAAAATAGCATGAATTCACAAAAAGATCGTCAGAGTGTATAAGAATAAGAATAATATTATAAATAGTCAAATACAAATAAATAAAATTCAGTGCAAAATGAAAACAAACAAAACAATCATAATATTAAAATGTGTACAATGTCAAGGAAGTAATGTCTTTCAATGTCAAATTATTAATAAAAGCTAGGGCATCCTAGATATAAATGGTAAAGTATTGCCAGTGCAGGAATATCACATGCACAATCCTTTCTTGAAGAACCCCGTATTGGTAGTCCCTCAGAGACAGCATTCCAGAACCGGGAACTGAAGCCGGCGTCTCGATACTCGCTTTCCAAAACATTATAGTTTTACCTCAATCGATTTATAAATCGCCTCAACCAATCGTATTATTTTTCGTCAATTATTTTTATGTCACATATTTTAGTTTTACTGTTTTTTTCTGTACATATTTTGTTTTATTTATTCTTTTTGTATGAGGTTTAAAGTACCTATGTGTTACGCCGTGTAATCACCGGATAGTTCCATCGGAAGACCAGCGCTGGCCACTTATAAATAGGCCAGCACAACGCTGAGATGGAACCGTTTTATGGCACTAAATATTTGTTGTTTTTATATGCCGATCTCTGTGCATGTATGTTGTTGTCATGAATAACTGCTTATTCTGTTATATTCCTTATACTACTGATTCCAGATAAAGATGCCGGCTCTATCACTGAAGATAATTCTAGAAGATGGCGCAGTGACGCGAACAATGAAGTTCCCGAACGGTGCCTCCGTGGCCGACGCCACACAGATGATAGAAGAGAAGATACTCACCGGAGCTGCTGGAAAAGGTATAATCACAGAATCATCAGATCAATTGAGATTATTTGAGTTGACTGAATTGCATCAAAATGACGGCGTTTTACATAAAAATAAAACGCTAATTAAATAACTTACCATATTCGAAACCTAAGTATATAATTGAGAGTGGCAACACTGTTCCTTCTGATCGGTCGTTTGTTTACTATACCCGTCCCTTTCTACCATGCACTACATCCGTCTCCCTCGCACATTTCCCCTTCCACCATAGGTAGTCGCTTTCAGGGTTTGAGTGAATCTCATGTTCATTGTCTCAATATTTGTTATTAATAATAATACCAGGCAGGTTTTAAAACTTTTAGGTTTCGAATATGGTAAGTTATTTAATTAGCGTTTTATTTTTATGTAAAACGCCGTCATTAAAGAACTGTACCGATATTCGAAACCTAAGTATATAATTGAGACGTGTTTGTTATCGCCTGGTGGAAGAGTAGGATGCCAATGTGATAATTTATAATAGTTCATCTATTATAGTATATATATATATATATAGATTCTATGCCCTTATGCAAGTGCAAAAGTTAGAGTGCAATTGTGTCGAGGGAGCTAGAGATGGATATATATAATTATGTGAAAGTTCTTAATTTCTTTCATGTACTAAAGTATAATAATGACTACTAAAAGAAGTTGATTTGTTTACAAGGAAACTAATCAAAAGTGAGCTAAAAGTAAGAGTGAGGTGAAATAAGTTGGCCAGTTTAGCATAGACCATTTACTATTGTGTCACTCCTCTGCAAGGATTCCACATCTATCTAGAAGTGGGAGGCTGCAAGTGAAGAAGTTAGCAATCACCCATTTAATGAAATAGTGTGATAAGGTTATAATAATAAAAATATTTCAATTATTGAGTTGTTTTTATTTACACATTTATTATAGTGCATAACCTTTATAGGTACAGTTAATTATTAGAATAATGAATTAGTAGGTAATTAATCAACATAAAGACAATTATGTTTGTATTGATACAAGTTAGATACCAAAGCCAGGTTAATATAATTATCTAGTCTTACTAAAATCTTGTTACTTATATAAATCTTGTTACTGATACAAAGCTTAACAATCAAGTTAAATAATTTGATAAACAATATGGCACCTGCCTACCATCCAATAGGTAATCAATGTAATCATATATTATAATATTACTCTTACTTTGAGATGATTGTTTATAAAATTTAATCAACAGGTAGAAATAAGTTTTGAACAGAATCAATGTTCTGTTGATTAGTAACTTCTTTCTTGTAGAATCTTGAAAAAGTTTGTCCTGATCTCCAATTCCCTCGTGCAAGTATGTCCTCGAGGGTGAAATTATTGATCCAATTTTTAGAGGCTACAGCTGACCTCATACTGCCAGCTGAGGCTGTGATGCCGGCATCCTGTAATAAGGTTTTAATCCAGTTTGCAATCACTGTTCTCGATGCTTTTTTAGGAGGGCCACGTACAGTTAGAAAGAGGTTGTTACATTTGCAAGTGTCCCTTCTGTCCTTAGACAAATTAATGAGAGATTTAACCCAGAAGACTGGATCAATTGACTGATCTTCAGGGTTAGATCTTAGTTTCCACCCTGACTGTCTATAGTTGTAGCTATCTGTTTTAGAAACAAACAGAGGCCAGAATATTATTTCATTGTCAGACATTGTGAAATGCTTTGGTTCAATGGACAGAAGGGTCAAATCATGTACTCTCCGCCCTGAGCATAATAAAAGAATACATGCCGTTCTTCGTGAGCAATCAAACAGAGTAGTATCACAGTTAACATTTTGCCTGAGCCAATTTGAAAGATTGTCCACATCCCAGATGGGAGGTTTGGGTGTTTTGGGATTTTTATTAGCTACTGACTTCAAGATCCGAATAACTAGGGGGTGTGTACTAAGGGTATCCCGACTATCAGGGTTACATAGAGTTGCAACCACAGATCTATGAAACAATATGGTGTTATAGGCTAGTCGGGATTTCAGATAGAGGTCTGACAAGAATTTAGCTAGGTCTGAACCAGAAGGAGTATGACAACTCACCTTATTTTGAGAGCACCATGTGCCCCATCGCCGCCAGGCTGCATTATAAGACTTTTTTGTAGAGTCCCGCCAGCTTGACTCAAGTAGGTCCAGTTGTTCGGGTGTCCATGTAGTTAGTGTTTTACTCCACCCCCAAACTTCCATACCTCGAGGTGCAGGTCTTCTGCTTTCGCTGGAGGTTTGTTTGTGTTCATGTCGATTAACACTTGTGATATGTTGTACCCTGTGAAGGGTGCCGCTATTGCCCGGCTTTTCAAGTCTGGCCTCCAATAGGCTTTCTCCCAGCGAGGAGCTATTAATAGATATATTCCTTTCGCATTGTTTAGGTGTGACAGGACTCTTGGTATTAGGGAAGGCGGTGGGAATATCCATGCCAGTTTGTATGTCCATTGTTGGGAGAACGCATCCACAAATTCCGCGTTCTCGTCTGTCGCATCTAGTGTTGCGTATTGTTCCACAACGTGGGCTCTTTGCGAGGCAAAGAGGTCTATTAGTGGGACTCCCCACTTGTCGAAAATAATCTTGGTTATACTTGACAGGAGATGCCCCTCTGGGTGTGCCGACCCTCGTGACAGATGGTCTGCTTCCGTGTTGTACTTGCCTGGTATGTGGTGTACATTGAGTTGTATATTGTAAGTCTGAAGGATATGGAATATTTGATATGTTAGGTCCATCAACGACTCCGATTTCGTCCCTCCTTCGTTCCGCAGATAGGAAAGAACCGTTCTGTTGTCGGATTGTATGGAGACTGTGGTATCCGCAACAAGTTGGTACTGGCTTTTTAGCACTTCCAATATCGCTAACCCTGACGCATCGGTTGACAGGTAATGTTTGACACCTTGGGGGTGTAACAAAGAGTGAAATTGACGGTGACGGCTCCACCACATTAGGCCGCACAATGTGTCCGTCGGTAGAGTTTGTACTTTTGAGGGGTCCTCGTTTAGAATTTTGTTGGAGAATTGTAATAACTTTCGGAAGTACAGGCGTCCGTATTGTACTACGATGCTTGCAAAGTTGAGCACTCCTATCAGGCTTTGTTCCCTTAGAGATAATGCTTTCAACCTGAGGGCTGAATGAACTTTTTCCTGTATCTTCAGAATTTTCTGAGTTGGTAAATAGTTGGCATTGTTCAGAGGGTCCCACACTATGCCTAAGTACTCTATTTGGGACTGAGGCAGTAATACTGATTTTTTGAAGTTTACTTGCCCTCCCAAGTATTCCAGTAGGTGTATTACGTAATCCGTTTGCATTTTCATAGTGCCCTGACTTTGGTTTGCAAGAAAGAAATCGTCTAGGTATATCAGAGTGCGTATACCTTTGCTCCGGATGAGCTGGGCTATCCAATTGGTGAATGTTGCAAACACTTTTGGCGCCGTTGCCAATCCCATCGGTAAACAAGTCATCTGCAGTAGTTCGTTTTGGAAAACTAGCCTCAAGAATCTCCGGTGTCCCGGCGCGACCGGTACATGAAAATATGCATTGGACACGTCTATTTTTGTCAACCAATCGTTGGGTTGGAGGAATGACGGCACCTTTTGTTGATTTATTAATCTGAGTTTGCTTATATGAATGAATTTGTTGAGGCATTTTAGATTGAACACAGGCCGAAATGTGCCATCGTCCTTCTGCCTGCGAAATAAACTTGACAGGAAGCTTGGCGAAAGTTGCGCACTCTCCAGGACTCCCATAGCTTTTAGAGACCGTATTTGTGTCTCCATTTCCTTGGAGTAAGGCACTGTTACCAATTTGTGATGTGCCAACTGTGGCATGATTAGTGGGGGTTTTGATGAGAATGGGATGCGGTATCCCTCTTTTATGATTCTCGTTATATGAATGGGGGCCTGTAAGGACTCCCATACTGCAAAATGATGTTGTAGGCACCCTGCTCGGAAATTCGAGTCAGAACTTCCCTTTTGAACGTCCTCTGTTGGACGAGCCTCCTCTATTATGCCTGATGTTGCTATTACGGGGGGCCTTAGCCCGAAATGACTGACCCTGCGCGGGTCGAAAAGGCATGGGCATGGTTGTCGGATTATAAAGTGGCACTCCCTGCGCAGGAGGCAACATATATGGGTAATAAGGCAATCCATGCGCTGGAGCCATTTGTCTCACATTATTTTGTGATGTACTGGGCAAACTACCGTCATTATAGCCATGCGCTGACATTTTCGACTGTTTGCCTGAGTTGGAACTAGTGGTACCAGTTGTCGCTTTACTAGTACTCGGTTTTATGGGCCAAAAGATTTTGGTCATACCTCCTGCTTTTTCAATTATCGATGAAAACATTTGTGGGTTGAACAAGAACTCGCAAGTCGGGGGTACTTTACGAAGGCTAGCTTTAATAAATTTATCTTTTACTGAGCGTAAAATTGCATCTCGTCGCTGCTGTACTAAGTCAGCGCGGTGACCACATGTCATTTGTAACAGGTCATTTGAAATGGTTTGAAAGTCGTCAGAAAAAGTTTCTTTAATTTTGTTTTCTATGGTAGCTAAATCAACGACTTCGGTGGTTTTTAACCAGGCTAAAAGGGATCTGATACCTTTTTCTACGGATTCCTGTTGTTTTATTAACCCTTGGGTAATAGCGGCAAAACCTTTTTCAGTAACACCTAGGTGATTGACTTTATCGTAGGGCTTAATTTCATCATTACATTCAAGATCAGTGAACCCGGGGGTCGAGCAAAATCTTTTTTGAGTTTCCGAATAACGGACGTCAGACCAGTCCTGGGTTTCAAAATGTTGGATTGATTTTAGTTTATTTAAGCGGGAGGCATCTGACTTTAAGATAGCGGGTTCCTTTAAAACTGTGTGAACGTTCAAGGAGAAATCTTCCTGCGCGGAATGATCGGTTTCCTCTCTGAATAGTTCGCCGCTTGTGTCTAAGCAAAGCTCATCTTGATCAGCGTCTGCATGAGCGTTATAAGGGACCTGATCTTGTGTCATTGATTCGTATGAACTATTAGACGTTAATTGTTGCAACACATTTTGAATCTGACTCACCTGTTGTACCAGACTATTTAGTACAACCTCATTTTGAGATATAGCCGCCTTTTTATTGCTAGGCCCAGGTGTTGGCGAGGCGTTGCGCTTGCGAGACGGTTGAGCCATCATACGATCTGAACTCATAGCGGAATGCCCCTGGGGTGCAGATTCGCTATTAACCGTCAAAGGTTCCAGCACTAAATATTGCATGGCTCCCGGGTCTGGATTTAAATCTTCCATTTGCTATTTAGATAATACAAAGAGACAAGTTAAATTTTAAGTTTATATTTCGAACGGCAAAAGCCGTTAGAAACTGTTTTTCCTAAATAGGTAGCTAAACCGGGATTCAATTTAAAAAGACTTACCAGCAGTTTAGCTTACGACCGTCCAGTTGGAAAAACAGCATGCCAATGAACATGAGATTCACTCAAACCCTGAAAGCGACTACCTATGGTGGAAGGGGAAATGTGCGAGGGAGACGGATGTAGTGCATGGTAGAAAGGGACGGGTATAGTAAACAAACGACCGATCAGAAGGAACAGTGTTGCCACTCTCAATTATATACTTAGGTTTCGAATATCGGTACAGTTCTTTAATAGTATATTCAAAAATAAACTCTAACGTGCTAGGTAGAAGAGTCTTATTTTAATGATAGCTTGAATCGGCCACATTAAATAATCTCAACCCCGTAGTATACACTACCTACACTGTAACCATGCGGTAAGGCGCGCGATAATAACTGCCAAGCTACTGCTGTGAATCAGAGCAAACAGTATTATTTTTCTTGGGTTCGCTTGACGGAATTTTCTCTTACAGTTTTGGATATAATGTGCAAAAGGTCCTCTTTCTAACGAATCCGATGTTTGACAGCTAGACATTTTAAATCATGTCATCCCACTTGCACGAGCTCGCCACATAGAACCTGCTGGTTTGTGCCTAGCGCGAATCGGGTATATCTACACCTTGGAGGTGTGCGAGAGCCGAGATTAGCGGAAGTGGCAAGACGAAAAAAATACAAGACTAACTTTCAAAACTTCTGGAAATTTTCGCGTGGATCTACCTATAACAAGTTTCCACTCAGACATCTCTTAATTTTTTTTATTACTGAAGCTAAATACGATCATAAAAAGTTAAATGTTTGTCCTCCTAAAGTACGAATTTACTTTTTTCAGACTATGGGCTGTTCCTCACCTCAGCGGACGACGACCTCTCCGGCTGCTGGTTGGAGGACCCTCAACGTCTGGACTACTACTTGCTCAAGGATGGCGACAGCCTTCATTACCGCTGTAAAGTGCGAACGCTCAGAATTAGGATGTTAGATGGTAAGGAGCTTATGCAATGTTCAAGAGACCACTTTTCCAGCATAATGACTACTAGTTGGCATTAGCCTATGATGAGTTCTCTGGAGACAGATAAAACCAGAGACATCCTCAACTAACATTTTAAACAGACTGTGAGGATGCTCAGGATTATAAAATAAATAAACAAATAAATATTTTCGGACAATTTTACACGAATTGAGCTAGTCCCACACTAAGCAAAGCTTGTACTATGACTACACGACGATAAACATACTTATATAGATATATAAATACTTAAACACATAGAAAACATCCATGACCCAGGAACAAATATTCATGCTCATCACACAAATGAATGCCCTTACCGGGATTCGAACCCAGGACCTCTTGCTTCGTAGGCAGGGTCACTACCAACTTGGCTAAAGCGGTCGTCATTATGGAGGTAAACTGTAATTTTATTAGCTTTTGAATAAAATATCAGACAACCCTTCCAGGACAAATATAGAGACAAGCTCCACTATAGTTTTTAACAGACAATCGTGACAGCCTCCTTTTACGGATGTCAAGTAAGAACACTCAGGATTAGGATGCTGGATGCTTATTTTAGGGTATCATCACCATCATCATCATCATATCAGCCGAAAAACGTCCACTACTGGACATAGGCCTCCCCCAAAGGGTTCCGTGACCGGTCCTGCGCCACCCGCATCCAGCGGACTCCTGCGACCTTTACCAGGTCATCAGTTCACCTTGTGGCAGGCCTGCCAACGCTGCGCCTTCCGTACGTGTATGTGTATTTTAGGGTATGAAATACAGAAAAGTCGCCTGATTTTATGCAAATAAATGTAGCCTCCTGCCTATAAGGAGTCGGATAATTATCATTTTACTGTTAGAATTTCTTTCTCCAACGCTGAATCACAACATTGTGAGCAATGCCAAGCCAGTTCATAATGCCACAGAAACGAGTTTGAATTGAACGTCTATAACATCGAAACATTTAATCTATTATTGATTAGAGTTGCTAAATCGATATCAAAATATTATTGTTTACGAAAATACATTTGAAATGGCTACATCTTGTTTTTTGTTTATGCTTGTGTGCCTGCTCTACACCACGGTAAATTTGGCAGGGATATACGGAGTCTTTGGGGGAGCCGTTTGGTCCAGCAGTGGACGTCTTTCGGCTGATATGATGATGATGATGATACGGAGGAGAATGCCTCTTCGGTTGAAACGCAAAATCTATAAGAGCCTTGTGGGGCCTGTCGTCATGCATGGATCTGAATGTTGGGCGTTAAAGGTGACGGATGATAAGAGACTACATCTTACGGAGATGAGAATGTTAAGATGGATGTGTGGTGTGACGAGGATGAATAGAATAAGAAATGAGTATATTAGAGGAAGCTTGAAAGTAGCACCTATCATCTACAAATTGAGATCTCATCGGCTTGCGTGGTATGGGCATATTATGCGGAAGGATGCCAGCCATGTGACCAA
The DNA here is from genome assembly GCA_963854355.1 of Epinotia brunnichana. NCBI lineage: Eukaryota > Metazoa > Arthropoda > Insecta > Lepidoptera > Tortricidae > Epinotia > Epinotia brunnichana. The sequence goes on from OY977959.1 coordinate 15,452,930, forward strand.
AAGAGTGTTAGGTATGAACGTGGAGGGATGGAAGAAACGAGGTAGACCAAGGAAAATGTGGGTGTAGTGTGCGTGTGAGAGAGCATATGAAGAGGAAGGAAGTATGTGACGAGATGACGAGTGCTAGGGAGGTATGGAAGAAAATGACATGCTGCGCCGCCAAGCAAGAAAATGATGATACGGAGGAATTTAATGTCTACGAACGCGCTATTGACACAGGTATTTGTCTGTTATTCCAGGAGCAGTGAAGACGATGCAGCTCGACGAGAGCAAGCCCGTTGAGATTGTGATGATGAACATATGTACTAAGCTGGGGATTACCAACTACGAGGAGTATGGTCTGGTCGGTGTTCTAACAAAGGGTTTTCTTTCTAGCTTAAGGGATTTGCCACACTCAGTCTGCAGGTCACCTGAACAAATTTGTTTAGGTGACCTGACCGCAGACCGCAAAACGCATCCAGTGTGGCAAATCCCTTAGTGTTTCAACTATTGTTTCAACTAATATAACTAGAAACTGGAGATCACCAACTATGAGGAGTATGGTCTAAGGTGTTCTAGGGAACTAACCTGGGTTTTTTAGCTCATAGTATTTCACTATTTGGAGATGTGTACTGATGTTCAAAGCAATGTGTAAAAAGCCTGTATTTATTTTTTTCTACTAACAATATATTGGTCATGTATATTGTAGTCTTTGATTGGGCCTTTGACGTGGACTGTTTTCTGTCATTATGATAACTGATATCATCGTGTGACAACCTAAAGTCCAAAAACTACAATATACATACTGAGATAGACAGGCAACTCGACCAAATTGAGAAGGCATTTAATGCTTGCGTATACAGGCGCCATCTCTTCTGCGATACTTAAAACTTTTTCTTTGAATGAACAAAACATACAAAAAGTGCGTCGGTCACGGGGTTTGAACCCCGGCTCATCGAGTCCAAATACCGCCTCTGTTCCCCTAGGCTACTGATGTCTTATGACAATACGGCGAATTTTGAAATACCTTGACAGCCTAGCCTAGCAATCGCTAGAGCTTCAGAGAGTTCGCCACCTATCAAGTAGGTGACACTATTTTCAATAAGAAACTGGATTTGCATTAAGTTCTAAGTTCGCATAGCATGCTAAAGTCACTTAATGCAGAAAATATATTTAAGAAATATCAACAATGTTTGAGTAGTAAATAAGGTTGAGTTTTCTTTTAGCTATTATGTACATGTAATTAGTGGGTGTTGGTTGTCACAAGTTGTTGTTGACTTATTTTACCATTGAGAACACCCCATCATCAGTAAAATAAAAGTCCTCTCGTTTCACAGTGTCGCGAGGATGAGCCTATGGAGGAGCATCCAGCGACGGGCACCCTGACCTTGAAGAGGAAGCAGCATCATAAAGAGAAGGATGCTGCGCTGCAGCAGCTTAGCAAGAAGCTCAAGACTGATGACAATGGTGTGTTTTGTATTTATGGCAAACTCTATAGCCCTCTATACACAAGACAACGGCTTAAATCAAATGGTTATGGGAATTTGCTAAATGGGACTCAATTTCATCTTCTATTTCCGTCCAATTTTTACTACAATATTTCCTTAAAGCGGACGTACGCATTAAGATAAATATTAAATTACAAATAGAGTATTACCTGGATTAACATAAAGAATACTTTCTATCCCAGTAAAATGCCAACAAAAGGAAGTCAACGCGGACGAAGTCGCGGGCAAAAGCTAGTACTAAGTAAAACCTAAACCCTTTTTCAGTGGAATGGCTGGAACAACACAAGACCCTCCGAGAGATGTCCGTAGCTCCCACAGAGACCCTCCTCCTGAAACGGAGGCTGTTCTACTCGGACCGCAAGGTGGACGCCAGGGATCCAGTCCAGCTGAATCTGCTGTACGTGCAGGCGAGGGACGCCGTGCTGCTGGGGAGGCATCCAGTTATGGAAGTACAGGGTGAGTTCTGTGAAAAATGGTTGACTGAAGATGTAGACGGAGGCTCTGTTCTACTCGGACCCCAAGGTGGATGCTAGGGATCCAGTCCAGGTGCAGGTGAGGATCGCGGTGCTGCTGGGAAGGCATCCAGTTATGAAAGTACAGGGTGAGTTCTGTGAAAACTGGTTGACTGAAGATGTAGACGGAGGCTGTTCTACTCGGACCGCAAGGTGGATGCCAGGGATCCAGTCCAGCTGAATCTGCTGTACGTGCAGGCGAGAGACGCGGTGCTGTTGGAGAGGCATTCAGTTATGGAAGTACAGGGTGAGTTCTGTGAAAAAGGTTTGACTGAAGATGTGTGTAGTTGTTGCATTTCAGGAAGGTTTGATTTGACGAATTTTCATAATAACATCGATATCGATGTTATTACGGAAATCTAGTTGGTCATGATTTGAAATCTAGTCGGCCATGGCAGTGCAATGGCAGTTATTCTAATGGTTCCTGAACACATAATTGAGGATTTATAATATGTGGGTAGATATAAAGTAGTGTATGTAACTGTACATAATTAGGCAATAAAACACTCGTGTGATCCTATTATAAAACTGCTGACACTCCGCTCGTTTCACAAACCCACACTCGTATTTAATGCCCTTCATTATGTTCAGTCACATAAACTATTATAAAAAGAGGCAACAACTGTTGTTATTTTGAAATTTGTAACAATTGTGGATGAATTATTATTTTGTATTTGTAGAACAAAAATAATGTACACATTTCTCTGGTTTATTATACCTGGAACCAATGGCTTAATATAAAAAATAAGTAGATATGTTGTCTATACGAAATGGCCAGGCACATCTGACGGCTGAGACACGTTTACGTTTCCATTGACGACGCGAAACTGAGGCAATTTGGTGCAATTGACTCAATTTTAGTGTGCCATTTGTGGAGTGCTTATAACCTATCTTTTTTACAAGCTTTATATTAACTTGCACTGTTCGTATGTATGTAAATATGTAAGTATGTAAATATGTAAGTATGTAAGTTGTCCGTCAAATTTTGCAATCCATTTTTCAGTCACTTCCCGTTATCCAATTGAGCTGAAATTTTGCGAACATATGTATATCGCATGACAATGCAATATTATGATGACTTGGAGCTGATCTGATGCTGAAGCTGGAATGTGGCCATAGGAACTCCGCAATAAAACGACACAACCCCATCAAGTTTGGGCTCGTTAGAATCGTCTCAATGATTAGGTACTTGATGATGGTATGCAGAAAAGTACAGTCGGCAGTAAAAGCTTGTACCAAAAATGAAATTTTTGTCAGAAACTTATTATATTACATCATTGTCTGGAATGATGTGTGTATGTGCGGTATTTAATCTCACAGTACATTTTGAATCTATTGAATAAGACAATAGAGTTCATTATTGAATGAACATTTTACGCAGAGATAACCATTGTTTGCAAAATATGGCACGCGTTGTGACCACAAACAATAGCACGAACTCAGAGCATAGAATACTAGAGAGAGGACAAGCCGCCGGCGGCCGTGTCGCAGCTGTATGCTCAATGGGCATACACTGCCATACTGTGCACGCGTGCTGATCGCAGAGAATATTACGTTTTTTCCCAAAATGCCTGATATGATGCGCGTTTATTGTCAAATAGGCGTGTAGGTATAAAAGTGTGTGTGTTTTAGATGTGTGCGTGCTTTGTCTTGTCAACTACTTGGGCGTTGTGTGGGTTAATGTACTTGCGACAGGCTCACTCTATACAAATCAGCCGCCATGTCCGATCTCCTTATATTCATACATCTGTGAGCAAGACCATCAAATGAGCTCAGATCAAAAAAAATAGACTAGGTATATTATTTTAGCATTTAAGAGAAGGGTTTTTTTTTATATTTGCGGACAGTCTTACACAAATCAATCTAGTCCCAAACTAAGCAAAGCTTGTACTATGAGTACTAGACGACGATATAGATACTTATATATAGAGAAATAAATACTTAAATACATAGAAAATATTAAAATATCCATGGCTCAGGAACAAATATTCGTGCTCATCATCACACAAATAAATGCCCTTACTGGGATTCAAACCCAGGTCCTCTTGCTTCGTAGGCAGAGTCACTACCAACTAGGCTAAAGCGGTCGTCAATATTTCAATTCAGTTCATCTCGTTCACATGTCAATTGCAGCGGCATTACAATGAGGATTCGTGCTCCATTTGACACGTAATAGAATAGAGAGTAGCAGTCTTATGTATCTCTTTTCTTGCGTCATTATTCAGATTTAAACGAGTCACAAAATAAATCACAACAATAGATAATTAACAACGTTTTATTATCCTAAATAAGTATTCCGCACTACCTAGCATCACTGCTACTTAGACGCATTCAAATGATCATCCTTATTGACTATCTGCTGCAACTCATAATCTAGCACAACCTGTAGAAACTTACAATTCGCCTGATTCAGAGAATATGGGATAAACTAGACTATTAACACACCACCTAGCGTCACAGCTAGATGCATTAAAATCCTAATTAACTATCTGCTGCAACTCATAATCATAATCTAGCACAACCTGGAACTTACTTTTCACCTGATTCAGATAATTCAGGCTAAACTTGATTATTTACTAGTACTCACTACCTAGCATCACTGATAGACGCATTCAAATGATCATCTTTATTCACAATCTGCTGCAGCTCATAATCTTGTACAACTTGAAAAATCTTGCTCTTTGCCTGATTCAGATAATACGGGCTAAACCTCCTCAGCGTTGACCCTATAGTGATCAGGAATACGTCTATAGGATCAGTGGGATTCAGGTCTTGGAATTGGTTTTGGAAATCTTCTTTAGGCTTCATGCTGTTGATGATGGGTTTGGATTCCTTTGGCTGGTATGCTTCTATGCTGTCGGAGAATACGTCGGATGCTGAGATGTCACAGGGGGTATCCTGAAACAAGTATTCGTTGTTTAATGGCTTTCGGAGGTCACTCCATTAATGGCACAGTTGATTTCAAAAAGTTGTATAATGGGGAATGGATGAAAATTTTAGAAGTGACTGATTATTTTTTTGGTGATAGGAATAACCTTTTTTAGCACCAGAATTAAGTTGCAGACTTTTCAGCTGCGTCAATTATTTTTGAAATATATAAACAGTTTCCTCACTTACGTTTTGGGTTTAGGACGGCGAATGAGACACTTCCCTTGCTTGATCCGTCTCATATTACAAAAAAATATTTTAAATATCTGACCCTGGCAATCAAAAATATAGCTGCCGCAGCTGTCAATATCATTGCCAGTGTCAGTTTACCACGGATTTTTAAGATATTTTTTTGTAATATGAGACGGATCAAGGAAAGTTTGCCGTCCTAAACCTAAAACTTAAGTGAGGAAATTGTTTATATTTTTCAAAAATAATTGACGCAGCTGAAAAGTCTGCAACTTTTTTCTGGTGCTAAGGAAGGTTTCACCAATAAAATAATCAGGCACTTCTAAAATTTTCATTCATTCCCAATTCTTCCTTTATTTTTAACTAGCGTTGGCCCGTGAGTTTTCTTGCAGTTATAGGAGCGTTGCATGGGGTTGCGCAGACGCATCATGTTAGGTGGGACAGATATGACGACGCCATATTCCCAAGCATTGAAAATGTTCTATGAATTCTGTATAATTCTCGATCTTCGACGTCTTTGGAGTGAAAAAGGGATGTTAAAGGAAACTCACCTTCTCATGAAGGCCATCTCGTCCTCGTACTTGTAATTGTAGGAGCGGTTCGCAAACTTGCGCAGACGCATCATATCTGGTAGGGAAGGCAGGGCGAAGCCTTATCACCAACCGTTTAAAAGGTTCTATGGATTCTGTATAATTATCTATCTTCGACGTCTTTGGAGTGAAAAAGGGATCTTGAAGGAAACTCACCTCTTCAATGAAATCCGTGTATTCTTCATTGGAAGTGTTGGCATCCTTGAAATACGGTATCATGAAGGCCATCTCGTCCTCGTATTTGTAGTTGTAGGAGCGGTGAGCGGGGTTGCGCAGGCGCTCACGGATTTTGCGCCGCATCATGTCGCGGATGTTGATCCAGCGCGCTTTGCATACCTGGTCTGGAATATCAAAATTTGCCCCCATATTAGTCTTAAAAAATATATACAAACGTTATTTGCGGTTGGTAAAATAACATTCCCATACAAAGTCTACAAAAAGAAATAAAATCCCATAAAAAAACATTCCATGTAAAAAATAGGACAAGTCTCGAAACTCTTCCACAGTAAAAAGTGGTGAGATAAAGCATAGTTCATATAGAACTGGCACGCGTTTATCATAAAATAAAATATGGTTTAAAAAATAAAAAACTGACAATCACAACTAAATGCTAATACGTTGATGACTCAATGCTAGAAATTCGGTTGATCTGACTTTTTGCGTTTGTAAATTATTGGTGATGGAAGTTGAACGGCGAAAATGTATTGTGAACAAATTCGTGGAAAATCCCACTTGGTCTGGGTCAATGATTGCTAAATCATTAAGTTTCCCAAAAACTACAGTTTGTAGGGTGATAAAAATATACAAGAATCCCCTCGCATAAACCCTTCCTATTAATCTTTGGATGACTTTGAGCCTTCTACTGAAGCTCTAGCTTACTATGCCTCTAAAGACCACGTAGGAAAACGAGTGTACTATGTAAGTTATGCAATTTTTATCACTTGTTAACGGATTAACGATTAACGTTAACTTCCGTTAAATCTTCCAAAATGTAACGCTTTAACGTTTAACGAAGTTAACTTTTTTATTAACGGATTAGCGATTAATGAAGTTAACTATTAGATTAACGGTGCCCAGCTATGCCAGGTTCAAAGTTTTACAAGGCCGACGCTAGAGGGAATGTTGACGAATAATACAAGTCACAAACCCGAATAATTTGCAAAAAAACACATGATTTGGCAGGGTATAATATGTTGTAGTTGCGGTCTTAAGACAAAATTTTCGTCACTGCGGCAACAATGACATCAGATGTTTATGTGAAGGAGTACCTATCTGCGGAAACGAATTTTGCATTTCATACAAAGCCACAATGGTCCTGTCCAATTTTGGCCCGATTTGGCTAGCTGCCATTATTCAAAAAAGGTTTTGAAGTGGTATGATGAAAATCACATTGATTTCATACCACGTGAAATGAATCCACCCAACTGTCCCCAGTTTCGGCCAATTGAAAACTACTGGGCAATAATGAAAGGAAAATTAAATAAAACTGGCAAAATAGTCCAAGAAATCCACTCGTTGCGGTCCACATGGAATCAGCAGGCAAAAAATGTGGACGAAAGTCTTGTTCAGAGGATGATGAATATTATTTCCAGAAAAGTCCGTAATTTTGTGCATAACCGTAGTGAATGATTGAAATTTATGTGACACGCTATAAATTAATAAATGATATTTTATATTCCATCGCATTCCAATTATATATGAACTATGCTTTATTTCGTAGGGCCAAGTCAGGCATTCGTATTAATCTTTATTTGCTTGCTAAATAAAATTTTGTGACTCACACTTACCTACATAGTTTTAGATACCTATGCAAAAATTAGTAAATGCAGTACCTAAAGTTGTGTGATTCCCAAGTTGCAGAATTTTATTTAGCAAGCATTTTTTATGGGATTCGTTTGTTCTGAGATTTCCCACTGTTCAGCTGTTTTCCTCTACAGGTCGCATGTTTTTACTTCTTTTACAATTTTAGTAAAAATCATAGGTACCTACTTATTTCTTACGGCGGTGTGCGACATTCGGCGTGGCCTTGACAATTTAAAGCTACATAGCGGGTTACCCAAGATAAATGGCATTCCACGAAAAATGCGAGTGGGGTAGGCCTAGGTACTCTTACTCTATAATAACTAATAACCACTTACTTATTCATTAATAAGTAGGTACCCATACCTACTGTTATGGTGACAACACATATAGGTGCCTATTCCTATTGTTTGCATGGGTAGCCAAATGTTTAGGCTAGGAGCGAAATCACACCATGTGATCCAAATCTAAACTCAATACGCCATTTGACGTTCCTAAATAGAACCATATCGAGAAACTATATAGGTATCATTAAACTTACCAGATCTATTTAGCGCATCTCCTATTTTCTGCCAAACAACCTCTCTAGCATCAAAATCCAAATATCTTGGATGCTTAGTATTGTAAAGAATAGAATTCTCTTTCACTAAAGCTAACAATTTCAAATCTAGAGCCTTATTGAATGGCAAAGGCATGTTCTTTTTCCGAATAAACGGCTTTCAACTGTTTTACTTCAAAAATCGACCTACTCCGAGCGACGATTTTCAGTTGTTTTATTTTGAATTTCGAATACCGCTCTTTTATTTCAAACGTTCGGTTTTGTTTGCGCTTTGGGGTGAAAGCGAGACGCGCGGACTCCGTTACTGTAACGGGACGACTGGCTGGCGGCGGCGCGGCGAGTGGGCGACGGACGGAGCGGCAACCTCGCACGGGACGCGTACGATATGCGGCGGTGTGCGTTGACGCGGTGGGAGCACGTATTGGAAATACTTAAATAAATAAATATTACGGGACAATCTTACACAAATCAACCTAGGCCCACGGTAAGCTCAGTAAGGCTTGTGTTGTGGGTACTAGGCGACGATATATGTAATAGAAACATACATATAGATACTTATTTATTAATTTGCCAAAAAACAAAAAAAATAAAAAAAATATGAAAAACACAACAAATTAACACGGTTACAAGTTATACTCGATCATAATTGTAATGTCTTACGTAGTAAATGAACAACCCGAAAGTTCTGAAATGTTTGACTGCTCAACTGGTAGAGAATGCCTTATGCCATTAAGTCCGCTCTTTGCTACTTATTTGTGCAATAAATTAAATTTAATTTAAAATCAATGTAAACAAGTAAGTATGCATTCAAAAGGATAAATGACACAAACTGTGAAAGAATTATTATTAACTCTTTCATATCGGTGTTAACCTAAGTTGTTAAGGCCATCGCAAACATTTTCAGACAGCACCGTACGTACGTCACCCACGGAACGCAATACAACATAAGACCATTAACAAACACATAATTATTGTATACACATAATAAATAATTAATGTAATAAATTTGTAAAATATGTACCAGTAGCCAAATGGGATAGAAAGAAAAACAGAAAGCAAAAAACGCGACACGGTTGGGATAGGAAGGTTTGTTATGAATAATTAACAACGTAGAAAAGTTGATAAGCCCCCGACATTTTCATTTCCAAGTTCAATATCTGAAAACCAGCAGAACCGAGTTTGTTGAAACGTAGCTTAGAACCATCTCGATCATGTCATCTTTCGGACGACAAAAACCGCATGTATCACCCCTCTTTTTAAATAATAAACAAAACAATGCTAAACCGGGGCCCGCCATAGTAACGCACACCGAGCCGGCGCTCGTCACGTGAACGCGACCGGTGCGACGCGATCGATTCAACCTCGCAACGTTTTCGTACCACCATCCCTACGCAATCGCGATAGCTCCAACAACCATTGCTTACAACGCGCGCTTTGAACCAATGTATCAACGACGCTCAAGGGTTTGGCAAGCAATGTATATGGTTCGTATTTTTGCTATTGTGTTATTGTAAAGGTTGAAAAGGTTAGTAGTTAATGCATATTTTAATAATTAAATCTGGCGAAAGAGGAATGTCTTCCACATACATTGCGTCCTTAATACGCTAGGTGCACATTTCTGTGCGCGCTTAGTCAGCAATGTATATGACTGGTTGTGATTTAATCTGACATCATAGGATTAAAGGAAATATCGTTGCACCTACGTAACCTAACCTAACCTACTAACTAAAAAGATGGTGGACAGTGTGGACGCTGTAATTTTGTATCTCTTTTTAGTAATTTCCTATACTTTTCAGCGCGCAATATTTTGCCATACATACTTAATACATACTTGTACTTAATCACGTTCTAAAAAACGACTAATGATTTCGATGAAGTTTGCAATATACGTAGGTATGTACTTAGGGGTTTACATGGGCGAAAAATCAATGTAGCTCGGTCTCATATCTAGAAAAAATTGTTTTCTCTACCTATTTTTATCCGTAGATAGAGCTCCGCGCTCCGGTAGGTATTATTACCTACATATGAGAAATAACACAAGTTTCTTAGTTTGATATTCATCCTCCTAGCGTTATTCCCGGTTGTGCCCCTAAAGGAGCCCGGGGTCCGCTTTGACACCCAATCCCAAGATTTGGCATAGGCACTAGTTTTACGAAAGCAACTGTCATCTGACCTAAACCCAGACGGAAACCTAGACCTTATTGGGCCGGTTTCCTCACGATGTTTTCCTTCACTGAAAAGCTAACGGTAAATATTCGCTAATAAAAGCTAACGGTTAATAACGAAAAACTCATTGGTAGGTACGAACCGTAAACCCACGACCGCCGCTTGACAGCCGCATGCCTGAACCAACTAGGCTACCGTAATATTATTTACTTCATACCTGGCCATAATGTAGGAATTACCGCACGCTATGCGTGCGGAAAACCCCACTTCCTGGCCAGATAGAGACGTAAAATGTTGTACTCACCACGGGCGGTAATAAAGAAAGCCTCAGAGCGCATATTTATCTTCGGCTCGGGCGTCAAATACCTGCGATCTGAGACATTCTTTGTTTAACCGCCCTAGGTAAGTAATGTACTATATCGTAATTCATAAATGCCAAGTCCACTATGTACGTGCCTAGGTTTCAGATAAGCAAAACTACGAGTATGTGCAAGTAATGTTATACTTTGCTACTAAAGGAACTGGCGTGATTCAATAATGTTATGAGACTTAAAACAGTCTATATTTAGATGTGTATAATTATATGAATCATAGTTAGCGCCAGTTGGCTAAATAAAGAATCCATATTCATATTTTAATCTCAAGTCACGTCTAATGGTAATGATGATATTATTATTACTGGGAACTGTATCGGTCACATTCTCGATGAATAAAGAAACTAAGAATAGGTATTTATAATTTAGTATCAGATGTCTAATGTTGATTTTACCGGGAATTGTATCACATTGTTGATGAGTCAATCTAATACAAGTTTATGTTAGAATTGAAGGAATGATGATTTTGTGAATCATTATCAATAATATCGACACATCTTGGCCTTGTTTTGTCATATTTGATGATGCCATCATCATGATGTTATCCTACTAATATTATATATATTTATTATATAGCAATGACTGAGGTAGGTACTTATATTTCTAGGGCTCTAGTCGCTATCCTAAAACTAGTGCCTTCGCCAAATTTTGGGATGAGTTTTGCGTAATTTTCCCTACTGGACATGCCTTTTATAAGTTGTCTATGCATGCATCCTTGTCACTCATTTGACAATCAATTGTGCATGTATGAGTCCCTATCTTCCTCTACTGGTTTACGGTTTGTGCTAGTGCTGCACTCTAGCGCCACATCATTGCAGTAATGTTCCCTATTTGTTTAAATGTCTCTAATATTTCAAATGTGTCCCAACAGCGGTGACATTCGCGGGTATCCAGTGTCAGATTCAATACGGGGACTTTCAGGAGGACAAACACAAGAGTGGATTTATTGAAAAGTAAGTTTTACCCTTGTTAATATCACCCATATCACAGTATTACAAATATGGTCTGCTATAGGTCAAAACGCTGCTTTGTCTCGAATAAATGTTTCTTTCTTTCTTTCTTTCTATACACATTGACGCAAAAGTATGATCATCTGAGCCTACATTTCTACTTCTTATTTTTTTGAGATTAATATCGTCGGGTGACAAGCAAGTCACTACCAAAACTGTCACTGCTCTTCAAACCCTCGTACCGAGGTACGTAGTCGATATCGAGATACGACCTATGATCCTATGATTTAAGTAGGTATTTGCTACTTAGTCAGTTTTGCTTGTCACCCGACGATATGTGAATTCTTATTTAGTTTCTGAAAATTTGGTTGTCGCTTAATGCGAGTAAATTGTCGAACTTTTTTTTTCTTCGTTTACCATTAATCTCTCACAATTCCGTTTCAAATCATCTTGTACCTAGAAAATAAAATAAAATATTATACAAGATACCACTGTCTTTTTCCTCGATTCTCCTTTCAGCCACTCAAAGTCACTAAAATATTGCATAAACAGCTCAAAGCTGCTCTAAAGATGAGAAAGTAGAGCTATTCTAACCCCACACCTCTCTATGTGTGTCAATTTATTTGTCAGTATGAATTACATGATATTATATACGTATGTATAGCCTCTTTAGGAGTCCCACACCAAGCCATCCTCCACTTGGTGCTATTGCTGGCATGCTCCCGCCAACCCAAGCAGAACACGTCCAAATCTCCCGCCATCTCCTGCCATCATCATCATGGTCTGCCTGCAGTGTCAATTAAACGTTTATTATTCCCACCAGTCTCAGCGAGTTCCTGCCCCAGACCTATGCCAACGCCTGGGGCATGGAGAAGAAAGTGCTCAAGGAACACAAAAAGCACTCCGGCCTCACGCAGCTGGAGGCCAAGCTTTTGTATACGCAGACCGCAAGAGCCTTGTCTACGTATGGGGTCACCTTCTTCCTGGTTAAGGTATGGTCTTATATCCTAGAGTTCTTAAGGTGACTTCACACCTGGAGGCCTAGCATTTGTTCTGCAAAAGACTTATATCCTAAGGTCCATAAAGTCGCTTCATAAAGAGAGGCCAAGCTGTACATGAGGACTTGCCTACGTATAGAGACTCTTCTTGGTTAAGGTATGGTCTTGTATCCTAAGGTATTATAATTTTTCGGGTAATGGCTATTCCGGGCTAACCAGCCCTTTGTATCACTGCGACCATTGCGGATCTATTGTGATCGCCACCTACTAAAGTTATCGATCAAGTACCGCTATTTCAAAAAGATGCAGAATTTTGATGAACTATTTTTCACGAAGGTTAAATTTAGATTTTATGAAGGGCATATTAAAAAGCATACTATCCCCACAAATTTCATCCTCCGAAGTTTACCAAGCGAAGATTTTGAGATTCATACAGGTGATTAAGAAGTATGAATACTTTGGTACAATATTCTAGTATTGTATGTACTTTTCTAGGAGATGCAAAAAGGCAAGAAAAAACTGGTGCCTCGCCTGCTTGGCATCAATGCCAATTCGATCTTGAGACTGGATGAGACGACTAAAGAAGTGATCCAGGAGTGGCCTCTCACCCAAGTGAAGACCTACAAGGCGGGGAAGGGGGAGATGTTCACGCTAAATTTTGGAGATTACAGGTATTACAGAGCTTGATCACACTAAAGGCGCTGTCACTTTTTTGCGAGCGGTTTACAAGCGAAGCTATCTGTTAGCGTGCTCGCAGACGCCATGGTGTGCTATACTTTCGACAAAATTGAATCCTGACCCAGCATGGAACCTTGTAACAATTAACTGGCGTATTCATCATATGATCGTGCTTATGTTCGTTAATTGTAACAAGGTTCTATGGTGGGTCATGCATGATTCAGTTGGTTCGATTGTACATGTGTGTGACTATTCAAAACGGTGGTTGAACGCGGTGATCACGTTGCGATGTGGAGGCGATGTCGCCGAGCTCGTTGAGCAATCGCGTTGCTCACAACACGCTAGCAAATCATCAGTGTGATATAGGCCCTGACGATTTGCGAGCGGTTTGAAAGCGACGTGACTGCGTGTTATCCCCGACACTATAACGTACACGCCAAAATGTAAGTACATACGTGAAGAGAGGCTGAACTTTTTCAGAAGTTGTTGCCAGAGGTGCCTCGACTATTTTCTTTTAAATCATCAGGTCAGAATCTGATGATGGCATTCTGGAGAAATCGAGGGAACTCTTCAAATAAGGCGAGGTACTCGGGTACTAATAAGTCGGTTAAGACTTCGTATTTAAAGTAAATTATTCAATGTCATTTCAGCGAGAAAGAATACTGTGTGAAGACCAACGACGCCTACCGCATCAGGGACATCCTGCAGGGCTACATTGACCTTATTCGTAAAAAGAAAGAGGCGGAGTTTAACAACTGCGGGGACGATAGCGGCATCATGTATACGGCTACTGTTGAAAGCAGCAAGTCAGTAACAATATTCTCTCCACTTATACAAATATTGAAATATTCTTTTCAAACCTGTTTTTCAGAAAAGCGTCAGAGTTGCCCTCAAACAAGGGATCAAAGTTGTACTTTTATTCCCTGGTTCTGCTATTCAGAAAATGCTTATTGAGGGATTTCCATGTTCCTCATAGACGGTGTAAAAAGCAGTATGTGCCACTCGGTAGGAAAATAATTTCCATCTTAAGTGTAAACACTTGAAACCCTCGCTACGCTCAGGATTTCATTATAGAATCTTTAGCTTCATACAGAATTAAATAAACCGCCCTCATCGTAAATATATATCATCAAGGGAGCAATTGATACACAATCTACCATTACGTCACACCTGTAATAAAGTGTTAATTACCGCCCGCTTCGGGGCGTCTTTCTAGACTTTATTGTCACTCTTGAGTGGACTTCGGTGCTGAGGCGTAGATTTCTTTTTTTTTATATGGCTGTAATTCGTATGTCTTTATATGTCACTTTGACATTAAATTTGTGTTCGCAAGAAAAGGAGAGATCACATTTTATTCATTTATTAAAATGCATTTATTTCGTACAACATTAGACCCATAGGTTGTTAGTACTACAGGACTTATAAACCTATGTTAGGACTTAAACTTAAATGGAGGATGGAGGAGGACCAGTGCCTCAGTAGGCTACCGTCCCATCTGTGGGCCACCGCGTTCAGAAGACTGTGGCGGCTGGCGCGCACCCTGCGGAGCGTCGATTTATGAGAGGCATCTTAAGTTTAAGGCCTGACTCACACTGGCGCGGCCTGCAGTGGCGGCCAATACTATTGACATTAATTGCAGACTTTATGAATGAGGGGGTTAACGTTAAGTTCCTTTATTACAGAGGCTCGACAATGGAGATGGTTTCGCATTCCGCCCACAAGACAGTGGAGACATCATTTGTTGGACCTAGCAAGATCATAACCTCGGAAGAAGGTACGTATTTTATGTATTATTGATGACCGATAAACCGGTAGACGCTGCCTACGAAGATGAAGGTCCTGGGTTCGAGTCCCGGTAAGGGCAAATATTTGTGTGATGACCATGAATATTTGTCTCTGAGTCTTGGATGTTTTCTATATATTAAGTAAGTATTTATATCTATGAAATATATCGTCGACTAGTATCCATTACACATTCCTTATTTGAGCATAAGGGGCTAGTTCGATTTGTGTAAGATTGCCCCTTCATATATATTTTTTTTATGAGCCTATTGTTGTCCCACTGCTAGGCAAAGGCCTCTCCCCATTTATATGCCTCTTCCGCCCAATTGCTGAGGAATACATCCAGGTCGTCCCGCCATCTCCGTCTAGGTCGGCCCCGTCGGCGTCGCCCGTCATTAATACTAACTTTCAAAATTTAATGTTGCAATTTGTTGTTTAATATGTTACAAAACGGGTTCTTAAAACAAACAAAACAAAACCATACCAATGTTGCCCGGGACATCGTTCCAAAGACACTCGCCGCGTTTCCCTGTTTGATGGCTAGGCTCAACCTTTGGGCGAAGTATGAGCCCGCCCTAAGATCGCCTGAGATCCCAATCCATTTGTGGGACACTTTTTAACTAACTCCTTGGTGTCGGAAGACCAAGGTCTAAAAGGGTATCTACTGCAAGTGCCGCAAATACGTAATTATCCTTTAAGAAAGCGTATTGCGGAACTTGACAGTTAAAATTTTGAACACTTTTACACAACTTGTAAAAAAAAACCATCGTAGTTAGGTTAGGTTAGGTTTGTTTTATTTATAACAATCGGGTAAGTGCGTTCAAAATAAGATGGCGTAATTTCACTTGAGACCGTCATTAGCAATAACAATAGGCTTAAGTCGCGGCGACCCATTTTTTGTAAACACTTGCTAAACACGTGCGGCTGGCGGTGCTTCAAAAGATCTTGATACTTTTCCTGTTACCTTTCCGTTTAGCAAAATTAACACAGTTCAGTTGTTGTTTGAACTTCGAATTGGTCAAAAACACAATACGAAGAGAAAACGTCACACCGACCATTGGAGATAGTGTCATAACTAAAAATCGTGACATTATTAATACTTCGGATCCGATTCTGTGGAAGAATCCTTGCAATCACTGTAAAAAAATTGAAGAAGGATTTTTAAATACACCATGTTTCGCCTTTATAATCAATGTCGGAAGTGACTCTGACACTGAAAGTACGGAAGATAATTCAAAAACAGAAGAAATATCATCATAAGATCATAACTGAAAAACCACGTATTTTAATTTCGTCATTTATAAATAAATAATTTGTGTGTAACTTATTATTGTATTTTATTTAAAATACCTGAACGTAGCTGTTTTTAAATTATTATTGATAATATTAAAAGTATCAAGACTTATTCGTCTGCACTAAAACAGGTAAAACCGAACCCGCCCTTTTAAAATGTTTATGGCTTCTACGAGTGTTTGGTTTATTGCCTATATTGTTTGCGTTCAAGTGGAATCACGCCATCTTATATTGAACGCACTATATACGGTTTAGAGAAAATTATATATGAGAAATAAAATTTAGGCGAACTTAGTAAACCATTTTCAGCATATTATTTGTCATTGTCAGGATCCAGAGCGCACGCGCACGGCGCGCAGATAGTGACGGCGCACACGGTGCTCGTTACGAACAAACAATTCAACGAACAATCAGCAAAGGTGGGTTCAGTCTTTTTTAGGGTTCCGTACCTCAGGAGGAAAAAACGGATCCTTTATCTCGGGAACGCTTGGAGGTATCAAGTTGAAATTACAACAATATACTCGGAGGGGCTACCGCGAAACGAAAACGAACTTCGTTTGTCTATCTCCCTCTCTGTTGCTCGAACTAGCAGGTGCGACAGAGACGGAGATACACGAGCGAAGTTCGTTTTCGTTTCGCGGTAGGCCCTCAGGTCAAGAAGCCTTGAAGCTGCGAAAAAAATCTAACTTCTAATTTAACGTAAAAAAAGATATTTCGACACTCTTAAGGGAATCAACATTTATATAGGGTATTTTCCGTCGACCTAGATCTATGAAATTTGGCAAGTAATATCATCTTATAACTAGGTACTACAAGTCCAGGGAAACATCTGAAAACTATACTTTTGTATTTGTTTGATGGGCGAGTCCGACTAGCACTCGTCGTCTCATGTCGGTAAAGTACACTCCAGTTCTTCACAAGTGACTTGATGACTAAGTAACTCTACAAATTACTTGGCTTCTCGACCATACATTTTTGTTTTCTTTAGGAAATACTGAATACATGTTTTTTTCCACGCCACTGCACTGCTAGGAAATGAGGCAAAAGATGGCCAGAATCCAGACTTCAAAACTGCGGTTAGCTGGACGTCGCACGAACAGGCCATCTATTAATTCAAACTTTCCAACAATGATTTTGTAGTCCACTTGGAACAGCTTGGTATTGTTAATTTTTTGCATGCCATAATGTAATGGCTTTTTAAGGAGGTGCTGAATATTTTGTAACAAGACCATAACAACCCTTTTTCTTGCAAAATAAACTATTTGTATTTGGGCCCCGCGCGCTCACGCCTGGGCGCCCCGCAAGATAGTGCCGCTCTTTTGTTTATAATTACGATCTTTAATTAGGTACCTACTTAATGTTGATGTATAATTATAATTATTTGCAATTTTTTTGCAGTAGGTGTGAAAACCACTATGTAATCTCGGTCAAAAGTACAATAGATGGACTCGTCTCCTTCGAGGTCCTCACCTTCGGCTCGGACTTTGGTCCCACTCGTCCATCTATTGCACAATTAAGCATAATGAATAATGTATATGTATTCTGTTCACAGGCTAGTGGAGTAACAATGAGAGGCGAAATGTCGATTGATACGGCGAATAAGCTCAACGAACTCAATGCCAATGCCGTCAAGATTGTCACTCTTCTTAATGGTGAGCGCATTGTATTGGGTTTTCAGGGGTTATAATAATGGCCACTCATCTAAATTCCCACTGTTTTAATTCTCTAATTATTACTTTACCTTTAGTATATATGTGTCGAACCGGTCATTGAACAAGGTGGACTGATGACCTGGTAAAGGTCGCGTGAGTCCGCTGGATGCGGGTGGCGCAGGACCGGCCATTGTGGCACTCTTTGGGGGATGTCTATGTCCAGCAGTGGACGTCTTTCGGCTGATATGATGATGATGATGAGTGCGTATACAGGGCGTCCCACGCCTATGCCACATGGAGGGAAAGTACCTTGAATATTGTAGATGGAACATTTTACTGAAAGAAGGCATTATTTTAATTTTAAAAACAATTTAAACTGCATTCATAGATGTTTAAATAATGACATGGTTGAACCGGGAACCGAACCCGCTGAACGAGAAAAACTATTACCCTGTAGCATTATCATACCGATTGAAAGGCTTCATTATAAGGATTATTTTTTACTAAATAACATAGTATCAGAAATAAAAGGAAAACCATGAATTAGAAAAATGAAAAGCTGACATTGCTGTAAAGGACATATTAATTAATACTTACTTAAACCCGACGTGTAACTTGGTGTTATAAATAAAGTATTTGTATTTGTTTGTATTTGACATACAACTGACATTATCATATTAAAGTACCTACCTACCTATTACTAATGAATCACTACGCGCTTGAGAAGTACGCATCATTTCCCTATTATAATTTAAGTCCATGATACAATGATAAAGAGATACGTAATTAGTAGGTCCTGGTTGTATGCAACAAATCGAGTTTCTGTCCAATCAAGTTTCTGCCGTATCCTGAATCTGCCGAAAGACGCGTAAATGATTTTGTCAATGGGACTCACAATATCACATCAAATGTTATAATTCATGGTCTTCCTTTTATTTCTGACACTATGTTATTTAGCAAAAAATAATCCTTATGATGAAGCCTTTCGATCGGTATGATAAAGCTACGGGGTAATTTTTTTTCTCGTGTAGCGGGTTCGATTCCCGGTTCAACCATGTAATTATATAAAAATCTATGAATGCAGTTTAAATTGTTTTTTAAATTAAAATAACGTCTTCTTTCAGTAAACTGTTCTATTTACAATATTTTTTTATTGAATGTACTTTCCCTCCATGTGGCATAGGCGTGGGACGCCCTGTATATCGGTATGTATGTAAATATACTGAGGTAAGTACTAATTACCACTTTTGTCTAAGACGAACTCTTTATAATTTTCAAGGTTCAAAATCAGGCTTTTTTATTTTTTACTTTTCTAACTGTATTTTTATCATTTGCAGAACCAAATGAAGCCAACATTGCAGCTTCAAAGAAAATAGTCGACGTCATTGTCAGAGACATGCCCACACTCGTTGCAGGTAAAGATATTTACGAGTCATAGAACTTCCAGTCCAAGTTAGAAATAAAAAAAACTATTCGCCTTGAGTGAGATTTGAATCCGTGACGTCTGCATTCTGTGCATTGCTCTGAAGCAACTCAGCAATCGTGGGCTCCTCTCGTGGTGACGAATCTTTCAATCCCTTCACTCTTCTAATTACATATTAGGGAGGCTCGCAGTGACATTTGTAATGCTGATAACCCATAAAAAATTACATATTTACATACAAACAAACAGTGCAAGTTAATATGAAGCTTGTAATAAGCCCTCTTTTATGGGTCAACTTCCAAGCATAGACCATGTTGTCCGTGTTGTAACAATTTATGTACAAAAAGTCATTTTGTCTCTTGGCTAACGGAACAGAATGACAACAAAAAATTGTTGGTTACAAATACCAGTTTAATCTCATTTATTTTTCAGGTGTGAAACATGTCATAGATCAACAAACTGACGAGGCTGCGAAGAAAAAACTGACGTTTGAGCTGAATGAGCTGTGCGACAACGTCACTCAGCTTAACGGCTTCTTGGTAAGCAACAACCTGTACTTTTTTTATAAAAGGCTGACCAGTGATTGACCCCAGTCTATCGTGACTGACGACCTGGCAACAGGGCCTAATATGAAGTTCACTGGTTCAGTAATAGCCTTTCCGGGCACCGTATAAGTGGCAACGCGTTTGATATTATTCTGGAGTAGCACGGTTTCGGTTCCTGCTTTCTATCAGCAAAATGCAAAGGCAAAAAAGCTCCTTCAGCACGGACAGTGTGACAAAATACGAAAGGTCAGATTTAAGATCTTGATTGTGTAAGTTCTAAATCAATGAACTTTATTCTGCAAGTAGGCCAATGGCACTTGGAAATTAAAAATCTACCAGTGTTTCTAAAACAGGAGACTAATGTCAATAGGAAATATTTGCACAGTTGTAAGTACACAAGATGATAATTAACATAAAATAAATTGAATGAAAACTACGTTACTTAAATCTAAAAAAGGCCCTCGAGGCATTGTACTGAGGATGCTGGCGGCATTTCCTCGTCGAATTGCAATGCTGATGTGTTGCGCAAGAAAGCCGCCAGCTCTTCGGTCACCAGTTACATCAACCAGATGTACAGTACACATACTTAGTCCTGACATGGCGACCACTCGCTTTGAGTCGGTATCGTAGTTAGTTGGTCAGTGAGTACTTCGTAGTAAGTAAGGGTGCTCCGACATCTGACCACGTTCTAACACCTGGACTTCATTTTGCAGAGCCTACAGCAAGCCCAAGAGTCTGCCATGAGGATAGCAGATCTGACGACGCAGATGTATTTCGCTCTTGACTCCCGTCTCAAGAGGCGAAGCCAACTAGTCAGGGTAAGATCAAACATCATAACCCACCTAGCGTTTTCTCAGTTGTACTCTAAAGGGGCCCAGGCCCCGTAGCGTGGATGGCCTTATCACGGGATAAGTGACAAGATAACAGCGTCGTCTCGTTCTATCGAACGGTGTCAGCCAGGGACGGATGCTCTATCTTGTCACTTATCGCGTGATAAATCCATGCTACGGGGCCAGGTTCCGCTTCACCTAACCCCTAGATTTGGTGAACGCAAATAGTTGCGCTGCGCCTACCATCTGATCTTCCAGCTCAGACGGAAAACTAGACCTTGTTGGAAAACGAGACAAAAGGACCTATATAAGGATATATAAAACCTGATCATCATTAGGATCCGGTCGTTATCAGTCCGACTGGTCGCAACGACCGGTTAGCCTAATGTTTAGTGACGCTGCTTGCGAAGCTAAAGGTCCTGGGTTCGAAGCCCGGTAAGGGCTAATATTTGTGTGATGAGCATGAATATTTGTTTCTGAGTCTTGGATGCTTTTATCTATTACATATATCGTCGTCGTCCAGTATCCATATCACACGCCTTATTGAGCTTACTATGGAGCTAGATCGATTTGTGTAAGATTATCGCCTCATATTTATTTATTTGTAATCTATTCCAGTATTTATGCAGTATAAATAAGAGCGTTGAGAAGTATGTGTGGAGTGAAATTGAGTGATAGAGTCAGAAACGATCTCAATATTGTGTGCAAGTTTTTTTTATTCTAATGTATGAAAATTATGTATTACTTAGTACATTAGTATTGAGAAATAAACTATCTGAATCTGAATCTGAAACAGTGTGATAAGAGATAAGTGTGGAATGGATGGAGATATAGTCACGAAAAATGAGAAGGGTATGTTAAGGTGGTTTGGGCATGTAGAGAGGATGGATGAAAGAAGATTAACGAAGAGAGTGTATATAAAGTGGAAGGGCAAGTTGGAAGGAGAAGACCTAGGCGAACTTTCTCCGATTAAATTGGAGAAATCTTACAAAAAGGCCAGGTCAAAAGTACCCTAAACCGACGATTATGTATGAGAAATGTTATGAAAGTGAGTGAAGCGAAAGTGGCTTGTCAGGATCGTAGCAAATGGAGATCCGTGATCTCTGCCTACCCCTCTGGGAAAGAGGCGTGATTGTAAATATGTATGTATGTAATCTATTCCCGGACTAATTTTATAATTTCCAGTTGGTGGAACGTTCATTGACTTATTTAATTATTCTTTACTATACTAACCTACATGTCTTAATTTTCCTAGAACTCCCGTCAAAGCTTTATCGAAGACGAAAAGACTCAAGCTACGCTGCACCGTGCTTCCTTCATCAACTGCGTCGGCGCAGCCAATCATGCAATAGACGATGCGAGAGACATCTTAATGATGGTAATAAGAGCATACTATTTTATTAATGATCAACTAACTAAAATGTACTCAATAAAAGAACAAAATTTAACTCTATACTTGGCGGTGGCAGTGTATCTTTAAAGGCACTAAATTTTTGGTCATATTTATTTTACGAATAATTTATTTTTTGTAATTCTATACAACGCGATCAATGCAATGAACTCGCGATTGTTTTTAATTTTGCCAAGTTTAGGCATTTATTTCAGAATTAAACAACAGATGGTTTTATCAGTAAAGAGCGATTTCTCCCACATTTTCCTTTTGTAACCTTATGGGAACAGACTTAAAAACAAACAACTTTTAAAAAATGCGAGAAAATATTGCTGGCCGTTTAAGAATTGTACCACGGGTGATCAAGTTCTTAATGAATTGAATTAATGTTTTCAGAAATATGAAGGGCCCGCTTTAAATTCCAATGATGTAGATGCACTGGAACGCTCGGCGCGCGACAGGCTGGCTAAACTAAACGGGGCCATCGCTAGACTAGCTGCTGCGCATTCTGGTGAGATACGAGTATTTACTTGATTTACTGTAATAAAGTTGGATGGGACAGGACACCCTCAGAATGAGTTTCAATGATAATCAAAATAAATTGTTTATTCAATCAGTTATTGCACTTAACGTAAAGGAGCAGAAATATTTGACCTTTAATTTCATCAGCGACGCTTATTACAATCGGGAGAACATAAGCAGTGGCTATGAGGAGGAGACACTGAAGAAATTTTCGTAATTATACATTAATATTTTTTTAGATCCTAAGAACATAGACTACCCAGCTGCTGTTAGCGCGATGAATGCAATCAAAAAACTTACACCGGAATTGGCGAATGGTAATTATGTATTCACTTTTGAGGAATAAGGGTAATAATAGTTTTGAGACTTGTTATTTTTAAAGACTAATTAACACTTAACAACACAGTAAATTTTGCCAATGAAAATGATGATAAATCCAATAAGGGATCAAAGTATTTTAATGACTATCGCGATACGTTTAAATAATAAATGGAAGTAATATTGGCAACATAATAACATATAGGCAAACAAGGAAAGCCTACTCTGATAATAGAAAAAGGCTTAGGCCAAGAAGATCGTAGTATTCGATAGGATAATAAGGAGACAATATTTACTAAAAATGATGTTAATTTAATTACAGATGTGCAAGTGCTTAGCGCTGTGAAAGATGGTAAGGATAGAACTCATCTGATCAAAGAGATGCAAGAGCTGTTGGACGCTACTGGGATGATTTCTCAGAATATAGGCAGTGACGACTTGCAGGTAAGGACTGAAGTCCGAAATATCTATGCCTTCAACGGTGTAAGGAAGTTACAGATCAGCCTCTGTAGTAATAAAGTTAAAGATTATTCTATTCTGAATATATTATTAGCCCTTTCCTGGAAGATGTCGAAAATAATGCCAAAGTAAAAAAAGTATTATTCTCGTGTTTAATATTGTATTCTCTGAAATGTTTATTGCAGAATTATTATTAGAATTAAGGTTTTGGTAAATCGTTTAAAATTTTTAGTAAGTAATCACTCAGTTTTAATTTTTTGTGACTCACTGATCATTTTTTGCAGAAAATCCAAGACGAGGCCGATAAATTCGCTAAAAAGTCTCGCAGACTGCAATTTATTTTTGGACATGGAGTACATCCAGACAAAGAAAACGAGGTACATATACAACAGAAAGCTTAAAATAACCAGAATTCGAACCCATAACCTACGGAAGTTTGAAATGGTCATTAATAAAATATTAGTCAGAGTCAGACCTAATCAATTTTCTTTCCCATTCAATTTATGGTCGATAAGTGGCAAATGGCGATTGGATTTTTTTGAATTTGGTATCGATGATGTTTTTGGACAAAATGACTCTCCAGAATTTTTGGATATATACTCCTCGAGTCACAATAAATGGATATAACTTGTCTTCTTTCTTTATTTTTCTATTATTTATTTTTTCAGTCTTATATTGATATTTCTTTAATATTTCTACGTTTCTCCAAATTCTCTACACCAACTCAACAGGCTCATATACCAAACTACAAAAAAAAATCGTGGGTCCAAATGACTCCCTTCGTTACTACTTACATCTATCATTTCCAGATCATAGACCTGACCAAAGAAGTGGACGATAAGACTCGCTTACTAGTAGCAACGGTTAACCAGCTCGCTTGCGAGGTCAACGACCCCGCCTCCCCTAAGGTCCTGTACGCTGCACATAAATGTGCCAATGCTGCTGTCGGGCTGACATCTTGTGCACAGGTAAGAGCGTGTAGATGTGATTGTAAACAATCTTTGTATTATGTTCTACAAACTTACGTGCAGGGTTCGGGGAGTTGAAAGTCCAAATAACACACACTAGTTGTTGTCTTAAGCGGTATAATAGTTCCATAAGCACACACAAGCATATAGGTAGGCACACAGTAAAAGAAAGCACAAGAAAAGCGAAAGGTAAGCGAAATGTTTAGAGCGCAAGGCGGCGTGCGTCTAGCGTTGAATGCGGTAGCGGACTGCTGGAGGTCGCGGCTCATAGCCGCCGGGCGCCGGCGCATCATTGCAGCGTGCGTGACGTCACGAAGACCCGTTGGTGTGCGTTGACATTGGAATCGACACGGCCGGTAATGGTGAGTACTTTGTGTCGATAATTAGCTTTATAATATTTATATATTTACTGTTTGTTTATCCGTTTGTATTTATTTATGCTTATGTTTGTGTGTATAATATATATAAGTTTATTTTTACATGTTAAGTATAGATAGTTGTAAGGTTGAGTTTTATATAATTAAGTTTATCATAGTTATGTATATAAGTAAATATTATGTATTTATTAGTATATACATATAGGTGGCACCGCCACATCAGTCCCCTCCAGAGACCGTCTCACGGGCGATAATAATCTGGAAAGGTAACTTTTCGGCCTGATCTGGTTTGCCTTATTACCTTTTTATCTTTTTCTGTTTCTCTTAATTTCTCTTTTAGAGGTATTTTCTTCTCTTTATCTGGTTTTATCTCCTTCTCTTTTTCAGGTTCTCTCTCCTTCTCTTTTTCAGGGTATACTTGCTTCGTCGCAGGCCGTGGCATCGTCTCGGTAAGTAAGTATGCCGGCTTCAAGCGGTCAATAGATACGGTGTTAGTCTTTCCTTTTACTTGTAACTTGAAGAACTTCTCTCCTCTTTCTAGCACTGCATGTGGTCCCGTGTATGCTGCCTTTAGCGCACCACGCACTGCGTCTTCTCTTAAGAAAACGTGGGTGGAAGATGCTAAGTCTTTGAATATAAATGTCTTCTTCGAACCATGCCTTGAGGTAGGCACAGGTTGAAGCTTCTGCATTATATTCTTTAGGCGGGCAGTGAAGTCGGTAAGATCGGATGTTGTGTCGGTGCTAGGATGGAAGAATTCCCCAGGCAGTCTGAGTGGTTCGCCATATACCAATTCTGCGGATGAAGTTTGCAGCTCTTCTTTGTAGGCGCTCCTTACGCCCATCAGGACTAAAGGTAAGGCTTCTGTCCAGCTTTCTTGTGCATGACAGGTGATTGCTGCCTTCAGCTGCCTGTGTAGACGCTCAATCAATCCGTTAGAGGCCGGATGATATGCGGTGGTGCGTCGATGCTTGAAACCAGATATCTTCGCCAGATACTTGAAAAGAGCAGACTCAAATTGTGCTCCTCTATCCGTTACGATGTCAATAGGGCATCCAAATCTGGAGATCCAAGAAAGTAGAAGAGATTTTGCTACAGTCTCTGCTGTTATGTCCATCATTGGTATAGCTTCGGGCCAGCGCGTGAAGCGGTCTATGGCTGTGAGGCAGTATTTAAAACCTTGAGATGGAGGCATTGGTCCTATGATGTCGATGTGCACATGGGTAAATCTAGTTTTAGGTAACTGGTAAGTACCCAAAGGTGCTTGGACATGTCTGCTAATCTTCGACTTCTGGCAGGGTACACAGGCGCGAGCCCAGTCGCGACAATCTTTGTTTACGCTCGGCCACACAAATCGTTCAGCCACGAGTCTTGCGGATGCCTTAATCCCTGGGTGGCTGAGTGAGTGCAGGCTATTAAAAACTTGTTGTCTGTGCTCGGGTGGTACGTATGGCCTGAGAGTCGAAGTGCTGTCATCGCAGTATAGTGTTGTGGTTGTCCCTGGTATCGTCAGTTTCTTTAAGCTGATGTTGTAATTTCTGTCCCCATTTAAGATCTTCTTGAGCTCTTGATCAAAGTCTTGTGCTTCGGCGAGTTGTGACAAATCGACTGGCATCTCGAGTTCCTCAATTCTTGATAACGTGTCCGCGACAACATTGTTTTTTCCTGAGATATGTTTTATGTCAGTTGTGAATTGGGAAATGTAATCAAGATGTCGGAATTGCCTCGGTGAACAATTTGACTTGTTTGTTGTAAACGCGAAGCATAAGGGTTTGTGATCGGTGAAAACTGTGAATACTTGCGCTTCCAACATGTGCTTAAAATACTTGATCGCATTGTATATAGCCAGTAGTTCTCGATCATACGGCGAGTATTTCTGCTGTGCTGTACTTAGCTTCTTGGAATAAAATGCAAGTGGCTGCCAAGAGTCTTCTATCTTCTGTTGGATCACCGCACCCACAGCTGTGTCAGAAGCATCTGTTACCAAGGCGAGGGGAGCATAACATTGCAGTCTGGGTGGGCTAAGAGCGCTGCGTGGCAAAGGCTAGTTTTGCAGTCGAGGAAAGCCTTCAGTTTTTCGTCTTTCAGGTCGACTGGGTGTGATCCTTTTACGGAGCCGGTGAGCAGCTTGTGTAGTGGAGCCTGGAGTTGAGCAGCTTGAGGGATAAATCTACGATAGAAGTTTATCATCCCAAGGAACCTTCTTAGCTCTTTGACAGTTTTCGGTGTAGGGAATGATTGAATGGCTTCAACTTTAGTTTCCAGGGGTTTCGTGCCGTCAGCTGAGATGTGATACCCCAGGAACTTGACTTCAGGAACTCCGAAGACGCATTTGGATGGATTGATCACGATCCCGTATTCCTTCAACCTCGTGAAGAGCTGCCGCAGATGATCTTCATGTGTTTCATCATCAGGCGAGAAGATGAGAAAGTCGTCTAAGTAGGCGTAAATAAAATCCATACCTCGTGTGACTTCGTCTACGAAGCGCTGGAACGTTTGACCTGCATTCCTGAGTCCAAACGTCATGAATGGGAACTCGTACAGGCCAAACGGGGTCGAAATAGCAGTCTTCGGTATGTCCTCATCGTTGACCGGAATCTGGTTGTACGCCTTTACTAAGTCGATTGTCGAGAAGACCTGGCATCCGGCGAGCTGATGAGCGAAGTCGTGAATGTGGCGTATTGGGTAACGATCAGGTATTGTTCGTGCCGTTCGACCACATGGTCTCCAACCATTATCTTTTTTGGGTGCTAGATGTAGTGGTGAAGACCAAGGGCTCAACGACGGTCTTGATGTTCCACATTTGAGCATGGACTCAAATTCCTGCTTAGCTATCTTGAGCTTATCCGGTGCTAACCTTCTGGGTGTGCAGTGGATTGGTGGGCCATCAGTGGTTTTAATATAGTGGACCGTGCTATGTTTGACTTCCCGGTGTACTCCTGGTGGACGTGTGATCTCTGGAAAGTCTCGCATTAAGTCATTATACTTCGACTCACCAAAAGATGTCTTGATGGATGATATGATGTCTGCCGATGCGGATGATACTGCCATCGTAGAGAGGGATGTCGTGTTGTCCATCAAGCGTTTGTGTCGGCAGTCGACGACTAAATTGTAGAAAGATAGGAAGTCGACTCCTATTATTGCTTTTGTGACGTCGGCCACAACAAATTGCCAACTGAACTCCCGACGAAGGCCGAGATCCAAATGTAGTTGTGCGTGGCCGTAGGTGTTGATGACAGATCCGTTGGCGGCATAAAGTTGGTATTTGGTTTTAGGTCGGTGTTCACGAAGGGCTGTCCGTGGAAAAACGCAGAGATCGCTGCCTGTGTCAACGAGAAACTGCATTTTGGTACAACGGTCTGTTACGAACAGGCGACCGGAGCTTGAGCAATCGTTGGCCGCCATTATCGACTGCTCTGACCGTTTCCCGAAGTGAAATCACAAGGCTTGACGCATTTCGTTGCTTGTGACTGAAATTTGGAATGATACCAGCATACGGGCCATCTGCGGTAGCTTGATTGGGACCGATTTTGATTAGCCCCACGACTGCGGCTGCGGTTGTCCCTCTGTGGTCCATTATGCCTACTCCTGGGCCGAGATCTCGAGTTCAGCTCCGCTCGCATATCATGCATCTGCCTAGTTAATTCGGCTATTTGATTAGCCATGAAGTCAATGGTAGCATTATGAGTCGTAGCGCTGGTGGACGTACTTGCTACCTGCGGGCTAGGAGGAGTGAGGTCCCAAACGCGGTCCGCGGTACCTGCCAGGGCCTCGAGTGTCTGCGGCGTCGGCTGCGAAGCTATTGCTGCCTGGATGTTCATGGGTAAGCGATTAATCCATATTGTTCTCAATAGATCTTCATGTACCTGTGGACCAGCAAGATGTTGGAGATGTCGCAGGAACTGTGATGGTTTACGATCTCCTAACTCTTCGTGGATCAACAATCTCTTCAGTTCCTTCTCTCGGGACGCTGACAACCTGGATATGAGCTCGGTTTTTAGCTTTTCATACTTGTTAGTAGCAGGCGGGTTGACAATAATGTCCTTAATTTCCGCGGCGTACTGATGATCTAGCTGTGACAGTACATAGTAAAATTTTGTCGCGTCGGCTGTGATGTTGGATAACACAAACTGACCTTCTACTTGTGCAAACCAAACAGCTGGTTCTTGTGGCCAAAATGGTGGCATTCGTACTCCGACTCGGAATGTGTCGGCACCATTGGACAACTGCGCGGCGGGCGGCGGTGGCTGTGCCGCGGGAAGTTCCATAGCGGGTGGCGCTACCAGTGCTTGCGTTGGTATTTGTGCGCCTTGAGCAACATTATTTCCTACCCCGTCAACCATTTGCACTCTTCAGTAAGGTTACGTTTAAAGTTCAACCAAAGGGGTCACCAGTGTAGATGTGATTGTAAACAATCTTTGTATTATGTTCTACAAACTTACGTGCAGGGTTCGGGGAGTTGAAAGTCCAAATAACACACACTAGTTGTTGTCTTAAGCGGTATAATAGTTCCATAAGCACACACAAGCATATAGGTAGGCACACAGTAAAAGAAAGCACAAGAAAAGCGAAAGGTAAGCGAAATGTTTAGAGCGCAAGGCGGCGTGCGTCTAGCGTTGAATGCGGTAGCGGACTGCTGGAGGTCGCGGCTCATAGCCGCCGGGCGCCGGCGCATCATTGCAGCGTGCGTGACGTCACGAAGACCCGTTGGTGTGCGTTGACATTGGAATCGACACGGCCGGTAATGGTGAGTACTTTGTGTCGATAATTAGCTTTATAATATTTATATATTTACTGTTTGTTTATCCGTTTGTATTTATTTATGCTTATGTATGTGTGTATAATATATATAAGTTTATTTTTACATGTTAAGTATAGATAGTTGTAAGGTTGAGTTTTATATAATTAAGTTTATCATAGTTATGTATATAAGTAAATATTATGTATTTATTAGTATATACATATAGGTGGCACCGCCACAAGCGTACTGGAAATACACCCCAGAGCAACAGAGAATTAATACTGGTCAATTTGTACAGAAGTTCAATACAAAGTGTAGCCATTTTAATGACTGTAATTGAACTTAAAAATCAAGAAATAGAAGGGATCAAATTTGTTTTAGATGTACGACATGAGCTAGCGAATCCGTCAATAGCAAAAGAAGGGCGGCTGATGAAGTGTTCAATAAGATTTACCTAGGGCTATCATCATCCTTTGAATCTATTACAGACTATCCAAGCAGTGTCAAGTAGGGAAGACTGCAGCTTTTATGACTGTGTTAGTTAGGCTATTTTATAGATATGAGCATACAAGTTTATTTTAATTACCATAGGTACAAACAATTTAATCAATTTATCCGCGTAGCTTCTTAACAAACCATTCATATCGATGTATTTATTACATCCATACTCGCAGCTCACAGCATCTTGTCTCCACGAGCCTCACTGCCGAAGTGCACTATCAGCAGCCGTCGGGGACCTTGCATCCTCAGAGAAACTCCTGGACTCAGCCTACAGACCCTTACTTGAGCACCCTGAGGGTCGCAACCGTTCAGACTCCATCAAAAACCAAAGTGCTGAGCTTAGGAAAGCTCTGGACAGACTTAGGAATGTGTGCAGTGAGTTGGATGGTAAGTTTTTGATTTGGTCTTCTATAAGCGGTGATGTTGATTTTTTTGGTGATTATTACAATGGCTCTCCGACCGAAAGCGAGCGTTGGCCTCCAACACGAGTCATAACCACTTGTCTCGATCTTATTTTTTTTTCAAAACAGTTACCTACACACGTTACCCACTTGATTTCGAGCATAAATTATACAAAAAACAAACAGTTCATGAGTGTGAGACCAACAAGATTGTCCACAGAATACTAGATTATTTATTAATTAATCTACTGTATTTAGCGCTGGGTAACAAAAGACTGTATTAAGTGAAAACAAAGTATTTTAAATAATATTCCTCAGGTGACAATGCGGACGGACCAGAAGCAACTGAACGCAGGAGGCTCCAGTTTGTAACCACCATGTCTGGTGCACAGAAGTCTCTGGACGCATGTGACAAGATCCTGAAAGATGTAAGCTAGTCAAGATCTACAATACAACCTGTAGTTATGACAGTTCCTAACACCCCTTAACACTTTTTTACTGGTAGAAAAATTATGCACCATGCAGCCACGCGCAAAGGTAGCTTGAACTATTTTTAAGATTTTAATGATTTCAGAAATATAAAGGGCCAGTGTTAAGTCCGAAACAAACGGAGGAACTAGAGCGATCGACTCGTGACAAGCTCGACAAACTCAACGAAGCCATAGCTCGACTTGCTTCCGCGCATGCAGGTAAGTTATTACCAGGATTTATTCAATTTTACACCTGGGCTCATATGGATCGTTCAATATATGAGGACGTGCCGGGACCCACATTATTAGTTTGTGTTTAGTCCAAAGCGCAGGTGGAAGAGGGGACCCGTGTAGTCTGTGGCAAGAATAGGTCTACGGTCTCCCCCAACGATTGTAAAGGCACTCATAGCATTCAACTAACGACTACAGGGAAGATGGAAAATTAGGATGACCTACAATACTCCAGCGAAAATACGGTTTTGAAAAACATTAATTTATAATAGCGTTTTTTGTTTATTTAATTTTAAAACGTTATTCTAAGAATCCAACAAACTTTCCACCCGGAAGTCATTATATAAATTTAAATGAAGCATGCATTGTCTTTTTTAGTGTATGTGATGTGTATCTTGAATATTATAGAACAAATGTAAATAAACAAAAATAAAAACATTTCTTAATATTTTTTCTGACTTTTAAGAAGCTAGTTAAGCTGTAATTTTTTTGATGTCTGAATTTTTTTTGGATTTTGTGTCTAACTATTTCCCTGATAGTATAATACTTATATATCCATTACTAAGAAATATCTGCTATTTAAATAATTATTCACAAAATTGTCATATTATCCATACAACTTGTCAGTTCATTGACTGGACTACAAATAGAAAAATTTTATCTGTACTTTTTATGTATTTATTTTATACCCCTAATACGAGTCGCGCAGTATGCTGTCCCGCACACCTCATTGGATCCACAGAAAACCAGCGCTGTTGGAACTGCTATGTCAATTGCATTGCTGAGTGGAGACCATTTCGGTAGCACATTCCTGTTTGTTAGTTCATAAGGTGTATTATGTGAATGCATGTGTATATAAACGTCTTCTATTCTATTCTATCTATATAACCCAGTCAACCCCCGGCCGGCTGGCATATTTTCTCGACGAAAACAAACGAAAATAAAGGTCCCCTTCCACCTACTTCAAGGATAGAACGACCATTATCAGTGTAGCTTCTACTGCATTAATTGTACATGCCATCTCTTAAAAATCGATTTACATGACCAGTGTTTTAACCAAACGGGTTGAACTAGAAACATGATTAATGAACTTTTATTTCAGATCCGAATAACATTGACTACGCAGCTGCTGACAGCGCAATGTTAACTATCAAAGAACTTGTTCCGGAGTTGGCGCATGGTAAATATTATTTTAAGTACTCAAATGTAAATAATAAACCATTCAGTAACTTCGATCAGTAAAGAAACTGATGTAAACCTCTGTTCTAATTCTATAAATAGTTTATGTAATGATAATTGTTCAGTCCTTGCCTAATGCCGGCCTAACTGAACGGCGCCTCACTATTTTCGTGGGTCATATAGTGCCAATAATGACTTTCAAAAGTGTGAAAATATGATTAACTTTATGCCAGTAATGCTGGCTACAATATTTGAGGTTAACTTACTGGATTCCCGGTGACACGATATTTGTCAATCCTGTCTAGTTTCCGTCAAGGTCCAGTCAAAGTCAAGTTAAATCAAGTCTCCTAAGCTGGTCTCCAGGGCTCCGCGGGGCATGCCAGCAATGCGCGGTTCCGTCACAGCTCACAGCACCAATTGTCACTGTTTTCACCAAATGTTAGACTCGGCCTCAATGGTAGGCCTCCAACACGAGTCCTTTAACACTTTCACCAAATATCCAACAAAACTCGAACACTATGTGTCGGCAAAGCGAGTTATTACCACCTAACCAAAAACGGTACACGTTGTTCCGTGAATTTTTTTGACAAGTCAAGTGTCACTGTCAAAACCAAATAGGCGCGTTCACAAAGCCGCTTACATAATAAATAAATAAATAAATAAAATGTGTTTATTTCGGACATGGTTCATATAATGTTAGTTTTACAATCTTATAATATAATGTTAGTAATTTATTAGCTGTAAACGGTCTGGAAAACGCGCGGTCCGAACAATAATGATGACGTTAATGATAAGTATGATGATCATAACGATTAATTTGATTCAATAGATATTGATGACTGTTGAATTTCAGGTGCACAAGTACTGAGTGCTGTAAAAGACGACAAGGATAGAAAGAGCTTGATAAAAGAGATGCTTGAGCTACTAGATTCTACTGGAATGATATACCAGAGTATTAACGCTAATGACTTGCAGGTAAGATGCAAAATATGAAACAGAACAAGCGAAGTTTTTAATAGTTTTTATTCAAAATACATGGGTCTAAATAATACTCCATGAGTCGAATTTACGGTGATAAACTGCTAAAACTGTTAGAAAGAAAACAAATATTTGGTACCTTGTTCAAGAATAATATGTGAGCTACGGTAGCCTAGTGGTTCAGGCTGTCAAGCGGCGGTCGTGGGTTCGAATCTCGGCTCGTACCAATGAGTTTTTCGGAACGTATGTATGGTATTTTTACCGTTAGCTTTTCGGTGAAGGAAAACATCGTGAGGAAACCGGTCTAATCCCAATAAGGTCTAGTTTTCCCGCTGGGTTAGAAGGTCAGATTGCAGTCGCTTTCGCGTAAAACTAGTGCCTATGCCAAATCTTGGCATTAGGTGTCAAAGCGGACCCCGGGCTCCTTTAGGGGCACAACCGGGAATAACGCTAGGAGGATGATGATGATTCAAGAATAATATATCCTTTTTGATCATTTTTGTTAGTAGTTTTGCCAGACGGTGGTTGGTGGTTGAGGATAGTGTCCACTGCCTGGCAATAATTAGAATGTTGATGGGAGAGTAGACAGGGTGAGTGTGGACTTCACCCCAGAGGGGTTTATGGCAGTCCACACTCAGAGAGAGACTCTGAAGTACTGTCAACACAATGGTAGATCTTTATTCATTAACTCACACGGTATATATACGAGTTGCTACATGTATCATCATTCGCACATCTCGCACGTACTTAATCTACGGCACGTATTATACAATATCTAATCGCTAATTTAGAATGTGCCTTGTCGGCACAGTAGTTGTTGTCCTAATCGTAATAAACAATTATTTATTTGCAGAAAATGCAAGAAGAAACCAGTAATTGCGCTAAAAAGGCGAAAAGATTACAATTCATTCTTGGACAAAGTGATGGTAAGTAAAATATTATTTCTGAAAATATCAGTTTCCTATTTCAGTTTGTTTATCGTCCTATATTTCGAAGAGGATACCGCAGTCAGGTGTTTTGATAATTATATCGAGCCGGTTATGTTCTACTGCTGGACAAAGGCATCCGCCCTCTTTTTCCATTTTCCGCGGTCTTAAACAGTATCTGGCCAGTATTTTAAAAAAGAAGTCCAAGTTATCGTCTCGTAACAAATAGTGATGTGATAATAATTATGTTTCACGAGTAGTGACTTGGTGAGGAACAACAAAAGAAAAAAAAGCGGCCAAGTGCGAGTCGGACTCGCACATGAAGGGTTCCGTGAAATAAATTGCGGTTTACGATTTATGACGTATTAAAAAAAAACTACTCATTAGATCTCGTTCAAACCAATTTTCGGTGGAAGTTTACATGGTAATGTACATCATATATATTTTTTAGTGTTATCATTCTCTTATTTTAGAAGTTACAGGGGGGGTGGACACATTTTACCACTTTGGAAGTGTCTCTCGCGCAAATTATTCAGTTTAGAAAAAAATTATGTTAGAAACCTCAATATAATTTTTGAAAACCTACCCCACACGTATGGGTTTGATGAAAAAAAAAAATTTTTGAGTTTCAGTTCTGAGTATGGGGAACCCCTAAAACTTATTTTTTTTTTTCGATTTTTGTGTGAAAATCTTAATGCGGTTCACAGAATACATCTTCTTACCAAGTTTTAACAGTATAGCTCTTATAAGTTCGGAAAAAAGTGGCTGTGACATACGGACGGACAGACAGACAGACAGACGGACGGACATGTCGAATCTATAAGGGTTCCGTTTTTTGCCATTTGGCTACGGAACCCTAAAAAGTTTCCTTGACTGTAGACCGCTGCTGTAGTCTCTACAACATTTTACTTGTAATTCTGCTCTTCAGGTTCTGACGCAGCAGGCAAACAGCAGCAGTTTGCTAACACCCTGTCCGGGCTACAGCAAACCCTGGATTCTTGCTACAAGATTCTCCAGGTGAGCAGAAATCCTTTTATTCCTCTTGTTTACTACTGAATGCGTAAAGTATACTAAGTTGGCTTTACACGCTTTACACAATAAACATTACTGTTTTCTTCCGGATAGGGCTGCCAAAAGTAGTTTTGTTTTAGCGTGAATATTTTTGAATATCTTCATTGGCCTATCCGTTTTTATCTGAAGATTCAAGACGTGAGCATGCTCATAGATGTCACAATTTTAAAATTGCCATCTTTGAGGACAAATATCTATGTACTCGTATTAGCATTGAGGTATAATGTACTAACGTACTAGAGATGACACGCCGAACAAGAAGTTTGCGCTACGCGTTGCAGTCCATGGGCTGCATCGTCTCAGTGTATTCTATGACAAGTTACCCTCCCCCCGCATGCCCCCCGCCTTGCCGGCCGGCGCCACAGACAATGTTCGGGTCGTCTTCTCTAGTACGTTAGTACATTATACCTCAATGTGTATTGGGCATGTATTCTTATTTAGAATGCCTTTAACGGGTGCATCAGTTAGTAGGGGAGAGTGGGTAGGATACGTACACTTTTTTTTGTCAGACACTTAAAAAAAAACTGTTAATAATTTTATGATAAATTCAATGCTGCTATGCACCCCGCTTATCTGGCTTTAAGGTGGTTCGATTGCCATACAAAACGTTATTTGACATTCGCAGGCTAACGGCGTGATATTTTAAGAAACTTATGTAACAAACTTTCATAAATTGACTTCCCATATGCGCCAAATTCCCCCTTTCCTAGAATAAACTTGTATAAACTAGATTAATTTGAGAAATTGGTTTGTCACGTGATATTTTGGGAAAACTATTTTTCTCATAATTAACTGTTGTTTGGATAATATAAAGCAGCATGGTGACCCTACGGTGATTTTTCTCAAAAATGGGAAACGTACGAAACTACTCCACACGTCGGGTGGCTTCGTACACTATTCTTTTTTTCCCAGGATTCATTGGATTTTCAGCTGTTTCACCTGTTTTAGTCACCTTTTAGGCATATCTTACTGACATGGTATTGTAAATATAATTACTCTTGATCTACAATGTTTTTACTTAAATGGGGTGCATTCGTACAGTATGAAATAACATACATTTTGACTGTACGAAGGTACCCCAACCAACACGATCAGAAAAGAAATCAAAATATAAAATTAAATGTAAAAGTAATTTCAAAACCATTGTTGACATATTAATCTCAAGCATCTAACTACAAACTATATAATTTTTATTTTTTTTATGCATTCAAAGGAGGACCAAAAAAAATTTTTCTGGTCGCGAAATCACATATTAATTATTTCTGGTGAAATCTGTTGCCGCACTGCCATCACTTTTTGAGGGTAGCCTATGCATATTATATGAGCAACAGTCACGCATACAAATATGAACGCTTCAGCATGTTGGATAGTCGAGCTATGACTATTGTACGAATGCACTCTGTGTACGAATCCTACCCACTCTCCCCTAAAACTATTTCAGAGACCTAATGAAGTAACGCATGAATCTATTAATTTATGTTTTCTCAAGGATCCAAACCTGGGAGTACGGACTTTACCTCTTGACCGACCTTTGTGGTTCTCTCTCGGCGAACTGAATGCTGCTATCGCTTCCCTGGTTGTAGCCACCAAAGGTAAATCATTTATTCAATTTAGTAACTTCCTTTTTGATATTCTAAATGTTTGTTTAAGTTCCATTTTCGACTAGCTTTTGACCGCGTCTTCGTCCTCGTATTTCCATATGGCCAGTCGCCATCACATACATCGGATCAAACAAGCACGTCATAAACATCGGAACACGCCTCTATTTTCAAAGCATTAGGGTGCATGTGCCGATATTATTGAACACCTACTGCAACTGGCCAACGCTAGCTGACGCGGTTTGCACGGAGCGAGTCGACGCCTATTGAAACATTGTATGAGCAGCGCTGACTAACCCGCCAGGTGTGCGCCTGCTCCGTGCACCCATATTCATACTCATACTCATACTCATTTTTTGTATACTACGACGGTGGCAAACAAGCTTACGGCCTGCCTGATGTTAAGCTGGTACCGTCGCCTATGGACACTTGTGACTCCAGAAGAATCACAAGCGCGTTGCCGACCCTTTATTCACTTGAGGATTCGCTGCTGGGATTATAAAAATATTACACGTCACATAATTATTCACAATTTCATATTATTATAATAAATTCAATTTTATAAATGTTTGTACATATCATTCAATTATTGTTTTCATAAAAATTATTTAAATTATAAAAGGCATGTCCAATTAGCCATTTTTTTATTTTTTTTTGAAGGTGTTTGTGCCTTCCTCCATCGTAATACCGAATATGCGCCTCATAGTACGTGCCTGCGCAACATCTATTTGCAAATATGCTATAAATATGTCTTCCCACAGGAGCAGCATCAATTATCGAGCTGCCATAGAAACTTTCACTTCCCTTTTGACCCGTTTAATCCATGATTTCCGGGATAAAAATGATTACAGTCCCTTATCGTGTAACCATTTGATAATTTCAACTATGTAGTTCAGAACTACATGATAACAAGGCTCGCTTGGTAGAAAATGGAACCGAAAATCCGAGAAAGAGAACCTTACTTATTACTGATAGCTGTTTTCCTCAAGACATTGTCTGGTTGACTTTCGCATAGGCCTCCCCCAGAGTCCTGCAACTGACTCTATCCAGAGCCTCTCTTCTCCACATGGCTTCAGCTTTATCTTTGAGTTCTCCTTACCGTCCTTACCTTAAATATAAGTACCTACCTAAATACAAGTCAACGCATTTAAATAGAGCTCCTAGCGCCATATTAAAGGTATGGCCGCCAGAGCTCTTTTACGTACCAGACTTGTGTAGTCAACACGGTTCTCGGAAAACAGCCTTTAGACGAAGTATAACGACCTCCGTAGCCCAGTGGGTAGTGACTCTGCCTACGAAGCTGGAGGTCCCGGGTTCGAATCCCGGTCAGGGCATTTATTTGTGTGTTTATCACGAATATTTGTTCCTGAGTTATGGATGTTATATATGTATACAAGTATCTATATGTATTTATCTATTATATATATCATCGCCTAGTACCCACAACACACAAGCCTTACTGAGCTTACCGTGGGCCTAGGTTGATTTGTGTAAGATTGTGTCCCATTATATTTAATATTTATTTATGAAGTTTACATAGGTACTATTGAATTTAACTAGACCTACGGAAAAAGTTTTTCAACATACTTAATACAGTTTTTTTTCCTTAGACCCTGAGAATCGAGACTACGCAGCAGCCGAAGCGGCCATGGCTAATATAGCGTGTATTATGCCTAATTTCGTTAATGGTAAAGATCATATATGTTACAAGTTTATCTCTTTAATAACTGCAAATGAATTGGCAAAACAGTTAGTGGACGTCACTGGGGATAGAAGAACTGGCAGCTTCCTTGCTCAACGCATAAGCATTGCTATTCAGCGAGGAAATGCTGCCAGCGTCCTCGGTACCTTGCCACAGGGGCCCATTTTAGAATTTGATTATTAGTTTTATTATTTCTACTTGTATTCTTTTTTAGGCTAGTTTAATTTCATTTTTATAATGTGTTAAGTTGTTCTTTTATATTTAAAAATAAAGTTTTTGTGGTACTACAAATAAATGTAGTGAAAAATGTGTACCTACATATTTATGTAGTTGACTTACTATCTCCCTACATTATACAAATCTGAGTAACCTCATGGCACATACCCGTTTTCTTACTTTCTTATTATTGTATTTTTCCGCAGAGGCAAAACATACATCGGCCAATTATCCTCCAGCGAAACGAGATGAAGTACGTGATAAGACCAAAGCTTTGTGCGATGCTGTACGAGCACTAGCTCTAAACGCCCACCACGGAGAGGTAATTGCATTAAAACATTATTACATTACCTTCTTTGCAGTCGGATACATAAAGACGTTTTATAAAAAAAAATATTGCTTGCAAATTGGCGCAGTCGCAAGGATATAAGGTAGAAGGTACCGCTTTTACTAAACTTATATTTTCATGTCATGAATGTCTTGAAGGGAACTTTCCAAAACCTATTCTTGGCAATGATATTGAAACTGCAGCCCATGAATGCAGCCAACAAGTCATTAACAGCCAAGCACCATACACAACCATCAAAAAGTACCAATCTCACATATATGTTTACAGGACGCAAGCCAAGCAATAGTAGATTATGCGCAGGCATCCGGTAAACTGACATACGTGTTTGACAAACATGCATTGCAGAAGAGAGAGCACGAGGTAAGTAAATAGAACATTATAGACTAGGACATTCCGTCAAATGGGGTAACATGCCACACCGTGTTACTTGAGACACCATTTTCACGACACACACACACACTGAAGTTCCTGTTCAATATTGGTGTCACAATCTCAAGTAAACCGGAGTGGATGAGACACACCATTTGACGGTTTTAATTTTGTCTGTTATGCATCTCATAGATATTTATTCTATTATTTTATGGCATTTAGAGGCAGATCAGGCTCTGCTTAAGGCCAACAAGCTTCAAAAAACGTATGACCAAAACTAAAGCACATCTGTATTTTTGCGCCAGATCATTGACTTAACAAAGAAGGCTTGTGAGGCGACTTCGGAGCTACTAGCTCATGTGTACGGCGTGGCAGCTGAAGTGGGGGGGGAGATGGGGTACGACCTTGACGTCGCTGGGACGAAGGTCGCAGAGTCGGCGCAGGACTTGCTCGCTGCTGTACAAGTTAGTATTTTACCTCTGGTCAAGAATAGGGTACTTATATACAATCTACTGCTGTGCGCAGGGCTCATTAGGCAAGATAGATCATATCGATGATTTTTTTTAAATTCGCAAAGTTTGTTGAAAGCTTAACATGTGTATCTGTGTTCCTATGTGTTTGTCTGTAGCATCGTAGCTCCTAAAGAAATGAACCGAATCCAGTGTTAATTTTTTTTTAAAGTCTTGTCTGCGTGTTCGCCAGGTGACAGAGCCACACTATATACAACATATTCGATTAAATCATATACTTTCGGAATTTTAAAATTTCTGCATAATGATGCTTTTTAGGCCAAGCAAATTAGATCCAAAATTAATTCCCATAAAGCTGGAAATCGTTTTAGTACCTTCATTTGGTCCTAAATGCATGCATATAGGACCTAATTCCAAAATATCTTGAAACAAATAATATTATTTGGTTCAAGATTTTTTTTTCTGTGCATGTAATCCGAGGTTGCACCATCCCAGGAGGTGTGCATAACTTTTGGGAGCCCAATAACCCGGAAGTTTTGTTCTTTTTTTTCAGTTTTTTGCATGTGCACTAAAACAGTAGGTACAACGGACGGAAAATGTATTCTATTCAATATAAAAGAAGATCAATAATGTGAAATTTTATTTTCTATTTTTTTATTCTATGGGTATTTCAGCAGGTATATTGTATCTAAACGACAAAATTTTCCCAGTTTCTAACCTTTGATTTCGACTATACCACTGAACCGATTTTAAAGTTTTAGATATTCATTCGACGCAGAATTTGGCCCTCTATAATATTGAATAGAATACATTTTCTGTTCGAGGTACCGTTTTTATGCTACATTTAGGACCAAATGAAGGTATTAAAACGGTATCCAGCTTTATGGGAATTCATACTTCGAAAAATTCTAATATGATTGACCCATTTGGACAAATTACTCCTAAAATTGTTTGTGTGTTTCCTCCTAAAATATGTTTAAATACTACACTACAATAACTCTAATATTGCCCAGCTAACTGCACCCACGATCCACACTACACCAAGCAAGAACGTGGTCCTTCAATCCACGGATGACCTGACTTCTGCTCTGGACAACGTGGCCCGGGTATGGCCTGCTGCCTGCAAGAACCAAGTAGATAAGGAGAAGTTAAACATACTGAAGATGCAAGCTGAAATGGATCTTAGAAATCTTATAGAAGCTCTTCGAAAAGCTCCTGAACCTCAAGGTGAAATCATCATCCTCCTAGCATTTTCTCGGTTGCACCTTAAAGAGGCCGGGTCTGCTTTGACACCGAATGCCAAGATTTAGCGTTAAAATTAGTTTTATAAAAGTAACTGCCATCTGACCTTCCAATCCAGCGGGAAAACTAGACCTGAACGTAATAAAGTAGTTTTCAGATTTAATTTCTCACCCGGTTTTAAGAAAATCGCGAAATTGTATAAATTTGGTTTAAGCCGTGTGTGACGTCAATACTACGACGAAGGTGTGCAAGCTGCCATACAGAGCCGTAATGTTGACATCATAATTTTTCAATTTGATATTTCTGAATGAAAATTTCAAAAGAGGGAGAAATAAAAAAACATTTTCTAGCGAAATAAATCATAAAAAGGCCCGCTTGAAAAAATTAAATTTGGTCAATCAGACCGGTTTCCTCACGATTTCTTCCTTCACCGAAAATCTACTGTTATCTTGCTTGATGAATTTTATGCATGACCTTATACTTAGTGTTGAATTAGAATAACACAACTCTCTTTTTTCCCGTTCTACCTATCACTGCAATATCACATTTTCTCCATCTTTAAATATACTATTGCTAGAAGTGTAGAAGTGTCAGCCAAAATGCAATTTCATCTGCTCTGCATACCTCTTTCGGGGATAGGGGCGTGAGATAATCTAAGTATGTATGTCGTATGAGCTTATGTAGAAACTCTTATTATCAATAATCAACAGCAAATCTGACGATAAATTTTCCTGTTTTAGTTTTTTCAGTGGAAAACCCAAAATTGGAAAAATCCTCTTTAGACGTCAGTATTGAAGCTAAGCGCTCCGATCTTTTCGCGTCACTGTCGCAGGCGCAAGAGGCCATATACCAGGTACTATCACACATTTTTTTTTTATTTTCGTCTTGTATATATGTGTTAAAGATAATTTATTTGTAAGTTGAAAAGTATGTACTAGGAATTCACATCTAAATTGGTTTTTTTGCAGCCTGTGTCGTCAAAACCCCTAACGCCTGCTGAAACTAAGACGCTACAACAATCGCTGGCTAATAAACTGGCGTCACTGAACGCCGCTATTGCTGGAATGATGGCGGCTACATACGCACGTGGTCAGTAGTCGCTTGTCTTTGCAATCAGAGTAAGCAATAAGACAAGTTTGTGACAAACAATAAGTTTCTGTCACAAATTTCACTTTTGGTACAAGCGTTTATTGCCGACTGTACTATTCTGCATACCATCATCAACTACCCATTGAGACGATTCTAACGAGCCCAAACTCGATGGGGTTGTGTCGTTTTATTGCGGAGTTCCTATGGCCACCTTCCAGCTCCAGCTTTATCATAATATTGCATTGTCATGCGATAAACATATTCATGCAAAACTTCAGCTCAATCGGAAACTGGGAAGTGGGTCAAATTTAACTTGCAAGATTTGATTACAGACCGACAGACAATGGGAGAGATGAAACTTAATAAAAGCTTGTAATAAGCATTTGATGTCTTCTTTTGATGTACTCAGCAACCACGCTTTCGTACACTATAAGGCGCAACACAACTGTACCACATCTACAACCTTTGACATCTCGAAGACCTCATCATCATCATCATCATATCGGCCGAAAGATGTCCACTGCTGGACGTAAGCCTCCCCCAAAGAGTGCCAAAGTGACCGGTCCTGCGCCACCCGCATCCAGCGGACTCCCGCGACCTTTAGCAGATCATTAGTCCACCTTGTGGGGGGCCTACCCACGCCATGCCTTCCGGTACGTGGTCGCTACTCGAGAACCTTTCCGCGCAAATGGCCATCGGTTCTACGTGCAATGTGCCCCCCGCCCACTGCCACTTAAGTTTAGCGATTCGGAGGGCTAAATATATTGCTCTATGATCTATGTTGATGAAAATAAATTCATTTGTTTTAGATCCATCGACCATTCAGTATGAGGAGGCAGAACTGTCCATGGGCGTCATACAGATACTAGTGCCAGAAGTAGTACAAGGTAATCAAAGTCACAAAACTTAATGTATTTTTCAATTAAATTCTATTATTTATTTCAAACGCGCTATCCATGGCTGTTAACCTCACAATAATTCTTACATGAGTAAGTATGTCGATTTGCTTAAAATTACTATGCGTCAAGATCACGTTTTTTGCGCTTTGCTTTAAGTAACCTGTAAGACTGCCTGTAAAACAGTTTTTGTAATTACACCCAAACTTATCCCATTTACGGCAGCGACTGCAGCATGTTGGTTTCTTGCATACTTCTCCTCATCTCACGACTCACGTCTGCCGTGA
This sequence comes from Epinotia brunnichana, assembly GCA_963854355.1. Lineage (NCBI taxonomy): Eukaryota > Metazoa > Arthropoda > Insecta > Lepidoptera > Tortricidae > Epinotia > Epinotia brunnichana. The sequence continues at coordinate 15,496,436 of OY977959.1, forward strand.
TCATATCGTCTTTCACGCAGCCCATCCACCGTTTCCCTGCCTTTTCTCTTACAACCCTCCAGAAACGTACATTCTTAAGACATGAAGTAATAATGTATTCTTCCACTAGCGGATCAATCAGATAGTGTTAAACCGTTCTTCTATTATCTAATGCTGGGCTTATCTTCCTCAGATGTAAGAAGACTGAACAGCGGTAAGAGCGACGCAGAAACACGCGCTCTGATAGAAGAGTTGAACGCTCTGTGTGCCGCCACTAAGGAGCTAGGGGGCGGGACAGTAGATGGACATCCTGAGGTAAGAATTTGTCTGTAAACTTTAAAATAAGGTATGTTTATTAATTTATTCTTTTGACACATTTAGCGGAACATGTTGGCAACATATTTACACATTTTGTATTATTATATACTTAGTAATTCTAACATAGTATACCTAATTAATTATAATTATTTGGGCTTTCACATTGCCAGTTATAAAACAGATTATTCAAAAGCCCACAAATTCTGGATTTGAAGCCCGTTATAGTTCCACAATGACCGGTCTCACACCACCCGCATCCAGGGGGCTCTTGCGACTTTCACCAGTTCATCAATCCTATTTTAGCTAAAATGCCTTTAAAATCGTTTGACATTGTTTATGTGACTTTTTGATAAAATACGTTTTAGTTAACAGAGGTTGTAAAGTTTTATGAATAAGGGGGTTTGAAATGGACGTATATTTACAGGCCCTGAAAAACGCTGCAGCCCAATACGCTAAAGCTGCCCGCAAATTAACCTTCATATGCACACCACCTACTCTAGCACAGAAGAATCAAGACCATGTGAGTATACTTTTCTGCCATTCCACCAGTCCCAGCACTTTTGGGACAAATTCCTTGCCATGTTTTAACTCCAGTCGCTTGGCGAACAAGAACCTCTACCTACTCGTGTGTCGATGGAAAATTTCCAATATCGTGAAACTTTCCCAATGGAAAGATCTCCTTAATTCCTATAGGAAATATCTAATGTGAAACTTTCTTCAATTTTTGTGTATAATTCCTGAATTTTATATTTTTGTAAATCTTCCGCAACTTGCAATTGTGAGATTTCGACAAATAAAATTCGTTTTGGACCTTTTGTGTCAGGCACTTTTTAAATTGGGTATTTGACAACAGTGAGATTAATTTGTTTTTTCATTAGCAACATATAAACATTACGAAAATACTCGGAAAACATCAAGCTTTCATTTATGTTTGCTGTTTTAAGATTTTTAATTTCATAAAAACTAAGAATAAGGACGTTGTTTCATTGTGATGTCACAACATAGTAATCCCTACAAATTCCATACTAATACTAACGGAGTGTTTTTGACGTTTCATAAAAATAAGCTGATTTGACTTTTGTCGCATACCGAATTGGCAGAAGACCGGGCGGTCGCTTTCACTGCCAGCTGCGCTGTTAGACACGCGCAGAAAACTTTATTCCAACCGTGATTCGCACGAAAAGTAAAGTGTAAAGTAGTATATCACTCACCTAGAACATAGAAGGTCTCAGATTGCAGGAATTTGACGTGCTGACCTACGCCAAAATTACATTACGACAAAATGTATGTCTTCCCCTGGCTCGAAATCGGGTTTTCCCACACACCTAGCGGGCGGTTTCCTCTTTGTGCCCAGATGACGTAAACTTGTTTGTATGTTCTCTTTCTCTTTCTTTTTTTTATCTCTTGCTATTCTATGATTTTCCAGGTATTAAAGAAAGCTCAGAACGTGCTAGATCGTTCGTCAGTGATGGTGGCAGCGGCGGACAAACTGACGAACAACGGCGCCATTGATGAGAAGGCAAAACAAGTCGAGCGAGCTGCGTGCGCGTTGCTTGTTACTACTCAGGTATGTACTTGTAACTTATACTACACATACTTATATTACACATACTTATACTACACATACTTATACTACACATACTTATACTACTACAACTTGTTACTTATACTTATACTACTACAACTTGTTACTACTCAGGTATGTACTTGTAACTTATACTACACATACTTATACTACTACAACTTGTTACTACTCAGGTATGTACTTGTAACTTATACTACACATACTTATACTACACATACTTATACTACACATACTTATACTACTACAACTTAGAAAAGTTGAAAAGCCCCCGAAATTTTCATTTCAAAGTTCAATATCTCAAAAACGGCTAAACCGATTTTGTTGAAACATAGCTAAGAACCATCTCGATCACGTCAGTTTTCGGATAAAAAAAACCGCATTCAAATCGTTCTATTCGTTTAGGAGCTACGATGCCACAGACACACACACACACACACACACAGACAGACAAACACAGAGACACGTCAAACTTATTATTACCCCTCTTTTTCCGTCGGGGGTTAAAAATTGTGATCAATCAAGTTGATGTGCCAATTGAGTTGCTTAACTTCAAACTCGGGTAAATCCAATTCTGTAATTTTGTAAGATTTTGGTATGAAATAAATGGGTAAAAAACTAGTTTTGTTATAATTTAATCGGTTTAGTATAATTTTGTCTGGTTTTTGAGAAAAATACATTTAAAATCATAATATTTTATCAAAATCAGATAAATCCATATGACAGTTTTTTTCAAATGTAGGTAAGTCCATCCAAGCCAATCAGCGAAAGAAGTTTGTTCAACATGGCTGACAATTTCTAATCGCATTTTTTTCAAATCTAGATAAATCCAGGTCTGTTAAATCAAAATTATACAAATCCACACTAAGTTCTTTCATAGATAGATAAATTACAATTGATTATGTCAAATGAAGGTAAATCCAATCTCAATTTGATTTTTTGTAAAGAATGGATGGTTTTAATGCTGAATTTGCCGAACAGGATGGTTTTATTTAAAGCTTTAGCAATAATAAAACAAAAAACTGCCTTTTAAATCACCGAATTAAGCTTATTATCACTTTTTTCAATTATCTCGGGAGTGGTTAGAGTGGATTTATCTGAGTTTGAAGTTAAGCGACACAATGGTGCCATTTATTATCATACTAGCTTATGCCCGCGACTCCATCCGCGGGAAACTCGTTTATATCGAAGCTCCATACCAACTTTCGGGATAAAAATTATCCTGTATCCTTTCCTGGGACTCAAACTATCTTTATACCAAAAATCAGCTAAATCGGTTCAGCAGTGAAGAGGCGTGAAGAGGTAACAGACAGACAGACAAACAGCAGACACACTTTCGCATTTATAATATTAAGTATGGATTATCATAGCCCGGTAAGCATAAGCTATAATATATAATAGGTATTCGTTTTCCTTTGCGCTAGCAACCCAAGCGGGAAACACGGCCAATTTGTTTTCCTATGTATGTTTTCAAGCAAACCTTGCAACGTACAGTGATAGATGTGGCGAAAAAGATCAGAAAAGCTTGTAGTGAAATCAAGCTCAAAACCATTTGGCGTGAAGATTTACTGTAGGCGCCCTCTGCCCCTAATGGGGTCATAGTTTCATCCCTCACTAATGAGCATTTTCCTTATCATTTTTTGAACTTCAGGTGACGGCCCCGACCCTCAACACGTCCCAATGCCGATCAGCGCTTCACCTGGCCGCTTCAGACCTATCCCAGGCGATTAAACAGCTGGATCAGGCGACCCACCAGGTGGCGGGAGGAGACTTGCTGTTGCAGCATCGGAAAGACTTCGATGAGGCTGTCAAGCAGTTGATGGCTACCATTGAAGGACTGGAAGGTACGAATAGTGGGGAGTACAATAAGGGTTTTGGACAGATGATAGTCCCAACCCTCAGCATTGTGGTATGCGCTTCACTTGGCTGCTTAAGACCAGTCGCATGCGATTAAACAGCTAGATCAGGCGATCCACCAGTTGAGACCTGTCCCAGGGGGTCAAACAACTGGATTAGGTGATCCACCAGGGGAAACCTGTCCCAGGTGATCAAACATCTGGATTAGGTGACCCACCAGGTAAGACCTGTCCCAGGGGATCAAACAACTGGATTAGGTGACCCACCAGGTGTGAGGGGACTTACTCTACCAGCTTCGACGAGGCTGTCAGGCAAAGGAAGGTACGAAGGGTGGAGAGTACAATAGAGTTATAAAGTAGTAAAGGCTTCGACAGATCATAGTCCCTACCTTATCCCGGCCGCTTCAGACCTTTTGCAAAAGATCCAGTAGCTGGATCACCAGCTGGTGGGGAGAGAACCTCAATGAAATTCGAAAGAGAAGGAATTTAGAATTGAACTGTGTTTTTTCAACTATCCTTCCGTTTTCTTACACCTTACTAGTTTTTTAATATCGTTTCATAGTTTTAGTGCTTGTGTAAAAAAGCTCTACAGTAATATTTTAAGTAGAGATGAACAGTGAAAATACGAAATGAGAGTAGTTAAGGTACTTATTTTAATCATCTAATTGTCTTGCAGAAGATTCACAGCAGCTCAATGCGACATCAAAAGAAATGGCCGCTGAGAAAGAGAAGAACCGATTGAAATTTATCACCTCACGTGCGGCCGCGCAAGAAGCCCTCAGATATGCCGCGCAAGAGTTGAAGAAGGTTTGATTTTGATAATTTAAATTCTTTTTTAAACATTGGCTTATTAACAATGCTATAAGCATTAGTTATTTATTAATAAATTCGATATTTAGGTTTAGGGTAAGTATCAACCAGATTTGTGTGATGCTCGAGCGAGGCTATAGGTAGACCGCTTAACTCGTCCTCTAATGACGACAACGGGGAGCGGGCGACGTGCGGGAGGCGAAGCCCGGAGCTCGCACGCCGCCCGCACCCCGTTATCGCCATACCCCTGCACCCCCGCGCCGCGCAGGCGAGGACTGATTTAAGCGGTCTACCTATAGCAAAACTGTTGGTGGTTTTATTCCTCGCCCACCGCTACTTACCATAGTTGACCATCTTCATCACCTTTATCATTCTTTCTTATACCATTGACTAAGGGTCACATGTTATTATAGCCCTCTCCATTGCCCTTTGGGTGACTATGAGCCTTCTTATGAGGCCCATTGTAAGCGACCACGTTTCAGTGCCATATGTCATCACTGGCAACACACACTGGTCAAAGACTCTCGTCTTGAGACACTGCGCACACTGGGCACATTGCATTTAGAACCGATGGCCGTTGGGGCGGAAAGGTTCTCGAGTGGCGACCACGTACCGGAAGGTGCGGCGCGGGTAGGCCCCCCACAAGGAGTCCGGTGGATGCGGGTGGCGCAGGACTGCTCACTTTGGCACTCTTTGGTGTATTATTGGGCCCTACGATATGGAACTGATGATTGATTCATTTTAAGTATTAAATACTAATCAATATTATATAGTAGTATAGGTATAGCTCTTCTTAAAGTCCACTATTGTTCTAATCATGATCAGACTACAGGACATAATGATCATTATCATTTGTATTCACAGACGGGGAAGGTGGCGCCCCTAGCTCCACCGCAAGCTGCCCAGCTTCAGTCCAGGCTAGCGGATAGATTGGCTACTTTGAATGCCGCCATTGCGACTCTTCTGACCGCCACTAGAGGTATATGACCAGACAACTTGTAGGTGTACTTTTTTATTCTCCAGTGTACCTATTCAATTATTTTTAACAGCTCTCATTATAGGTCGCTAAGGCCTTATACCACTTTCAATTAGAATTTACTATACAGAGAGATAGGGCACAGCGGAATGTCATATCTCATCTCGCTCATATTTATAGCATCCCAACAGGGGAAGTACCACCACCGCAGCTATAAATAGTAGTGGTTGGCTACTTACTCAGTAAGTATGTGGTGTTGTGTTCCTGGTGGTGAGTAATGTCTCCAGAGCTCCCAAAAATATGTTGAGAGTGAGGGATTTTATTTCATGTACAACGTTTCTAGCTGTCAACACAATGAATCTTGAAATTAAAAAAGCGGCCAAATGCATGAAGGGTTCCGTTAAATAAATTGCAGTTTACGATTTATGACGTATTAAAACAAAACTACTTACCAGATCTCGTTCAAACCAATTTTCGGTGGAAGTTTGCATGGTAATGTACATCATATATTTTTTTGAGTTTTATCATTCTCTTATTTTAGAAGTTACAGGGGGGGGGAGACACATTTTACCACTTTGGAAGTGTCTCTCGCGCAAACTATTCAGTTTAGAAAAAAATTATCTTAAAAACCTTAATATCATTTTTGAAGACCTATCCAATGATACCCCACACGTACGGGTTTGATGAAAAAAAAATTTTTGAGTTTCAGTTTTGTGTATGGGGACCCCTAAAACTTAATGATTTTTCAATTTTTGTGTAAAAATCTTAATGCGGTTCACAAAATACATCTACATACCAAGTTTCAACAGTATAGCTCTTATGGTTTCGGAAAAAAATGGCTGTGACATACGGACGGACAGACAGACGGACGGACATGACGAATCTATAAGGGTTCCGTTTTTTGCCATTTGGCTACGGAACCCTAATAAGTTTCTGTAAAAAAAAACATATTTAGTGCAAGCTTTTATTGCTGTCTGTACTTTTCTGTATACCGTCGTCAACTAATAATTGAGACAATTCTAACGAGCCCAAACTCAACGGGGTTACGTCGGTCAAGTACTGAACCTTCTGTCTTCATCATCAGATCAGCTCGATGGTACCATAATATGGAATTGTCATCCTAACTACACCTTTATCCAAAATTTCAGCTAAATCGGTTGAAGATAGCTGCTTCAAAATTGAGTTGCAAGATTCCACCCGAACGAGCATAGTTACATATTTAGTTAGTTAGGTGCAACTTAATAGAAAACTTGTAATAAAAAATCGATAACGCGCTTGAGATACTTCTGGAGTCACAAACGTGCATAAACTACGTCTACTTATACTACGGCATAAACTACGGCATAAACTACGTCTACTTATACTACGGCATAAACTACGGCATAAACTACGTCTACTTATACTACGGCATAAACTACGGCATAAACTACGTCTACTTATACTACGGCATAAACTACGTCTACTTATACTACGGCATAAACTACGGCATAAACTACGTCTACTTATACTACGGCATAAACTACGTCTACTTATACTACGGCATAAACTACGGCATAAACTACGTCTACTTATACTACGGCATAAACTAAGGCATAAACTACGTCTACTTATACTACGGCATAAACTACGTCTACTTATACTACGGCATAAACTACGGCATAAACTACGTCTACTTATACTACGGCATAAACTACGTCTACTTATACTACGGCATAAACTACGTCTACTTATACTACGGCATAGACTACGGCATCAGGCACGCCGTATTGTTTGTTGCTTGTTTGCTACCCTCGTAGTTTAAAATGGTTGATGTAACTGGTGACCGAAGAGCTGGCGGCTTTCTCGCGCAACGCATCTTGCAACTCAGCGAGGAAATGCCGCCAGCATCCTCGGTACAATGCCTCGAGGGCCGTTTTTAGATTTTACTTAGTTTTAATTTAATTTAGTTAATGTTAATTATTATATTTAGAGAATAAAAGTTTTATAAGCATTGACACTTACTATTTTAAAATGGTTACTTATTCATTTATTTGTGTAACAACTTCAACAGATCCAGAAAATCCTGATTATGTGCTAGCTGAGTCTGCCACTGCTACCATACAGGAGATTATGCCAGACTTAATCAAAGGTAAGTTTATGGTTTCCCAAGTAATCCGTTTTTGTCTAAAACAATAGCTAATTATTACATTTTATATCAAATTACCTAAATAAAGTAATAAATAAAGAATTATAGAAAACTGCCACGGGTTTTTTGACATAAAATATAACGGATCACTGACGTTTCTAAGTTCGAATATCGCTGTCATATCATCATCCTCCTAGCGGTATTCCCGGTTGTGCTGGAGGCCGGGGTCCGCTTTGACACCTAATCCCAAGATTTGGCATAGGCACTAGTTTTACGAAAGCGACTGCCATCTGACCTTCCAACCCAGAGGGAAAACTAGACCTTATTGGGATTAGACCGGTTTACTCACGATGTTTTCCTCCACCGAAAAGGTAACGGTAAATATTCCGTACATAAGTTCCGAAAAACTCATTGGTACGAGCTGGGATTCGAACCCACGACCGCCGCTTGACAGCCGCATGCCTGAACCACTAGGTTACCGTAGCTTTCGAATATCGCTGTCATAATCATATCATTTATTCCTTTAGATGGTCATAAACGGCTCATAATTTTTATTAGGTAACGATCTATTTTGGGGACCAGACGAGTGAAATTTAGAAGTGACATTATGAGCGAGTGACTCAGACTTAATCGATTATTTGTATGTCTATCATTGTGTATATTTACAGATGCTAAGACACTGCCATCAGGGAGAGACCAAGCAGCTCGCTCCAAGATGCTTGAACAACTGCAAGAGCTATGTGACGCCACTACCGTCTTGAGCAGTGGTGAAAACAGTGGCAAAGAGAAGGTAATATCTTGACAGTCAAAACTGACATATTGTCGTTCATAACATCCTAAAGCCGCCTTTATCTCGCATTCGTAGACTATTCGAAAGCTTTCAACAGCCTGTCTCATGAGTCCATCTTTACGGTTTTACGCAATCAGGATTTCGATCAAAGCTATATTTAACTCATCTCAGCCATTTATAAAAATATCACAGCCACAATTAAGTTACAGTCCTCTGGTGCATCTTTCAATATTCAAAAAGGAGTCGAACACGGAAACCCGTTGTTGCCGAAGCTTTTTACTAGCACTCTGGAACATGTCTTCCGTAAACTTGTACCGAGTTGGGGAGATAGAGGCTTAGTCGTAGGTAACAGAAGATTGACGAATCTTCCTTTTGCCGACTCTTCAATAGCTTCCGACCTACGACTTATGCTCCAAGACCTGAGCAATGCAAGCCTCGAGGTTGGACTGGAGATGAATATGACAAAGATTAAGCTTATGACCAATAGCACCGCACGTAGGATTGAGGTATACGGAGATCTTATTGCATATGTCCATGAGTTTCTTTATTTGCACCAACTAGTCTCCGTCCAGGCGCGACAGGAGAAGGAGATCGAAAGACGGTCGGATAACGCCTGGAGGAGCTATTAGTCCATGAAATATTTGATGAAAGGTGACTCCCACTGTCACTCAAGCGGAGACTCATGGTTTTAACGTTATCTCAAAAGTCCAAACTCGGCGTTTGCCAGCGAGCCATGGAGCGCAGCATATTAGGAGTAAAATTGACAGATTGCATCCGGAACACCACGCTGCGCTCCAAAATTCAAATAGTCGACGTTGTTTAGAAGGCGGCAAAGATGAAGTGGGACTGGGCTGGTCATGTCTGCCGCATGCCGAGTGAGCTGTGGGCTAACATCGCCACCGACTGGCAGCCCGACAGCTCCCAACGGAGACGTGGCATACCCCGTGGCAAACCCCGTCGGCGATGGCATGACAGGCTAGACTCCTTTTTAAAATAATGGCCGGAGACAGCTCAAAATCAAGAGAATTGGAAAAAGAGGGGGGAGACTGTGGGAAGACAGTTGCACATCGTTTTCACAACGCTGCACATTCCTTCCCCCCTGGCGCGAGACGAAGTGGGCTGTGAGCTCACCTAACGCCCAGAAGCAGCAGTGGGACACAACAGGCTCATAATAAATAATAAAAAAATCTACCGGGCCGATTTCACCCGCAGCTGCTGCATATAAAATATATTTTTTGGCCCTACCACAGACAGATGGCGAATTTTGCGGAGGAATACAGACTGTCCGCAGAGCCATATACCATGTATGGAGTAGCTGCGGTTGGAATCAGCCCGACGGAATTCGGTGGCTGAATTTGGTCGCCTGTAGTCATGGATGATTATAGCCAGTTTTAATAATCAAACTTTGCACCTATTCCTCCTTCGCATTCCTATTTGTTTCAATTGGCTTATTGTGACAGGAACTTCAAGAAGTAGTGGACAAGTTCACCAAAGCATCAGGCAAGCTCGTTTACACCTTCAACCCTCGTGCTAATTCCGCGAAGGAAGATCAGGTAAGCCACATATTTTTGTGATTAGTTCTTACTGTTTGATACTTATCGATAAAACTTTAAACGAGTGTGTAGTAAGACCTAATACACACTATCGTCTCGGGCGCACATGACGCGCAGAGTTTTGGCAGGATCTACTCTATGCCCGGAGGTTTTGACAGGAAGACGCGTGCGTGTGTGGGCGAGCCGGTGTAAGGCCTGTCACAGATTGGCGCGGCCTGCGTAGGCGGTCAATAGTAACTTTGAGGCTTATGGAGAAACAAAAGGCTTGTGACCTTAAATTTGTTTACGATGCCATTCGAACCAGTTTTTGTAGATGAACAAATGTTCGTATGGAAGCAACTACATTTAAAGGACATTAATACCCAAAAAATCGAATTAAAGACGTACCTCGCTGACAGCAGCCGAAACGCTTCATACTGATTGGCTTTAAAGTATGACGTCACACCGTGCAATTTGTACTAACAGTTGCATGGAAAATGAAGTAAATTGTTGTTTCGGTCGCGAAATACTGCGTTTAGGTCCATAGTTGTCTTAGAAATTTGTTTCTATAAAAGCGTAAGGGTTCTATTGGTACATTTAAATTTACTCTTGGGCAATAAATAAAAAAAACTTTTTTTTCTAAACTTACAAGGTTCATATATTTTTATGATTTGAATTATATTTTGTAATTTATACTTTATTACAATCACTTGATGGGTTACTATCCATTTAGCAACACGACGTTATTAATTTTAACACCATGCAAAAGCCTATTAAATACGTGATATAAGAACATTAGAATTTGTGACCGCGGCTTAATACCTACTTAGCCCGAATGCGCCCGTCTACAGGTTTATTTATCTATGCGCCGTGTGTGCTGCATTTACGTTTCTCTCTTGCACACTCACGCGTTTTCGCTCGCTCGGTAACAGCGGCCATTCACTTATTCGAGCGGTGCGCGTTCACGCCAGTGCTAAGCTGTTATATTTTATCTCTATGTAACCCACATTAATAACAGAACTGTTTTGAAACATTCCATACAGATCATTGACCTGACAAAGTCAACATGCCAGAAGACGTCAGAACTTCTGGAGAGGGTATACGAGCTGGCGCAAGGTGTGGATCCTGAAGCGGCGCTCGACCTGGATGCCCAGGGTTCCAGACTCGCTGATGCTGCGCAGAACCTGCTTACCACTGCTGAGGTATATTACACTTGTTTTCTGTACGACGGTTGTTAACAAGCATACGACCAGCCTGATGATAAGCAGACACTGTAACCTGTGGACGCTTGTGGTCCTTCTGGGATAAGCCTGTGGACCCTTTATCGTTTTGAGGATTCGTTGTTTAATCAGCTAGATACAAATGCAGCTCTCACAATCTCAACAAAATGCATGGTTGGGAGTTCTGGCGAGCAACTCGCCACCTGGATATGTTATGTTTAAAGACGTATTAATTGCTTCTGGCAATCAGTGTTACCAATTAAATTACGAAGATGGGAATATTTGTTACCTAGTATCCTGAATGACTTATCATCTGATGTACTCACAAATATATGTGATAAACCGCAACATTGTAAACGTATAATGAAATCTGCTTGTATATCCCAAACCTGATAGTAATAATTAATGAAATAGCTAATCTAAATTACTGTTGCCGCCGTAGACGTGTATGCAGTTTTTGGACCCTAAGCCGCGGCAATAGGATAAGAAACGGTATGCACGTCTCCAGCGTGCTCCCAAGTGATTCACAGCATATCACGTCATAATGTCGCATTTTGTGTAGGCAATCGCCGTGTGCGCTTTATTTTTATAAGCTTGTTATCCTATGTATAAACTAAATATTAATTGAATGAATGCAGTGGCAGTTAAACCCTGCTGGGTTTTGTCCGCTGTCTGGCCATGTATTGTAAAATAATTATATATATAAATAAATTAAAAAAAAAAAAAAAAAATTACACACTGTCTAATCGATTGTGGCAACTCTAATTGCCAAGCGAAGTATAGACAGCCTTGTTTTTTTTTTTAAAAGCAATTAATTAATTCTCGACGCAAAAATAATCCTCTTATTATAAGTTCGACGTGTCTCTGTATCTGTGTGTCTGTCTGTGGCATCTTAGCTCCTAAACGAATGGACCAATTTTGATGCGATTTTTGTTCGAAAGCTGACATGATCAAAGTTGTTCTTTGCTAAGTTTTAACAGAATCGGTTCAGCCAGTTTTGAAAAACTATTTAGTGCAATCAAGTATATCTCGTACCTTAAATATGTAATCAAGTGAGCGGTACAAATCTTAGCCATCCATGTAATGCTTTCAATACAAGTTATCCTTTTGAGTTCGTTTAGTTCAAAATAAAATTCAGTTATGGACTGTTCACTCTTCGTAATTAATACTAATTAAGTAAATGTCTTCTTCTTCATAATTATGTTACTTCATCCACAGATAACAGCACCCTCAATCTCCTCCCCACTCTGCCAATCCTCCCTCCTTACCTCCATCTCCGCTCTCTCATCATCTGTGGACCACCTGTTCTCCTCTCCAGTCCTCATGTTGCCGCAGCACGCGGCTAGGAGACAGCACTTCCAGGAGACGAGGGCTAAGGTGGAACAGGAGATAGAGAGGCTGAAGGAAGCGTTGAAGGATGAGAGTGAGTTGGAAATGTCAATATCAAATAGGTTTCTGTTCAAAATTTTAGTTTTGTTACGAGCTGTTATGTATACTTTTTTGCACAGTACATGACGGGTTTATTTTATGTAATTGAGTTCTTATGGCCTTGCTTCTCCATCATCAAACCAGTTTTATGGCACCATACATATTGCATTGCACAAAATTTCAATTTCGAAGCATTGGACTTCGGGAAGTTGGTCTGATTTGACTCGCACATACTAAGTACATAACGATTAACAATGTCTCATCATAATATTGAACAGGAGTTTTGGATGCCGCTGCCATCGAAAAGACGAAGAAAGACAAACTACGCTTCATGGCATCCATGGCGTCCGCTGAAGTCGCCATCCAAAACGCTGAGAAGGAAATCACCGAGGTACAGTACTGTAACTTATACACCATGTACAGTCAGCATCAAAAGTAACTATGCAATCGAAGACGTCAAAAGTTTTTATTTCCTTTTAATAAAGACTTTTGACGTCTTCGTTTGCGTAGCTACTTTTGATGCTGACTGTACAACATATGTAGATCTACATACCTATTCGACCCAATATATCTAAGGAAAAAAGCAACAGACAATAGTAGATTTTGTCTCAAGGGAGCAAAAGGATATATTTTTGCTGAATAATTTATCTACCGAGTGACACATATTGTTTTTCACACCTTCCATGAGGAATATTGAATTCCCTCAGTTATTTATTTAATCGTATGACATACATTATTTGGCCTTTTTGAGTTTGTCACTCTTTAGTACCACACAGGGGCACGTGCAGGGTTGTGGTAGGTAGCTCCTGCGGACGCAAGTGACAGTTGTCCCCCCTTTGTCAAGTGAGTGGGCAACTCGACTGTTAGAGGTTCTTAAGCCGCCCGAAGGCCTCTAACTCGGCTTAACGACTACTGTCATAGACAGCAGCCGGGATCAACTGCTTAGCGTGCCTTCCAAAGCACGGAAGCGCTCATTAATAGTAACCACTCAAACAGGCGGTCACCCTCATTTAAGAATAAGAATTTATTAATTAGCACACAAATCAAGGAAAAAAATACAATCAAAAAGGGTACAAGCATAAAATATAATGAGCTAAATAGGACCCTCACCTGTACATAATGAAGGGCATTAAAATTGAGCGTGGGTTTATGAAACGAGCGTCAGCGAGTGGAGAGAGAATTATGTACAGTTACATACACTACGTTATCTACCCATATCTTATAAATCCTCAATGATGTGTTCGGGAACCATTAGAATAACCGCCATTGCAACGCCATGTCAGCCATGGCCGACTAGATTTCAAATCATGACCAACTCCACAGGACCAGACACCACCGCACCACCAGACCAGATTTCCATAATAACATCGATTATCGATTCGTACATTATAATAACACTGGCACAGATAAAACGCTGATGTTACGTTACTGGTTGCAATAATGGTGGTCATTATAAGTTTATGGTTTCCGAACACATTCTAGAGGAATAATTAAATTTTTATTTTGGACATTACATACATCCATATATTGTTATTATTTTACTTAACCTAGGTATATTAGTCTTATATACTAGTTATACATAAAAATAAATTTACTCTATTAGCACACCAATTGTGCAACGGACTTCATCTGCCCAACCTAGTGCGACAAGATTGAGCAGTCATACCTGTCTGCAATGGTACTTAGAATGCTGTTGGTACTTCCCCTGAGTCGGCCCAGCATCGACACGATTTTTTTTCTGATTTTTTTTTTCGATTATATGGGTGTAGATAAAATAGTTAAATAGATTTTTGGGCGACTACAGGGTACGTTCGAGTTACTCATTATTATACTAGTAAATAGGAAGTAATTTTAGTGACTATGAATTAAAGTTGATTTGATAGTGACGATGTAATGAATGAACGATAAGATGGTGGGAATAAATATAATGGAAAAATAAACCATCATCGTCTGAAGCCCAAGATTGGACTCGACCCTGTGCCCTCTGTATTGCTGGTTCAGATGCCGGGCATTAAATAATAGTACATTACTTACCTAGGGCGGTTAAACAAAGAATGTCTCAGATCGCAGGTATTTGACGCCCGAGCCGAAGGCAAGGGCGATAAATATGCGCTCGGAGGCTTTCTGTATTACCGCCCGTGGTGAGTACAAAATTTTACGTCTCTATCTGGCCAGGAAGTGGGGTTTTCCTACTTTATGGCCAGGTATGACGTAAAATTATTTGTTTGTTAATAGGTGTGATGTAATGAATGTTTAAACTATGACATTGATAACTTATCCACAGCCTTACGGGAAACCACTACCGGGATCAGCAGCCGCATCTCTAGAACATTCGCTGTCGACACGCCTCGCGTCTCTTAATGCTGCTATTAATTCTCTTGTAGTGGCTACAGGCGGTGAGCATGCATTTATCTTCTTCTTCTTGCCTTTCATAACATGATATCGGTTTCCCAAAAATACCTAATCCAAAACGACCGTTCCCGTCACTACCCCAAAAATAGGTTTTGCTTGATATCCGTTTCCCAAAACATCCATTCCTGTCTCTTCTATATCTGGTGTCATGAGAAACGAATATGTTGCCATACGGATTTTATGAGAACCGGGTGTTTTGACATACGGATGCGTTGAGTAACGGGACTTTTGGGCATACGGACGTCATGAGAGACGGATTTTGATGCTATGAAAACCGGTTGTTTTGACATATGAATGCTATGAAAAACGGGTCTTTTGGCGTACGGTAATTTAAAGAAACTGTTATTTTGGAACGGGTGACTAATCACGATGTCATACGACGCGGTCAAGGGCCAAGTGAGGTGCTTTATGAAACCGCCTCTGCTGCGTTTCCCTATTATCTTATCTTATCTAGGTGAAGGCCCTTTCGGATGCACTTCGACCCAGTGGGATCTTTTGTGCATTTGCCCTCTGCTTTATACCTGCTCCCAGGCTTGCTCCATCATTTCCACAACACGGATGATGCAGTTCACCGGGAGTACCTTGAATTCCTTTGGCTGCGGATAGCCGTAACCAAAGTAATCATTCTTTGTCTGGCAAGGGCATGTGTTTCCCTTGATTTGGCCCAGTATAACTATTATTCAAGGTGGTGCTAGGTAGAGAGAATAATGTGCCCAAATAATTCCTTTAGGTATAGTATTATGCTTTATTCAATTCATCGGGCGTTGCATTTTCTTCCATCTTAGGCCCGCAGTAAATCAAAGAAATCCATAAAAATTATTTATATTGTTTGATTAATTTACTATTTCAAGCAGCTATACCCGATGTGTAGGATACTTGAGGTTAATTGAGTTGGCCGGATTGCATCAAATTAGTCCATTCAAAAAGCGGCTCTATCATCTAAGGTAGTAGATTCCAATTCGAATAACAGTTTTATAAAAATTCGGCCATTTTTTTTTAATATAACTGCACAGCATCTCTGCCATACCGCTTTTTCATTCTGCTGCTCAAAGGTTCGCTGGAAGACATCATCATCATCATCATCATATCAACCGAAAGACGTCAACTGCTGGACATAGGCCTCCCCCAAAGAGCTCCAAAGTGACCGGTCCTGCGCCACCCGTATCCAGCGGACTCCCGCGACCTTTACCTGGAAGAGATAGATCCCTTAAATAAAGGAATAGGGTCGCTTTTGTACAAATGCTTTAAATTATTTTGAATATTATGTTATGTTACCTAGTTGTTTTGTGCAATCGTTAACTACTAGTACTAATTCCCATGACATCAATTGACATGGCCTATTACAGGGATAATAAATTTAATTATGTTACAGATCGTAATAATCCGGACTACTTAGAAGCTGAGGCAGTATCTAAAACCATCCGAGAGCTGATACCGGACATCGTGAAAGGTAAAAATACTTATTAACACAGCTTGACCTGGGATTATGACGACTGTTCTATCATCATCATCATAATTTGAGAGCTGGTTTCTGACCATTTTCAATAAAAAAAAAGATATTAGTTCGGTGGTTTCCCCATTTGTCTTCCATACTACACTGACTGGTTTCCCGCCCACTGCTAACCCATCAGAGGCCCAGCTGGAGCTGTTGACGGTTTTAACCCCTTTTTCTGTTTTTTTAACGTTGGGGAAATGCATTCACGTAAGTATCCCGTCCTGTCCTAGGAGGCAGGACGGGTATGACCACGATATGGCGGACTAACCGAAGCTGTAAATAAAGCTGTAGACTACCGTCGTTAACCACAAACATTCAACTGCGTAAACGGCCTTTCTCCAGATTTGTGTCTGCGTCTAATTGCCACGACTCCATATAAAATGTTCGTAAATGGTCGTGGTAATTAGAGAACCGCAGACACTAAATTTGAGAATGGCCGTAAACTGTTTTAACCCTTAACGCAACTGAGGGTTATTAAATATGTTTAACGTGTGTTTCTGTGTGTCTGTCTCTGGTATCGAACCAAGTTGAGTGCCGTATTTGATCAAAGGTCTGTAGAGATGGTTCTTAGCTATGTTTGGTCTGAATTTTATGTTATATATCTATTCGTTTAATATAAGGTTATTGTTACAGATTCCAAGAGCCTTAGCAGCACCAAGGATCAAAAGTCTAGAACTGAATTGCTGGAACAAATCAAGGCGCTCTGTGAAGCAACGCGTAGGCTGGGAGTGAGTGCGAAGTCAGAGCAATTGTCTCCTGAGGTGAGTCTGTCGGGTTACACTAGGTACATCATTCCGATGAGCCGTTTGTCTTAAATTCATTATTCCAAACGCATCTTATTTCCCTGTTCCCTTTATTTGGAGTCTGGCTCTCTTTTGCGCCAAGTAATGATCAAAAATGCAATAAACATAAATACATAATAAACAAACCCGTGCCATCACCCTTCACCAATCCCCTCAGTGTCACCACCTCAGCCTTCACTGCTGCCTTATCCTTCTTGAGCTGTTCCCCATTAGCCTTGAACTTACGGGCCTTGATGGTTGGGCTCGAGGTGGCTTGCGTTGTCTCTTTGTACATCTGGAAGAATTTAAGATCTCTTTTCATGTTTGACCGCCAGAACGATGGCGGGCGGCCTCTTGATATCTTGCAGAACTAGTGCGACTTTGGCTATATAGTTGTAATTGTCACGCCTGTTTATGTGTCCGTACCACCTGAGGCGATTTTCTGTGAGTTGTTCGGTGATTGGTGCGACTTTAAAGCTCCCATCATAGCTCATTGTTCTAAACACCATGCTCCCCTAAAGTTTTTATTTTATTATGTATTTAAATATTTATACTCCGTTTCTAGCCGTTACATAAACATTACTGAGCTTACTCTCTCTCTGGTCACATGCTGGTGCACATGCTGGTCGGTTTCAGATTACGTGCACGTGTGTACGTAGTGGTAAGAGACATGAGGGATCATGTCTCTTACCACTACATCATTCCATCTTGTTCTGGGTCTGCCTCTGGATCTTTGACCAGAGAGACGGATAGTTGAGTTTTAATAATAAACTACTTTAAGGTAATGTTATGACTTATGTTACAGGAGCTGAACGAAGCCGCAACACAATACTCCCTGGCTTCGGGCAAGCTTAACTTCGTCTTCAACCCAAAGGCTGACCAGAAGAAAACACATGAGGTAAGCAGAAATTATAATTGAATAAAAATGTATAATATACTTTTGTTATATATGGATGACAATGCAGTCAATATTATGTGAATTAAAAATGGCTGCCCAGTTAGCAAGAAGACAATAAGAAAGAATGTCAAGACTCGTTTAGAAAAGGGCCTATATAAAACGCATATACCTTCTCCGTTCCGTCGTGGGTAAAAGGGGGTTTATAATGTCAACAAAACTCTACATTTGGTGGAATTTAACCCATTAAATCACAGTTTTAAAAAGTAACCCAGGTGATCGGGTATATCGACACCTTGGAAGTGTACAAGAGCCGAGTAAGCGGCAAGAACAGGTATAAGTCTGGCTTTGTCAATACACTCCTTAAGAATAATATTATTTATTCGTATGGCTAAATTAAACATTTAATTCGTTCTTAGTTAAAATGTAAATTAGAGCAGTACACCCAATTGCTGGATCCATTGAGTAACGTTGTTATCTAGGGTGAACAAGTCGGCTGGGTTGCCCTGGTACTTGGTGAGTGGGCACTCGCGGATAATATGGTCCATGTCCTGCACCGCAGCTCCACACTCGCATGCTGGAGACTCCATCCATCCACATTTGTGCATGAACTCTCGGCTCCTACCCCATCCGGTCCGCAATCTGTTTAACTGGCACCAATTTCGCCTTGATAGTGAAAAACCAGTGGGTTTTTTGTGGGGTCGATATTAGTCCCTAGGCTGTTTGGGGAGTCCTGTTTCCATTCTTGGGCCCATTTCTTGGTAAAATCGAAGGGAGTATTTAAAATAATAGTAAATACCATCTTAGCCCCGGTCCAATATCACATCAAAAACACATACATACCACATGCCTTAATACTCAGCCATTAAACATAATTTTGACGAATTCCCAGATAATAGACACGTGTAAATCAGCCTGTATAAAGACGTCCGAGATGCTGCAAAGAGTCCACGAGCTCGCGAAGCAGGCGGGAGCTGACGGCACGGCGCTGGATTCCAAGGGGGCGCAGGTTTCTGACGTGGCGCGATCCCTGCTCACCACTGCACAGGTTGGGTTTGACACATTTTGAAATTTGCAGATTATAGACACGTGTGCTCATTTCACGTGGAACGAAAAGGTTACCTAGTGGCCACCACATACTGGAAGGAGCAACGTGGGTAGACTTCCACAAGGAAGAATGATGACCTGATAAAGGTCTCGGGAGTGCACTGGGTGCGGATGGTGCAGGACCAATCATTGTGGCACATCTAACTCAAAGGGAAAACTAGGTCTTTTTGTCATTAAACCAGTTTCCTCACGATATTTTCCTTCACCGAAAGCTGCTGCTCAAATTCCTCTGTTTCTAACTACAATCTGTCTCTAAATACAGCTCACACTCTGTTTCTAAATACAGCTCACAGCTCACTCTGTACACTCCCCGCGCTGCCAAGCCGCGCTACTCGACTCTTCGGACCGCCTCTCCTCCTCCATCCAAGAACTGCAAGCCACGTGGACACCAATCATCAAGGCTCCCAAGTTCAAGGCTAGTGGGGATCAGCTCACGAAGGATAAGGCAGCGGTGGAGGCTGAGGTTGTGACGCTGAGGGGATTGGTGAAGGGCGATGGCACAGGTTTGTTTGTTACATTTTTAACTGTAATGAGGATTTCCAGAATGCATTATGTCATCAACTGTCAGCACTGTGGCGAGAGGTCTAGGTGTCAAAATCCATCTATTGATGTTTAATAATCATCATCTATTTGATTGGGGGATTTTAAAAGCAGTTGTCAAAAAGACACAGGCCAGATATGCCAAAAATATCCATACAATTAGATTGATGGACATTTTCAATAATTTGTGTACACAATTAGCGTGAGTTGTTAAAAAAAAAAAAATTAACTCAGTGTCAGTTTTGTGACGACAATTAAGTATTCAATTTGTATAAAACTTAACTTTTTCTTTTCTATTTATAAATTATATGCATATACACGTTATTTACATGTGAAACAAGTTCATTTTCATATCATTTGTATGCTTAACTTTCGTCACAAAACTGACACTGACTTAATTTTTATTTAACAGCTCACGCTAATTGGGTACACGAATGATTGAAAATGCCCTGATACATCACTAGGGATAAATACAATTTTCGCGTAAGTAAGATTAAATTATGCACCTACTGAAGATTATAATTATAGCGTAAAGCAAATTGTCTGCTCAAAGTGTTTTTCTACGAATAAAAATCTTTAAAAAAACTGGTATGTAGTTGTGACTTAATCGAATAAATAGACATGTCTAAATGCAAGTAATTCTCAAATCCTATACTTGCAGGTGTGAAGGTAAAGAAACCACCAGTACCTGTTCGAGCAGGTTCCGACACGAGCGCGATGAGGAAGGTTACCGAGGCGCGCATGGTCGGGGCCACCAGGGAGTTCCTCGAAAGACTGCGATGCGAGAGCAGCATGGGTATGTCGAATATTGTACAAACAAAATAATTGATCGGAAGCTAATGATATCACCACTGCCAGTTCGTACGGGCTCTGACACGGGTGCGAAAGAAAGGTTTCTGAGGCGCGCATGGTCGGGGCCACCAGGGAGTTGCTCGAAAGACTGCGATGCGAGAGCAGCATGGGTATGTCGAATATTGTACAAACAAAATAATTGATCGGAAGCTAATGAAATCACCACTGCCAGTTCGTACGGGCTCTGACACGGGCGCGAAAGAAAGGTTTCTGAGGCGCGCATGGTCGGGGCCACCAGGGAGTTCCTCGAAAGACTGCGATGCGAGAGCAGCATGGGTATGTCGAATATTGTACAAACAAAATAATTGATCGGAAGCTAATGAAATCACCACTGCCAGTTCGTACGGGCTCTGACACGGGTGCGAAAGAAAGGTTTCTGAGGCGCGCATGGTCGGGGCCACCAGGGAGTTCCTCGAAAGACTACGATGCGAGAGCAGCATGGGTATGTCAAATATTGTACAAACAAAATAATTGATCGGAAGCTAATGAAATCACCACTGCCAGTTCGTACGGGCTCTGACACGGGCGCGAAAGAAAGGTTTCTGAGGCGCGCATGGTCGGGGCCTCCAGGGAGTTCCTCGAAAGACTGCGATGCGAGAGCAGCATGGGTATGTCGAATATTGTACAAACAAAATAATTGATCGGAAGCTAATGAAATCACCACTGCCAGTTCGTACGGGCTCTGACACGGGTGCGAAATAAAGGTTTCTGAGGCGCACATGGTCGGGGCCACCAGGGAGTTCCTCGAAAGACTGCGATGCGAGAGCAGCATGGGTATGTCGAATATTGTACAAACAAAATAATTGATCGGAAGGTAATGAAATCACCACTGCCAGTTCGTACGGGCTCTGACACGGGTGCGAAAGAAAGGTTTCTGAGGCGCGCATGGTCGGGGCCACCAGGGAGTTCCTCGAAAGACTGCGATGCGAGAGCAGCATGGGTATGTCGAATATTGTACAAACAAAATAATTGATCGGAAGCTAATGAAATCACCACTGCCAGTTCGTACGGGCTCTGACACGGGCGCGAAAGAAAGGTTTCTGAGGCGCGCATGGTCGGGGCCACCAGGGAGTTCCTCGAAAGACTGCGATGCGAGAGCAGCATGGGTATGTCGAATATTGTACAAACAAAATAATTGATCGGAAGCTAATGAAATCACCACTGCCAGTTCGTACGGGCTCTGACACGGGTGCGAAAGAAAGGTTTCTGAGGCGCACATGGTCGGGGCCACCAGGGAGTTCCTCGAAAGACTGCGATGCGAGAGCAGCATGGGTATGTCGAATATTGTACAAACAAAATAATTGATCGGAAGCTAATGAAATCACCACTGCCAGTTCGTACGGGCTCTGACACGGGCGCGAAAGAAAGGTTTCTGAGGCGCGCATGGTCGGGGCCACCAGGGAGTTCCTCGAAAGACTGCGATGCGAGAGCAGCATGGGTATGTCGAATATTGTACAAACAAAATAATTGATCGGAAGCTAATGAAATCACCACTGCCAGTTCGTACGGGCTCTGACACGGGCGCGAAAGAAAGGTTTCTGAGGCGCGCATGGTCGGGGCCACCAGGGAGTTCCTCGAAAGACTGCGATGCGAGAGCAGCATGGGTATGTCGAATATTGTACAAACAAAATAATTGGTCGGAAGGTAATTAAATCACCAGTGCCACTCCATACGGGCTCTGAAACGGGCGCAAAGAGAAAGGTTTCCGAGGCGCGCATGGTCGAGGCCACCAGGGAGTTCTTCGAAAAACTGCGATGCGAAAGCATCATGGGTATGTCGAATATTGTACAAACAAAATAATTGATCGGAAGGTAATGAAATCACCACTGCCAGTTCATACGGGTGCGAAAAGAAAGGTTTCCGAGGCGCTCGTGGTTGGGGCCACCAGGGAGTTCCTGGATAGACTGCGATGCGAGAGTATGTCGAATGTATAAACAAGATAATCGTAAATTCCCCGTGAATGGGTAAATTGACTTTTTTTGTCACATGTTGCCATCTTGTTGCTATTGTTGCGTCACAAGGGTCCCGTTTTTAAAACTGCAATATAATGGGTAAAGCCAACAAATGTTGAGCTGTTGTAAATGTTGTTTTTTTGTCATTTTCAACTCCCTTTTCATGAGTCATGTTCTAAGCGTACCTATTGTAATGTCTTTCCCTAGGAACATTAACGCATTTTCTCCTGACGGGACTAAATATCACCAAGAAATTGTTGATTTACCCAAATCTATATCTGGGGCCCTGGTACAAAATACTTATTTTATACCTGCGCTCCATTGAAACCAGTTCTACGTGGCATATGCGTGGCACACGTGACTGATACATCGCCGTCCGCCATCCCTATACACTGGTAATGATTACAAATCATCTCTTCTGATTACAGTTTTTTCTATATTTCCAGAAAAAGAGAGTATAGGCGAGTCAGTGAAGTCGCCGACGTCACCTTCGCCATCGCGGACGGACGAAGAGAAACGCGACAAACTGCAGTTCACCAAGAGCGTCCAGGACGCCAGGAAGAGCATTTGCACCGCTGAGGAGATGCTGCAAAAGGTATGACCTCGTCTTAGCCCGCGTTTATAGTCTGTCGAAACGCGACTACAAACTCACAACCACACTACTAAGGACACATAGAAACCAACTGCGCAAGATAGTGGGTATAATAACAGGACACAACACCTTGAACAGACACCTCTATAACTTAGGTATCACAGACAGCCCCATGTGCAGAGCGTGCATGGAGGTAGAAGAAACGACTAAACATATACTACTGGACTGCAAGGAGGTAGAAGTATACAGAATGAAGCACGTAGGTTCTCCAAACACACTACGGGACGCAGTCAGCAACACCAAGGCACTCACCAACTTTTTAGTCGAGCTGGGGTGGTTAAATTTTTGGTTGGCAAAATAGGCACAATGGATGTCGACTTGCGGAAAACGCCCTGTATAACTAACTAGTATAACTAGACAGGCGAGGCGGGACACGCGTCATGAGTCACTGGAACAGGGCCCCGCGTCGAAAGTCACCCAATCGGGGCGCCGTGTTGTAAGTGACGTGTTGGCGTTACTAAAGAGGCCAGGGCGACCCAAAAGCACTTTGACAATATTTCCTTAGTCGTAAAAAAAGGTTTGACATCTTAATGATTAATGAAAAATTAATAGGACTCTGCTCCGTCTCAAAAGGCCCTGCGTATGTAGGTGTAACCAAAAACACTTATTGTGTGAATGTCATGCCCTTGCCAGACAAAGACTCGACTATTTTCGCAACGGCTATCCGCAACCAAAGGGATTCAAGGTGCTCCCGGTGAACTGCATCATCCGTTTTGTGGAAATCATGGAGCAAACCTGGGAGCAGGCATAAAGGAGAGGGCAAATGCACAAAAGAGCCCACTGGGTCGAAGTGCTTCCGAAAGGGCCCACACCTAAGATAAGATAAGATGTAGGTGTAACAATAATTTTCCTAGATACTAAATCCTAAAACAGTTGTCATCGTACTCGCCGTATTTAAATCCAGATGATTACCAGTTTATGGCCAATCATAGAGGTACGGGATTATGCCACTAAACACAAAAATGTAGCTCTGTAAGCTGTAAGTGTAGTTGTCAAAATGTGATGAAATATTGGTATAAAAATATAGTGGACCCCACAATATATATTTTTATTTTTATGAAAGCCGTTTATTACGTATATGATAAGTACCTATAGGTTTTACGTTCCGTCCACAGGCATTCGTCTCTGACGGGAAGGTGCGGGCTTCACTGGACGACGCCCAGGTGTTCGCGCTCAACAAACAGATGGAACACAAGCTGGCGCGAGCGAACGCTGCTGCCGCTCACTTGCTGTCCTGCCGAGGTATGTCACCTTATATTATGATGGGTCCAGGCCTTCGTTTCTGACAGGAAGGTGCATGCTTCCTTTGACGAAACCCAGGTGTTCGCGCTTAACAAACAGATGGAACACAAGCTGGCGCGAGCGAACGCTGCTGCCGCTCACTTGCTGTCCTGCCGAGGTATGTCACCTTATATTATGATGGGTCCAGGCCTTCGTTTCTGACAGGAAGGTGCATGCTTCACTTGACGAAGCCCAGGTGTTCGCGCTTAACAAACAGATGGAACACAAGCTGGCGCGAGCGAACGCTGCTGCCGCTCACTTGCTGTCCTGCCGAGGTATGTCACCTTATATTATGATGGGTCCAGGCCTTCGTTTCTGACAGGAAGGTGCATGCTTCACTTGACGAAGCCCAGGTGTTCGCGCTTAACAAACAGATGGAACACAAGCTGGCGCGAGCGAACGCTGCTGCCGCTCACTTGCTGTCCTGTCGAGGTATGTCACCTTATATTATGATGGGTCCAGGCCTTCGTTTCTGACAGGAAGGTGCATGCTTCACTTGACGAAGCCCAGGTGTTCGCGCTTAACAAACAGATGGAACACAAGCTGGTGCGAGCGAACGCTGCTGCCGCTCACTTTCTGACAGGAAGGTGCATGCTTCACTTGACGAAGCCCAGGTGTTCGCGCTTAACAAACAGATGGAACACAAGCTGGCGCGAGCGAACGCTGCTGCCGCTCACTTGCTATCCTGCCGAGGTATGTCACCTTATATTATGATGGGTCCAGGCCTTCGTTTCTGACAGGAAGGTGCATGCTTCCTTTGACGAAGCCCAGGTGTTCGCGCTTAACAAACAGATGGAACACAAGCTGGCGCGAGCGAACGCTGCTGCCGCTCACTTGCTATCCTGCCGAGGTATGTCACCTTATATTATGATGGGTCCAGGCCTTCGTTTCTGACAGGAAGGTGCATGCTTCCTTTGACGAAACCCAGGTGTTCGCGCTTAACAAACAGATGGAACACAAGCTGGCGCGAGCGAACGCTGCTGCCGCTCACTTGCTGTCCTGCCGAGGTATGTCACCTTATATTATGATGGGTCCAGGCCTTCGTTTCTGACAGGAAGGTGCATGCTTCACTTGACGAAGCCCAGGTGTTCGCGCTTAACAAACAGATGGAACACAAGCTGGCGCGAGCGAACGCTGCTGCCGCTCACTTGCTGTCCTGTCGAGGTATGTCACCTTATATTATGATGGGTCCAGGCCTTCGTTTCTGACAGGAAGGTGCATGCTTCACTTGACGAAGCCCAGGTGTTCGCGCTTAACAAACAGATGGAACACAAGCTGGTGCGAGCGAACGCTGCTGCCGCTCACTTTCTGACAGGAAGGTGCATGCTTCACTTGACGAAGCCCAGGTGTTCGCGCTTAACAAACAGATGGAACACAAGCTGGCGCGAGCGAACGCTGCTGCCGCTCACTTGCTATCCTGCCGAGGTATGTCACCTTATATTATGATGGGTCCAGGCCTTCGTTTCTGACAGGAAGGTGCATGCTTCCTTTGACGAAGCCCAGGTGTTCGCGCTTAACAAACAGATGGAACACAAGCTGGCGCGAGCGAACGCTGCTGCCGCTCACTTGCTATCCTGCCGAGGTATGTCACCTTATATTATGATGGGTCCAGGCCTTCGTTTCTGACAGGAAGGTGCATGCTTCCTTTGACGAAACCCAGGTGTTCGCGCTTAACAAACAGATGGAACACAAGCTGGCGCGAGCGAACGCTGCTGCCGCTCACTTGCTGCCCTGCCGAGGTATGTCGCTTTATTTTACAGTTCTTCTTCTGTGTAAACGTTAATTAGAGTTACGAGTAATTATGATTATAAACCAGAGAAGCACGTGGTCATCGTACATCACAATTACATCTGTATCTATTCTGTGTCCTCAGGTGGTGACAAACCGGATTACAAATTGGCGTCGAAGTGCATAAGCGCTGTTTCCGACCTCATGCCGACTATTGCTACAGGTAATTAAGATGTATGCCTAACTACAAACGTATCAAAGAACCAACTATCCCCTTTATATAATGTTTCCCGTCATCTAATATAATCTATATATATTTGCGTTAAACATAGATGCCATCACCCTGGCTGATCTGAGAAATCCAGTGGGAAGAAAGCTCTTCCTCAACGACACCCTGGGGCTCTGCGCCGCTTCCAAGAACTTATGTGACACGGCCAAGAGCGACAAAAAGGTAAGCTTTCAAATATATAATGAGTAGCGAAATTTTGAAGCTACAGCAGCCTTTAGACCTTGCTAAATGCAGTGCACTAACTGGGGGAGGGGAGATAAAACATCTCGCTCTAATCAGTGAGTGTGAATGCAGTTAGCAGGGTCTAAAGGCCTGTTTTTGTCTGTAATGCGGTCTATACTGACCTTAGAGCATAGAATACTAGAGAGAGGACAAGCCGCCGGCGGCCGTGTCGCAGCTGTATGCTCAATGGGCATACTCTGCCATACTGTGCACGCGTGCTGATCGCAGAGAATATTACGTTTTTTCCCAAAATGCCTGATATGATGCGCGTGTATTGTCCAATAAGTGCGTAGGTATACAAGTGTGTGTGTTTAAGATGTGTGCGTGGTTTGACTTGTCAATTACTTGGGTGTTGTGTGGGTTAATGTACTTGCGACAGGCGTACTCAATACAAATCGGCCGCCATGTCCGATCTCCTTATATTCAATACATCTGTGATACTGACTATAATGCCTGAAAACGATGCGCACACTGGCTGGCTGGCGCGGCCATCGTTGCCAGCGTGCGTCTTTTGTTTAAATGTATCGATTTTTCTTGTTATTGTATATTATGTTTGTCAATACGCTTTCTGTTAATTATTTACGCACTTATTGGTAGGTATACTACGTTTAAATATTCAGTGCTCTTATCTGTGGTTTATTTGTTGTCCTATATATTTGTATACAATAAACTGTGCAATGTCAAACCTCCCCACTTGACATTGGCAAAGTGAGTCACAAAGCGAAGAAAAAAAAAGTCAAAACTACCTGCCTGTAACCTACGTGTGGTATTTTACCGTCGGCGCTCTGTCGCCTTAAGGCCTCTCACAGACTGGAGCGGCCTGGCCGCGGCGGTCAAAAGTAAACTTGTCATTAGCTGTCAAATTGTGTATTGTTCGCCAACGCAGGCCGCGCCAGTGTGTTACAGTCCTAATGCCTATCCTTTGTATTCTGCACTTCATAGAGGCCAAATTAAATACAAATAGTTTATTTTGCAAGAAAAAGGGTTGTTATCGTCTTGTTACTAAATATTCAGCACCTCCTTAAACAGCCATTAGCATGCAAAATATTAACAGTTTATTTTAAATATTCCATTTTAGTATAAATTATTACATAAAGGTTAGTAGATATTATATTAGTCATTATTGTTTATCAAAAAATTCATTCAATTTATAAATTCTATGATCAAGGAGCCATTTGTACAGGATCTTGTTAAATATACAATTTGGGATGTTTTTAATTGTTTGAGGTAATTTTATATAGGTGTTCACGCACATTACACTACAATTTTTCCTGAGCCTTGCAGTTTTTTTGTTGTTTTTCTACAACAAGACGGTCCGAATCTCTCGTATTGCGTGGATATATTATATATCTTGCAGTTTTAAACAAATTACTATGTTTTCTTACAAATTTGGAGACTTGACTTCATAAATATACAAACACGGGAGCGGTAGTAAACCTAATTGAAGAAATAGGGGTTTACAGGATTTATAGGGTCCCACCCCACAAATGGCAAATACATTTTCACCTCACTAGCTCGGAAAGGCTTTTTTGTATGTTTAGCACATGTGAAGAAAGTAGACGTAGAACGTTAAAAGTAATATGACGTAGAACGTTAAATGTTTATATATGATTTTGTAGGTATATTTTATGACATATTTTCGTTTAACTTTTGTTTTTAACTCTTTTACTCTTTTTTAAACTTTTTTTTTACGTTTTTTATTTATTTTTTACTTTTTTTTAATTTTTTTTTTTACTTTTTTTAAAACTTTGTTTTACTTTTTTTTACCCTTTTTCTTATTTTCCTTGCTGTAGTGAGGTGAAAAGATTTGTGTTATACACGGGTGAAAAGTTATTTTACGTCTCGTGTGTTGAAACACTCGCTACGCTCAGGATTCAATTTTTGAACCACTCGCTTCGCTCGTGGTCAATCATAGAGTCCTTTCGCAAGCTCGTGTTTCAAATGAACACTCCCAGGTAAAATACAACTTTCCCCCCTTGTATAACAAATTACTATTTTTTTGGGCGATAAAAGCTCGATACATTATAAGTATATTGGCATGACACCAATAGCAATAACTAAACTGACGAATGTTTTCAGAAACTGAAAGAAGTGGCCGTGGAGTTCGGTAACCAGTCCTCAAAAATTCTGTACGCGCTCACCAGTGACATCGACCCAAGTCAAGAGAAAGAGGTACGAGTGTTGATCCCTAGCGAGTTTATTGGAACTGTTTTCTGTCTTCTGCATGAGCAGCAAACAATAATAACTGTCCTTAAAAACATTTAACAGGTGTGCAAGTGCATGCATGTCTAGTTTTAGTTTTTGTACATTTAGTATAATAGATAGTAACTTTGGCACGCAACCCCAAGATTTGGCATTACTTTTACGAAACCCAAACCTTAACCCAAAGGGAAAACTAAACCTTATTGGAGTTAGATCGGTTTCCTCGCGATGTTTTCCTTCACCGAAAAGCCAGTGCTAAATATCAAATGATATAACGTTTTTGAATAAACCCAGTAAGTGTGATAAATAGTATTTAGCACGACGCTTTATGTGCGAACTTATGCAATGATATTAAGTAATATTTAAAACATACTTTTCTGTATAGACCTTTTACCTGCAGACAAACTGTTAAAACAGTATTGGAGAGAAATGTAATAGATTAAGTTTTGAGTCCCGTTGTTTATAAATAATAATATAAAAAAAAACTTGAAATTGTTTGTACACTGGATTCTGCCATATCTAGGTCGGAAACTAGTTTATGTTGAAAGAAATGAAAAAAAAAGGCCTGGTTTCGAACCCAGGAACTCCGATTGAAAGTCACGTGTCACGTGCCTTACCACTCAGCTACAGTGGCTCACACAGGTACAGTCAACCAATTTGATTCCTAGGCCATTATAGAACCTTGCCGTTGTAAATCCTATGTCAATACGGGTTGCTAGGATTATTGCGTCGCTATGTAGCAGTTCTGATGACAGGGTTCTACGGTGGCTTAGGAATCAAATTGGTTGATCGTACATACCGTGTACAGTTTTCCAATACTGGTTCGTGTTCTTTGAATAGCCATTACTTACGCTCTCCTTCGAGCAATGAAGCCTGCGGTATGATTAAATACAGAATTAGGTGTACTCTCCAAATGAAACCCGCTTTTTCATAAATCAATTAGACCATATTCATATCTCAGTTCTGCAATGGAATTCAACTTTATGCCCATTTAATTAAATAAAGTAGATAAGCAGACCTTCATAATGACCTAACACTCAACTCTGTTGGTTTTTGGTCCATTTTGCCCATGATCATTTACTTTTAGCAAGGAATCGTACCGGCGCGGCGCGGCGTGGTTAGGCCCCCTACAAAGTGGACTGATGACCTTGTAAAGGTCGCGGGAGTCCTCTGGATGCGGATGGCGCCGGACCATCCATTTTGGCACTCTTTGGGGGAGGCCTATGTCCAGCGGCGGACGTCTTTCGGCTGATATGATGATGATGATGATGAAGGAATGACATTCTATCTGACGCAGGTGTTGCTGCGTGTGAAAGCGGCGGGCGACGTGGCCTGCCGAGTCACCGAGAGTTCAGTGCAAGGGCCGGTGGCGGGGCGATGCGCTGGACAGGCCACTGTTCTCATGTACACTGCTAAGGTACCTTTTATAACAATATTTATATTAACTTGCTTTGTTAGTTTATTAACAATTTTAAGTTTAAAAACAACAAAAAAATTACATACTTAACTGGAAAGAAAGAAATAAAAACGTTTCTTTAGCATGTCAAAGTCACACAGATATTAAGAATTATACATTGCGATAGGTGCTAAAAAGGTCGTCACTCAGCTTCGATATCTAGAAGAAAACCGTGTTTCACTTCGTGACGCTGATTTTCAGTGACGCCATTGGTCGCAAGGGTGGCTTATTATTTATACGTAGAATACAGAAGTAGGTACTTAATATTTTTTTTTATAAGAAATGAACATTATAACAACAACTTGCGATATAATTTACTTTGAAAACAAAATTTTAACCAACGAAAAATCAATCATCCCCTATTTTCCTACCCTTCGAGTTATTTTTTTTTCCAAATTTATATAGGACCAACTTCGGGGTATATACCCTTTCCAATAAAAAAAGAGTTATCAAAATCGAACTACTCTGTAAAAAGTTATGCGTGGTCATACATTAAAAAAAATATATACGCGTCGACTTGAGAACCTCCTCCGTTTTTTTCGTCGGTTGAAAATTATAATTATAATATATATAACATTAAAGTGCGTGCATTTGTGCGTGCGTGTATGTGCGCGCGTGCGTGCGTTTGTGTGTGTGTTTAACTGAAATTACATTTTAACGTCCGTTTCTCAAAATTACCCGTTACCAAGGCAATGGTATAGACTCCATGACAAGCTTTGAGATGATTGCATTGCAGTACAACACCTTTTAAGAAATATTTTGACTCTAGGTACTTAAAGTTTACCTACCGTAAGCACGGGTTACTTTGACCCAATGGAGGGTTTGTTTGGCCCACTTGAAAACCACATATAGCAATTTATCAATGTTGACATGGTGATTCGACCTTGTCCAAATGCATAAAAAAGCGGTGAACAGAGTAATCTGCGAGCGACAATATTAGTTACCCCCCAGAACCTATGTAACCCGCATTTACGGTACCTACACTTCTTCATTAACCATGGTTGCGACGATTCTTTCCAGCTCGTGGCACCATCAATCCAAGACCCAGAATGCCAGGACGCTCTCGTCACTGCCTCCAACGACCTATCCACCCAGCTGAAGACCATCCCCACAACCAACCCCAAACTGACCCAAGAGCTGATGGAGCTGGAGAAGATTCTGGAACTCCTGAGAAGTGACGTGGCAAGCGGAAAACTGGTTAAGAGGAAACAGGAGAAGTTGGTGATCGAGGACACTCCTCTGAGGAAATTGACGGCTCAGATTATTGAAGATTCAAAGGTAGATTTGTATATTAATTCCTCAGACCAAGAAAAAAGATAGACAGAGCATTACCAACAACCAAGTGAAGCCGGTTTTCAACCAAGCCAAAGAAGTTTAGCACACGCTCACGCACACAATATATACAAACAAAGTTGCACAAAACTTTTCAGCACGTTTTGCATTGCTGTCAAGATCACCTGTTTCGAGTTTTGTGCTATTTAATTTGTTTATTGATTGAAAACCGGCTTCACCAGGTAGTCCGTCATGCTCCGTCTATTTTCTTTTCTTGGTCTGAGATTAATTCACACTTTCGTGTTTTACTTTTGGATGCCATACGCCACGTAGGTATGAAAGTAACACCTATACGCCAACATTTTTTCTGTAATAATGTGATTATGTACCTTAGCTGAAAGCTTGAAGCTGACTTTGGCAGCGTTCGCCGTAACGCCTCTAGTTCTTTGCGCCGTCGTGGGCATGACAAAACGGAACAGCTTTAGGGGTTGTTTTCAAAAAAAGTGTACCCTAGTTAAGATAAAATTAAGAAACATTAACTTTGTCAGGTGAGTCACGAAAATTAGCTGTATAAATGTATGGCAAATTTTCGTGACTCACCTGAAAAAGTTAACGTTTCTTAATTTTACCTTAACTAGGGTACACTTTTTTTGAAAACAACCCTTAGGAGTTTTGGGCGTCCGAATAATCAATGGCTTTTTTGAAATCAAGTTTGTCTTACATAAAATGTCACGTAGGTCAATTGACATCTCGTTTTATGGACGTTGAATCATGTATAATAGTTAATTATATATTAGACATTAATTGTGTAAATATTTTCAGCAAAACGCTGAGTGTACCACCAACTCTTCAGCGGAGAGGAGAGCGATGGCGGACTTTGCTAACAAACTCACAGACGCTCTGAAAACCATGGACGTAGCCAATGCTAGATGCAAGATAGCGCCTCATGTAAGAACATTTAATACTGTTTAAAATTTTCATTACTCCAGTCTCAAAATAAAAACCTCCATTACTAAATATAACACTTTAAACTCTCTTCTGACAGGGTGCCATGAAAACGCCTTAGAATATATTATTATTGTTTATTTGTATGTTGCTGCAATAGTAGTTATTTAAATCTATGTTCTTACTGTTTTACACAAAATGACTATATTTGTTTCATCATCTTCTTCTTAATTAAACGCAATGACGTCTTTTCATTCAATCTTTGCCACCAGGACATGACAAAACGCGAGGAGCTAGAAGATGCCGTGTTGAACCTGCAGCAGTTGGTGCTCCAGTGCCGGCCGCGCGCTGGGGCTGTCGATGACGCGCAGAGCAACATCGTCAATCTTTCTGTAAGATAATTATCATTTTGTCTTCAACGTGTCAAAAAGTCGGAGACGAACAAGTGCTTTCAATAGAAATGATAACTTTGTAGAAACAGGGAAGAAATGGATGGAGGAGACAGGTTCATAAGTAGTCTTCTACACCAAAAGCTTTTGTTTAGGATCACCTGACCCGGTATGATGCTTAGAATCGAATCTTGCAAGTCAAATATGACCAACTTCCTGGAGTCTAATCGAGTTGAAATGTTGTACATGTTGAAACTGAGTGATAAAGCAATATTGTGAGCTGGTCTGATGATGGAAACAGAAGATTGCCATAGGAACTCCAAAATCTAACAGTGAAACGATCCGTGCTAGGACTCCTATGAATCGCCTAGACGAGTACTATCGACAGCTGACTGACCATCCGTGCACCTTATGTGCATTATATAAGGTTCAATATAAATACAGGATGGTCAGTTAATTGTGTTAGTACCTCGTCTCAAAAATTACAATTTAGATGGAAAAACATTTCGCATATTTTTTACTCGTTTTTACTGGCGATCGCTTTGGCTTATCGTGCTCAACAGTTCAACAAATAAAAAAATCTCTCTCCACCAGGATTTCTTAACAGACGTATCCACGAACTCCGAGCGCCTGCAACACGTAGCGCAGAGCGCGGAGCAGAGCGGCGGTGCGCACGCGCGCGCGGCCGGCGCTGTGCGCGCGCAGTGTGTTGACTTGTGCGAAGCTGCGCGACCCACTCCCGACCAGCACGGCACGCATATGTTGGACATAGATCATGCGGCTAAGGTGAGTTAAGGTGGTATTCCTTTTGTCCAAGATCTTTGTCCAATGCGTCTCATGCTTAAATGTGAGATGCAGTGCACACTGGACAAAGTTCTTGGACAAGTGTAATAGCATCCTTAGTCGAAAATACCTAAAAAGACATCCGTGTGAGACACGTTTTGGTGTAAAAGGTACCTTTTGGACTATTACGGGCACCAATGGAGAGATATATGTGCCGATGCGCGTACCTCTTGACCAGTGTAACATGCCTATGTTGGACATGGATCATGCAATCATTTGGCCTATTATGTGCACCAGTACAGTTATGCGTTCCTGCGTGTGCCAGTTCTCATCAACACGGTATGCCTATATTGGACGTGGATCATGCGATCATTTGGCCTATTATGGGCACCAGTACAGAATTAGGCGTTCCTGCGTGTGCCAGTTCTCATCAACACGGTATGCCTATATTGGGCGTGGATCATGCGATCATTTGGCCTATTATGGGCACCAGTACAGAATTAGGCGTTCCTGCGTGTGCCAGTTCTCATCAACACGGTATGCCTATATTGGACGTGGATCATGCGATCATTTGGCCTATTATGGGCACCAGTACAGAATTAGGCGTTCCTGCGTGTGCCAGTTCTCATCAACATGGTACGCCTATGTTTGTCGTACAAAGTCGACCCTTACAATTTCCTCTGGTGAGGTGAGTTATGCGAAGTACCTAAAATGACATCCGTGAGAGGCACTTTTTGGTGTAGAAACTACCCTTTGGACTATTACGGGCACCAGTACAGAGTTATGCGTTGCTGTTCGCGCCACTCCTGACCAACACGGCATGCCTAAGCGGCATGTTGCTAAGGTGTAAGGTGGTGTTGGTAAGGGTTGCCAACACAGCGAATCCTCAAGTGAATAAAGGGTCGGCAATGCGCTTGTTATTCTTCTGGAGTCACAAGTGTCCATACGCTACGGTGTACCAGCAACATCAGGCAGGCCGTAAGCTTGTTTGCCACCGTCGTTGTATAAAAAAAGGTGAGTTAGCAGCATGATCCACATCCATGAGTTATGGAAGATATATAAAAGCGTAAATCTATCTTTATGATAAGAAGAAACACATTTTAGTGTGAAAACTACCTTTTGGTCTATTACGGACACCAGGACAGAGCTATGAGTCGGTGCTTGCGCCACTTCTGATCAACACGGTATGCCTTTGTTGGACGTGGATCATGCTGCTAAGATGAGTTGTAGGGAAAATCATAACGTTTCTCAAACATACAATGAACTATTGACGTTGTGTATTAGGCTTCGAAGTATCGCGTTTCGGGCGCGGCGAGACAAGAGATCCGTAATGGAATGTCATACAAAATTGGATGCCTAGGCCTGCAAAGCGACCTTTATGTTGTTTCATTATCAATTTGTGACCCAACAGCATCGTGGCATTCAGCCATCAAAAAAATAAAGAGTTTACTTTAAATTCATTGCATGTTTGATAAAAGCACTGTTATCGGGGCTCGGCGTGAAAAGGTATTGCCAGCCTCGTATGCCTATCCGGCCTCGCAATACTCGTCCGTCTATATCTACTTGGCTGATATTTCATTTCCCTATTCAAGAGAATATAATACCGGGATTCGATGTGGGGGGGCCTACCCACGCCTACGCCACGCACGCCATAAGTACTTATAATTACGGCACTTACGAAGACAAGATCTCAAAAAGTACCTTTTTTGTTCCCAGGAATGTGTGAGCCGAGTGCACAAGATCAACACGACGATCGAGTGCTGCCCTGAAGGCGCCGGGAAGGCTTCGCTCCAGAATGAAGCACGGCCGCTCAACGAGAGCTGCACATTGCTACAGTACGTCTTGTGTTTATAGTATTAAGGCCCATTTACATGATGCAAGAACTCGCATGTATATTTGTTAAATTGCAAGGTGGGGGCGACCAGCAGGTCGATCACGTAACGCATTGTACGCGCGTCAGGTAGAGATAAACGTCACTTTTTATATGGAAAAACGTTACGTGACTACCACTCTGGTGGTACCTACCTCGGTGACTGACAGTCGCGCAATGTAATGGAACTCACATATGAGTTCTTGCACCGTGGCTTAAGAATGATTACGGACGGACTAGAAGAACGTGTACCCTCATATTAGCCTTCTACAGACCGTACGGTTTTTAAGACGTTATCTTGTCTTCTAAATCCGATTTATAACTTCTACGAAATATAGACATTCCTGGTTGATACCACGCTGATAGCCAGGAAGCGGCCTGCTTGATAGTGAACACACCGTAGGCTATGGACGCTTGCCAAGGGCGCCGAACGCTGTGATGATTTGATGTGACGTCAGCTAAAGACAACAGATCTCTCACTTTTTGCACAGCGCATGCTCGGGAGCTCTGACAAACTTACTCACCACCAAGAACACAACACTACATACCTGCAGAGCAAATAGCGGTGTTATTACGGCTCTGGTATTTAGTAAAGTGGAGGTACTTCCCAGTAGAGCCGCTTCAAATATGAGTGAGATGAAATTCCTCTGTGCCCTGCCTCAATACCTCTTTTGGAATCCACGGTAAATTCGAAACGTCACGCGTTCCTCACTTGTTTTTATACTTACATATTGGTTTGTTTAACTTCTAACTGTCTTATCTATTCAGATTCGCGTCTCAATCAGCTTTGGCAACGGCGCAGTGCGCAGCGTTAGACGAGGCCCTCAACGATCTCACAGATTTGGAGAACAGGATAGACAAGATGCTGCAGCCTAGACAGGGAGAAAAACACATTGCACGGGTAGGATCTTGTTTGCACTACCAGGTATCATAATATCAGCTGAAAATGTCCACTGCTGGCCATAGGCCTCCCCCAAAGAGAGCCACAATGACCGGTCCTGCGCCACCCACATCCAGCGGACTTCCGTGTCCTTTCCCAGGTCGTTAATCCACCTTGTGAGGGGTCTACCCTTCTGTTGATTTTCATTAATAGCTTGTTTGTTTGAATAATAATGGCGGCAACTATCCTATTTGTTGATCACTGTCCCGACTAGGGGCCGACCCCTCCATGTGAGGATATTTGCTCTTAGGAGTCACGAGACCGATTTTAGAAAAAAGAAAAACTGCATACAGAGGTTTTCGTAAAAGTATAATACACGGCTGGGGATCGAACCGGTCTAAATCTGTCTTACAATCGGAGTTTGTTTTTTAGCGTTGAGTAATAGTGCTGGATGTAAGGAGCAATTGTTGTTAAGAAACCCTGTATCTACGATTACAGGAAAATACCGTATTTAATAGTTTCATACGGAAATCTCATCTCATCTCATCGGAAATGGAGCAAATTTTCTTATCTCGTGTAGTTTCGGATTTTCCCTCCCTGCCCCGTTTCAATAATACATTCTTAACATTATGTATAACATCATGTTCTCTTTCAGACACCTCCCTCGGCATCCCTGCTGACGTCACGCGCGCGGCTGGCCACAGCGGCCGCGGGCGCCAATCGCGATGCGCAGGAGTTGGCGCCGGCGTTCACACGCTACGTGGCGGACATGCGCGCGCATGTCGATGTCGCTGATGAACAGAAGAGGATGAGGTGAAATAGTTTTAAACCCCGACGCAAAAAGAGGGGTGTTATAAGTTTGACGGGTCTGTGTGTCTGTCTGTGGCATCGTAGCTCCTAAACGAATTGACCGATTTTAATGCGGTTGTTTTATCCGAAAGTTGACGTGATCGAGATGATTCTTATATTAGCTACGTTTCAACAAAGTTGAGCTGTTTTTGAGATATTGAACTTTGAAATGAAAATATCGGGGGATTATCAACGTTTCTAAGTTGTTAATTATACTAGCTTCTACCCGCGACTCCGTCCGCGTGGAACTCGTTTATATCGTAGATCTAAACAAACTTTCATCCCTATTCCAACTCCTTAGGGGATGATATCCAGGATAAAAACTATCCTATGTCCTTTCGAACTTATGAAGCGAACGATTCTACAATAGAATCCCGAGCGTATAGATTCAAGTGAATACGCCTGAGATGGAAATAATTGTGCTACCGGGTGGCACATACTCCATTTCACACATTCTCAGCAGGGAATATCAGGGTAGAAAGGTACAACTTTGATCCCTCGTCATCATAGTGTTTGGCTTCCACTCTCTTTTTCTGCTCCGGGAATACATATACCCATATAAAGGTTAGCTGGATGAAATCGCTTAAAGGGATAAGTTCACCTTTGTAAATTAATTTTAATTGTTTGTACCTACCGTTTTGGATGTTTGTAACTCAATCACGGTTAAACGGCTAAACCGATTTGGATGAAATTTCGCACGAAGATAGTTTATAGCCTGGATTAAAATATAGGATAGTTTTTATCTCAGGTCCACGCAGACGAAGGCGCGGGCCGTAGCTATTGTATCTACAATAAAACTTAATACA
Source organism: Epinotia brunnichana (assembly GCA_963854355.1). Lineage (NCBI taxonomy): Eukaryota > Metazoa > Arthropoda > Insecta > Lepidoptera > Tortricidae > Epinotia > Epinotia brunnichana. The sequence continues at coordinate 15,534,711 of OY977959.1, forward strand.
TACATGAGTTCAAATTTCTCCCGACATAGTTAAAAATCATTCGGTTTGCCATTCAGGTTGTCTGACCACCTCAAGAAGCTCCAGGATCGGCTGAAGGTGCTGACCATGGAGACGGGACGGCAGGTGGTCACGTGGAGACCGGCTAATGAAGGTGAAGTGGTATCCATCACGGAAGATATCCTCAAGGTAAACCTATATCAGTACCTACCGTTTAAGAGTCCGCAGTAAGCTCAGCCGAATTTCTCCTTCCCATACAAACGGAGTTTCGTTTTTATTACCCGACTGCCGAAGGAGAGAGGGTTATGTTTTTCGAGCGTACGTATGTATGTATGTATTTATGTATGTATGTATGTGGGTATATCTTATTCTTTGACACGCCCTGCAGCCTAAACCGTATGACGGATTTTGACATGTGAGGTGTCGTTGGATTCCTCTTAATTGTGGGAGTGACATAGGCTATAATATTTGCAAAAAAGCAGTTGGATTTTTCGAAAAATGTTTTGATTTCACTTGTTTGAAAATTACGTGTTGGATCGTAACGAAACTTCGCGTATACAATGATATTAGGTATATCTAGGCCTAGTTTATATGGCTCCAGTTTATAAAACAAACGAAATACAGCAAAAACAAGTTTTGTATGAAAAACTTATATTTGCTGTATTTTTTTTACTACGGTATCTGAAGCTACATAAACTAATAACAGACCTGACCTTATTCTAAGTACAAAGCTTGAGAGTAAACTAGGGTGTCATTTTAAAATGAGAGCGTAACTAACTACGTTTGTATGGTTCTCCATACGAACGTAGTTAGTTACGCTCTCATTTCAGTAAGCTCGATTCTTCGAGCTTACTGAAAATCCCAACTACTAGAAACTCTGGTCCAAGATGAAAAACGGATGAATCAATTTGAGTGCGGTTAATGTATTCGTAAATCTCTGTGGAGATGGTTCTTAGTTAAAATTGATGTCAGATGTTATAATTTTTAAATTTTTATCTGAATATTAAATACTGACCTGAGATATTTCTGTACTTATTTTCTACACTATTTCTGCTTGGACGTTCGGGCTGATCAGGCTTTGGAGAATCTGGGCCGGACTCAAGAGACTAGTTCAGGTTGGTCAGTTGTGATATACTTCGTAGAGTCAAAACGATGTGTCACAGAAGCTGATACTGTACAGCCAGCAGCAGAAAAAGCCGTGGATGACATGCTCAAAATGATATTGACAAGCTTTTATTGCGTTATAATGAAGATGTGTGTAGATAATTTTGAAAAACGTACTTTTTTTTTATACAACGACGGTGGCAAACAAGCTTACGGCCTGCCTGATGTTAAGCTGGTACCGTCGCCTATGGAGACTTGTGACTCCAGAAGAATCACAAGTCCGTTGCCGACCCTTTATTCACTTGAGGATTCGCTGTGTTGGCAGATGGATACATGCAGGTCCCTCACTCCCAACTCAGCGCACCCTAGGGAGCTCTGGCGACCTTACTCACCACCAGGAACACAACACCACATACTTCATAGCATGCAATAATATAGCAACACTGCAAAGCAGTGGTGCTATTATGGCTGCGGTCTTCTGTAAGGTGGAGGTACTTCCCCAGTTGGGCTGCTCCACATACGAGCGAGATGACATTCCGCTGTGCCCTACCTCTCTTAATTAATTATTTCCCTTACCTCTTGGAGAGCGTAGTTATTTCTGCTGCTTGTACAGTTAGTCATCAATATATCAAAATGTTGGTTCCGTTCGCAGGAGTTGGACAACGCAGAGACAATCATTGGAGCGAATACCGATAATGCGAACACCATAGCTTACGAAGACTTGAAGAAACTGCTCCTCCCAGTAGACACCTATAAGATGGAAGGAGATAAGAAGTGAGTACTTGTTAAACCTGTGTGTTGTATGTATCAACGGTTTATCTTATCTTCGGGTGGCTTAAGAAAAAAAAAGTGACACAATCCACGAAAGAAAAAAATGTTATGCCTCAAATAATGTTGGCAGTGGATTTTGCGCATTGTCTGCAGAATTTATTTAGACTTTGCACAAAGCGGGCTGGACCGAGTCTGCATAAAGTAGATAGTATCTCAATATACTTAGTTTTTTTTTTACGACATTATTTTATAAGTTACATGTATACTTAAACAATTGTGTGTAAATGAGGGTTCATGTTTTTTGCCAACAAACTGTCATGCAGTTTGGCAGATAATTTTAACTTTATATTATGTAACCTGTTTTCGTATCGATATCGGCAGTTTTGTCTCTGGGTCCCAATAGCACAGAGATTTTGATTGAATCCTCGACTATAGTATAGTTGTTGGCATGTTTTGTAGGGTGAGAATAAATTAACTTTGGATACATCTCGAAGAAGCGATCAGAACTTTCTTTCGATTCCTTTTCCTTTCTCCTACATCTTAATCCTATCTATCTGCCACAGGAAATTGGAAGCGAAGCTAGAGCCCTACGCTACAAAACTCAACTCTATGGCTGAGACATTAACGCTCAGTATCGGCAAGCCAGGATCCCTCGCTCGCTCCGCCCACGTCACCGCTGAATCGGCAGTCCAGCTCACAGCCCTGGCTAAAGCCTTGAAGTGCGACGAGGTAAGCGAAAATGAACTCTTTAAGCGAGAGCTTAACGTTCAGCTTAGCTATCACAGTCACGGGACATGGCGAGGCAGAATAGACGTCTCTTTCTAATTAAAACGCTTCAGAAAGAGATGGATGGATCTATGTATGTCACCGACACAGCTCGCGAGCCATCGTGATAGCCGTGCTGAATAGCTTGGGTTTGGCAGCCAAACATAAAAGCAGTATAAACCCATCTGGGTACTCAGCTGTACTTGACTGTCATCATCCGTAAGGGTGACGACCGCACAGACTTATCACATATGGATGTGTATGTGGTATGTAGATATATGTATACTTGCAGAAATAGGTATATTTATTTTCTTTAGTTACTTTAGGCATGAAACTTTATTTTATATAAGATGAGTTTAATAGGTTAAGTTGTATAAAAACTGAGCGCGTCTCGCCATCAAACTTAACAGTTTGGCGAGAATATAAATGTTTTGTAAGATGTAATTTGAACATATAAATAAAAAAAAAATAAAAAAAAAACAGTCTGTAGTCAGAGAGCGTAGTCGGGTCGTCCAAATGGTCGAAGAAGACCTTCAAAATACCTGAACGAACTCCAGACTGTCGAATGTACAGGGTAGTATTTAGTGTCAGGAGCTACAGATCCACTTTGTTTCGTTGCACCTCAGCCGTAAATAGTAAAGTAGGACACCATGTGAAGGTGGTTCGATTGCCATACAAAACGTTATTTGACATTCGCAGGCCAACGGCGTGGTATTTTAAGAAACTTGTGTAACAACTCCAAATTCCCCGTTTCCTAGAATAAACATGTATAAACTAGAATAATTTGAGAAATTGGTTTGGGACGTTTTATTTTCGGAAAACCATTTTTCTCAAATTATTCTAGTTTATACAAGTTTATTCTAGGAGAGGGGGAATTTGGCGCAAATGGAAAGCCAATTTATGAAATTATGTTACACAAGTCTGTTAAAATATCACGCCGTTAGCCTGCGAATGTCAAATAACGTTTTGTATGGCAATCGAACCACCTTAATTCTGTTATCTATGTTTCTGATGCGATATTAAATTTATTTTGGCAGGACCCAACCAAGAACAGCAAGATAGACGAAACATCCCAGGAACTGTGTTTCGTTACATATAACCTCCTGAAAACCGCCGAGTCGATCAGTCAAGTAAGTTATACAATTTTTTTGTAAAAGTTTGGGGCAAAAATTTAATTTTGACAAATAATAAATTATACCCATTCCTTTCATTCCATACACTTGTGTAACTTTTAATGGATATGACCGAACCTGAAACGCCAATTTGTCCAGAGTTTGTTATATTGTACCTACCCAACTTAACTATTAGCTAATTAATGTCTCATTATTTCAAAGGAACCCAACACATTCGAGTCTAGAAGAAGAATGATGGACGCTTGCCGAAATTTGAGCGATGCTATCAATAAATTGGTAAGATTGTTTCGTATTTGTAATTACTACACAATACACATCCTCCTCGAATAACACTTATTTGCTCTCAAAATTGCATGTGTTTGCGAATCACTAAAGCATTATAGACAACTTACAAACACTTATTTACTCTCAAAATTGCATGTGATTGCCAATCACTAAAGCATTATAAACAACTTACAAACACGTATTTAGCTACCCTCAAAAATGCATGTGATTGCTAATCACTAAAGCATTATAGACAACTTCCAAACACTTATTTACTCTCAAAATTGCATGTGATTGCCAATCACTAAAGCATTATAAACAACTTACAAACACGTATTTAGCTACCCTCAAAAATGCATGTGTTTGCGAATCACTAAAGCATTATAGACAACTTCCAAACACTTATTTACTCTCAAAATTGCATGTGATTGCCAATCACTAAATCATTATAAACAACTTACAAACACGTATTTAGCTACCCTCAAAAATGCATGTGATTGCTAATCACTAAAGCATTACCTATAGACAACGTGGGTAAAATGTTTTACTTTTAACGAATCAAATTATTTTTATTTTATTCGAATTAATTGAACGTGCAATTTACCACTTACCGCGATCAAATTGTAATCACTTGAAACAGAGGACGAACACAAAGAAAAAAATTACCGTCATCGAATGCAGCCTAAGCTGGGCCTCGAACCCGAGCGTCATTTTTACCTTTCATTATCTATCGCTACTATAGCGAGCTCACAGCTTTTCGCCATTCTAATGGTTATGCTATGCGCTTGACCATATTCCAACCACGTTGCCATACAAATTCAAACGCGTTCGAAAAAGTATTGTATCGATAAAACTTATACTAGAGCTCCGCTAGTGTCCGCATTTATTTTTTTCTTTGCCGTTTGATCTTTGTATTAATATTACAATCACAATAAACAAGGTGATATATTCCCCACAAAAAATGTTATAGTTTGTTATACCTTGCCGTTGTAAATGTCTATGTCAATACGGGCTACTAGGATTATTGCGTCGCTATGTAGCAGTTAAAATGACAGGGTTCTACGGTGGCCTAGGAATCAAATTGGTTGACCGTACGTGTGTTATGAAAGAACATTCTAACAGGTCAGAGCTTCGTCGAGCGGAGACAAGCTTCAACGCGAGTGCAACGAGCTGAACAGGGCTCTACAACTGCGCCAGAGCACAATCCAGCCGCGGCCCACGTGCGCATTGCCGTATGCCGAGTGCATCTCAGCCTTGCAGACGCAGCACGAGGCTATCTGTAAGTCTTACAGACATTTCATGGCTAAATTACATTCACGTTTATTGCCAAGTCAAAATGCAGAACATACACAGTTGGCCAAAATAAAAATGAACGTTTAATTCCCTTCCTTATTGGCCAAAACTAAAACCAGAAGCCAATACGCTACGGCCTTATTTACGTGGCTCGGACAATATCGTTAGGGGACCATCCCGCGACGTCACGTGACTGGCCACAGCGTATACAGCCCGCGACGTCGCATAAATGTAAAAATTACAAGAATTTCTACCATTAGCGTCAATTATAATGATAAAAACTTAGTGACCTAAATGTAAAACAAAAGACACCCTAGCTGTGTTTCCATAAGGGTTAGGCCGAAGCTCGAGCCATCAGAGGCTTCGGCGTTCGGCGTCGGGGGTATAACACCTCTTACCGAACTCGTCGCACAAATTCGAATGGGCATACGTTTTGTTTGAGTTAGAAGTTTTAATTATGTAATGTATATTCGGACCTCAGAGCATAGAATACTAGAGAGAGGACAAGCCGCCGGCGGCCGTGTCGCAGCTGTATGCTCAATGGGCATACACTGCCATACTGTGCACGCGTGCTGATCGCAGAGAATATTACGTTTTTTCCCAAAATGCCTGATATGATGCGCGTTTATTGTCAAATAAGCGTGTACTTAGGTATACAAGTGTGTGTGTTTTAGATGTGTGCGTGCTTTGTCTTGTCAATTACTTGGGCGTTGTGTGGGTTAATGTACTTGCGACAGGCTCACTCTACAAATCGGCCGCCATGTCCGATCTCCTTATATTCATACATCTGTGATTCGGACGGATCACATCTATATACTGGAGCTTACATAACTTAAGTTTTTGACGTGATAACGTCGCATAAATCGATGAACACCGACAGCACGCACGAAAAAGTATGAATCATTGTCCCGTTTTGCCTGAGCCGAGCGTTCGGCTTTATGACGACATCACGTAAAACTATTGTCCGTTAACCGACTTTATAGACGAACAATTTTTAACTATACTATTCCGTCCACGTAATGCCAGTAATTTTGGCGTCTGACAACAATTTCGTCTGCAGGGAACCTGAAGAGTGAGGAGCCTGTTTCGAGAGAAGAGTTCAGCACCTCGCTTGACTTCTTGACGTCGGCTGTCAGCAACAACGTTGACTATGCCGAGCACTGCGCTTACTTGGTGAGGAACCTAACCTTGACTTTAGTAAATATTATTAGCTAAAGCAGTGTCTTAACTAGACCCTGCATTAGCTAATATTTCGGTCTAATTTTGGAGCAACGCCCTTTCGTTTATGATAAAACTAATATAACCGAGTTTCAACATAGTTTTCTACATTATATTAAAGTGACAGACATCACTTCGGAAACTTATAATTACTATGTTATCTAGATATTTCTACTCCTGAGGCATAACCTCGGAGATGCATGGTTAAGATCGGTCGGGTTATTCAGGCTCAACGTATATTTATAGAGTAAACTAGCTTACGTCACAATATAATGGTAATAGCAGGTAGCCCAAGATGAGACTTGGTGTTTTACGTTTTGAAATAACTTTTTTCTCAGTTGTCAGTATCGGAGCATCACCCGGAGTTATCCAAGGACGGTATGTTCGACACGGAACGGATACAGAAGATGATCGCGACTGCCCAGGACTCGTGCTTCCGAGTCACCAGACCCGGGATTGTGCATCAGGTTAGTGATGTTCCCAAGGAAAGTTTCCCAAATTTCTTAAAAAATCCTATACCTATTTCTCAAAAGGAAATGTTCTTTAATTCACATGAGACTTGGACTTTCAACTTGGACATCTGTACAACAGGTGCGTGCTGAATCCATAGTACATTATCATACTTACTCATTTGATTGTACAATACACCCCTATTGTATACACTAAATAAAAATAATTAATAATGTTGGATTTTCTCGAAAAAGGATTCAAAATGTAGCCTAATTGGGAAAAAAGCAACACAAGAAGTTAAATAATCACAAAATTATAAGTATAAGCGTCCAAAGTTTTAAGAAGGGGTATGTTCTGTCCCTTTTCCGCAAAACGCACCTTCATACGAAACGATTGTCATTTACTATGACGCTAGACGATCGTGACGTCACGATCCCGGAGTGTTTTCCCTCTCTAACAGGCAACATTGAAACGGTTGCAGCTTCGTAATTTTTTGAGATACTCGAATGGGATTTTCGTCATTAGGCATATTTTTTGCCTTCTTTCTTTTGAAGTAATAATACATTTTGAGTCTACACCCTTATTTATGGTAGGTCATGGATTTAGAACACTTTGGGAGACTTAACGTAGCTGCGACATCAACAGGATAAATAACCAGTTAATGTGTTTTCAACAGGCAAAAGAAGAATCATCACTCCTCACCAATCAGCTCTCGGACCTCAAACAGGCCATACAGGACTGTTCCTCTAAAGTCAGAGACGCTGATGTGAAGAGACGCCTTCTGGAAACCAGCAGCAAAGTGGATGCAGCTGGGACGAAGTTGCGTAGCGAGTTGAACACGGCCGATGTATCTGTGGTGTGTTTTGGATGAATATCCTAGTTTCACGATATTATCTGTTATTGCATGACAGCCGAGAGGCTTTTTGACAGCAACTGTGAAGTTGGTTTCAAAAGTCTCTGTATGAAATGAATGGAGTATAGTAAGTATTGCTAGCTGGGAATAATTCTTTCAGATATGTGTCGATGTCTACTACGCTATCAAATCATCCTGTGATATTTTTACTATTTAAGCCTTCCTCCTATTACAAACATGTATGTTTCCAGGAGAAACTGACGCCCTCAGCATTCGCGACGATCGAGGCATTGTCTTCTCTGCGCAGTGTCACCGAGCACCCTTCACTCGCGCCGCTGGCCACGCCCTCGCCGGCCGCGCAGAAACGCGCAGACGAAGTCATCCAACAGTCCAAGTATGTGGATTATATAACGAGATAAATGTTCAAATTTCACACTTATATTTTTGCTAGCAGGCCCTCGGTAAGATGTACAGATGTCAGTATTAATAATAATAATAAACTAAAATTATAGGGAACTCATTTGATACAGAGAAAAATTACCGTGGTCGCCCGCAGGCCTAGACAGGAATCGAACCTGCCCCCCTGCATTGCTCTGGTTCTGTAACCTGCCACTAGGCTACTCAGACCACAACCATCACTGCCTTAGCATTGCATATACAGCCGCTAATACTACCTCTCTGTATTTAATTGCAAGGCTAATTATTGACGTGATAACGTCTTATAAATCGATGAACACCGGCAGCGCGCACGAAAAAGTATGACTTATTGTCCCGTTCCACTGTCGAGCGTTCGGCTTTATGACGTTATCACGTAAAATTATCGTAAATAAACCGACTTTATAGCCAACCAATTTTTTTATGTGTTATAGGGAGCTGCTGACACGGGCATCTGGACTGATGCGAGCCATCAAGACCTCAGAGGACCAGCAAGCCATGACCTGGGTCATGTTCAACACCTACACCAAGGGGGTCATTGAGATTTCGGAGAAACTGGTCACTTGCATCAGGTATACTTCAATGTTATTATTTATTAGTAAATGATATCAGCCGCCGTTGGGGCGGAAAGGTTCTCGAGTGGCGACCACGTATTGGAAGGCGCGGCGTGGGTAGGCCCCCTACAAGGTGGACTGATGACCTGGTAAAGGTCGCGGGAGTCAGCTGGATGCGGGTGGCGCAGGACCGGTCATTTTGCACTCTTTGGGGGAGGCCGATGTTCAGCAGTGGACGTATTTTGGCTGATATGATGATGAAATTGTATCAATCCCGTTATATTACCACTGCTGACCAAAGGCCTCTGCCTCTTTTTCCATTCTTCGCTACTTGGTCAAATGCCTAGTCTTTTAAAAATGAGTCACCTAATATGTTGCGATCCACGGCTTGCATGAAAGAAAAATAACTCTCCAATAAGAGGCAGAACACCTGTATCTCTTTGCGTGTAACACGTTCAGTGCCATTTCGTAGCGCTACGCTAAACTGTTTACAGACGAAAGTGCGTACGAGTAGAACGCCCACCTAAGCGGGTTCCTGGCACTGAAAGTGTTAACACATTGGTTGCCGTTGACGCGATATCGCGTCCAAACTTCGGCATCGAATGGGTTAAACCACACGGTGCAACCTCTTACACCGCTGGCAGCCATGTAAGGATTCCGTTAAATGTAACTTCTTTCTGATTTCAGGGAAAATGGGCAACAAGCAGGCTTGATAGAAGGAATAGAAGAAGATGTAAGCACTTTCCTTGTCTAGTATGTCTGTCTAGCTACCTGGGCCTGTTATTTAGAAAGGCTCTATTAAATATCCACCACAGATGTGCGATGATGTGTTTTCATATATTTGACACCGCGCATAATTGGCAGCTAGGTGTCAAATAGCAAAACACACACGCACAAAAACACAACCTTGCACATATCTGATGGATATTGACCTTAACGCTACCTTCTGTTTTCAGGATGCTGACTTAACAGCAGTGAGCTACGTTCAAACACAGTACGTTTTATTTTTATTATCACTTATTTGACGAGCGAATGCATTTGAAATGAAGTGAACGATAATAATGTAATAGTATAGTACCTACTCGTAAGTAAAACAACGTATAGGTACTTGATTTAGATGGTTTTGAATTTGCAGAGTACTCATCGCCAACAAATGGCTCCATAAGCCAAGTTACAAGGCCCAAGTGAAGACTGACGGTGAACTGGCTGCGAGGAACATCATCGATGTTGGAAAGAAGGTGAGTCAAGATGGTTTCCTGATTTTGCTGGATTATTCGCAGTTCCTTTGGAAGCAACTACAGCGAATAAAATCAACTTCGCAGTAGGGAACTTGGGGCTTTCAATTCAATCAATTTTATTTCGGACAAAGTCCATAAATTGTTAGTAACATATACCTTAATTCTAGGGTTAGTATTAATATTAATATAGGTCTAGGTGTAAAGACATAGGGGGACATGCAGCTGCACCCAGTGCCTCAGCCACGGTGAGTCCCACCGGTCGGCCAGCGTGCACATGATGGTATTCGAGGTGGCTTTCAATGACAATTTATTCCTGTTAAATAAACTACTTATTTGTATTTTGTAGTCCTAAACTGAATTGTGATGCTCTTAAAATGTCGTGGATGTTAAACTGTACTATCCTTTTCTGTTTAGATGATGACACACCTGAAAGAGACAGAGAGAGAGGAGATGAGACACCTTGTAGAGGAGTGTGAACAACTTCTCAAGCAGTGCAGCGCTAAATACACCTTGGAAACTGGAAGGTAGTTCTGGGTCCATTTCACGAAGCTACTGCAAAGAGAAGCACTGCTGCTTGAACACTAACGAAACACTTATTAACAATATTTAAAATAATGTTTTATCCGGGTCTAACGCGATATTTATTTACCTTTATTTCTGACGTTTCGACACGGGTTGCACCGGTCATGATAAAACATTATCTCCACTTATAATAAATCTCTAAATTAAAAAAAGAATCAGCCAGTTTGAAACTAAGCTTTGCGCGGTTCGAATGTTCTCAGCATCCCATGAACGGAAAAATATGAAACATTTTATATAGGTACATTATTATTCTAGCTGCAACTTAGGATAGTTTTTATCCGACTGCGACAGTTAATTAATTTTCCGAAATATACGACTTCATTTAATTTTTCATTTATTTTTATTGAAATCAAACGCTGCTCCAACTGTCAGCTATAAGAACCGTCAAATTTTCGTCAAAATGGCGGAATTGTTTTGCCTTTCACTTATTAATAATTTAAATCCCGTCTACGATAGACCTTTACGAGACAAATGCTAAAATATAAACCATAAAAAAATATTCGATTCTGATATGAGAACTTATATGCGCAAATGTCGTTTTATGTCGTAATCTCAATAAATTAAATCAACAAATTTGAACAATATAATTAACACGAATTTGTTTTTTTTGAATGACAATGGCACGCGCTCGGCGCATTCAGCTAAAGTACCTGCGGCGCTACCACGAAAACCGATACTCAATGTTCATATATTTGCATCCCTGTCACTCGAGTATGGTTAGTGCGATAGAGATACCCGAATATTTTCGAATTCCGAAGTTCGTGGTTATAGCTCAGGAATCGAAAATATGGTAAATAATCATAATGTATTTTCTCGAAAAAGAATTTAAAATAAATATAGTCAAATGGAGAAAAAAACAAAGCAAGAGGTTATATAGGTAATGATTAAGTTATAAGAGTCCAAAGTTTTAAGAGGGGGTATGTTCTGTCCCTTTTCCGCAAAACGCACCTTCATATGAAACGATTGTTTTTTACTATGACGCTCGAGTATATTGACGTCACAGTCCCTCATCGTTTTCTCACTCTAACAAGCGACATTAAAACGGATGTAGCTTCATAATTTTTTGAGATATTTGAATGGGAGTTTCATTATCTTCTATCTATTTATCTCCACTTATAATAAATCTCTAAATTAAAAAAAGTATCAGCCAGTTTGAAACTAAGCTTTCTGTGGTACGAATGTTCTCAGCATCCCATGGACGGAAAAATATGAAACATTTTATATAGGTACATTATTATTCCAGCTGCAACTTAGGATAGTTTTTATCCGACTGCGACAATTAATTTATTTTCCGTAATATACGACTTAATTTAATTTTTCATTTATTATTCTTAAAGTATATCGCCGCCACATCTGTCAGCTAAAAGAAACGTCAAAATCACAGTAATAAGAAATACTACGGACAAAATGGCGGAATTGCTTTGCCTTTCTTTCGCCTATTAATAATTTTAATCCCGTCTACGATATACATTGACGAGACACATAGGTACCAAAAGCAAATATAAAATTAATCGATTCTGATATGCGAACTTATATGCGCAAATGTCGAATTAAGGCGTCATTTGTACAAATGTAACAACAAATTCGAACAATATAAACTTGGTTTTTTTGAATGGCACGCGCGCGCGCTCTTTGCGTATTCAGCCAACCCACGAAAACCGGAACTCGAAGTTCGTATATCTGAGGGCCTACCGCGAACGGCATTCGAAGTTTTCCCTCTCTGTCGCACTTATGTACGAATTTGTAAGTATGACAGAGAGGGGAAACTTCGAATGCCTTTCGCGGTAGGCCCTCTGCATTCCTGTCATTTGTTAGTGCGATAGAGATAGAGATACCCGAATATTTTCGAATTCCGAAGTTCGTGGTTTAAAAGAAAATACGGATGTCGGATAGATCTAAATTAATATTTTATGTGTGAATATGGTTAAAATTATTTGGAAATACTATTGTTGTTATTGTTTTAGTATATTTGACTAGCTTTAAGTTTAATATTGTACGTCCGAAATGGGCAAGCTGTTGGACTTTATTTTACCCAAAACAACTAAATGTACACAGTTCTGACAATAAAGAAATCTTATTTTATCTTATCTTATCGAAAATAGGGATGTAGACACTAAAAAAAATAATCATTATGTTGTATTCTCTCGAAAAAAAAACAACGCAAGAGGCTATACTCGTATAGGTAATCACTAAGTTATAAGTGTATATAGTTTTAAGAGGGGGTTTGTTGCGTCTCTTTTCCGCAAAACGCACCTTTATAATGAAACGATTGTTTTTTACTATGACGCTCGAGGATCGTGACGTCACGGTCCCTGATCGTTTTCTCACTCTAACAAGCGACATTAAAACGGTTGTAGCTTCGTAATTTTTTGAGATATTTGAATGAGTTTTTCGTTTCTTCTTTCTTTTGAAGTGAGTCTACAGCTACACCTCTATTTGGAAGACAAGCGGAAATAATCCATACTATCCATACTAATAATCCATACTTCCATACTAATATTATAAATGCGAAAGTGTGTCTGTCTGTTACCTCTTCACGCCTAAACCGCTGAACCGATTTAGATGAGATGAGCCCCGGGGAAGGACAAAGGGTAGTTTTTATATCTGAGGGGCTGAAATTGGGGGTGGAAATTTGTATGGAGCTACTTAAACCGCTTCACCGATTTAGATGAAATTTGGCATATAAATAGTTTGAGTCCCGGGGAAGGACATATAATAGGTTTTATCCCGGAAATCATCCCCTAAGGGGGTGAAAAAGGGGGGGGGGGGGTGAAAATTTAGATGTAATCTATTTTGATGAAATTTGGTGTAGATATAGGTTAAGTCCTGGGAAAGGACATGGGATAGTTTTTACCCCAGAAATCATCCCCTAAGGGGATGAAATTAGGGGTGAAAATTCGGATGGAACCCATTTTAATACAATTTGGTATAGAGATAGCTTGAGTCCTGGGAAAGGACATAGGATAGTTGTAATTCCGGAAATCACTCCCTAAGGGGGTGAAATGGGGGGTGAAAATTTGGATGAATCCCGTTTAGATGAAATTTGGTATAAAGGTCGTTTGAGTCCCGAAGAATGACATTAGATAGTTTTTATCCCGAAAATCATTCCCTAAGGGTATGAAATAGGGGGTGAAAGTTTGGATAAAATCCATGTACCTAGATGGAATTTGGTATATAGATAATTTGAGACCCTTCAAAGGATATAGAATAGTTTTTGCCTCGGAAATCATCCCTTAAGATGGTAGAAGTTTGTTTGCATTATATTTTCTAAGTATTAAGTTCTACGCGGACGAAGTCGCGGGCAACAGCTAGTTTTAAATATGTGTACAAAGTGCGAGAGTTTAAAGTGTTATATTAATTAACAACTTGGAAAAGTTGAAAAACTCCCGATATTTTCATTTCAAAGTTCAATAAGTATCTCAAAAACGGCAGAACCGATTTTGTTAGAACGTAGCTAAGAACCAGCTCGATCACGACAGCTTTCGGATTAAAAACCGCATTCAAATCGGTCCCTTCGTTTAGGAGCTACGATGCCACAGACAGACACACAGGCACACAGATACAAAGACACGTCAAACTTATAACACCCCTCTTTTTTTGCATCGGGGGTTAAAAAGTCGTTAATTTAAAGCCCGACACGCCGCTATTTGACCCTGAGATAGCGTCGCTGTATCAAATAGAAACTTGTCGGGCTAACTGGCGTTTAGCCTTTTAGGTAGAATAGTAACTTGTTGCTTCGTGAAATCGGCCCTTGTACACACTTCATTCATCATCATTGTCAGCCCGTAATCGCCCACTGCTGAGCATAGGCCTCTCTTCGAGTACGCCACCCGTCCCTATCCTGAGCTAATCTTATCCAGAAGTGACCCGCGATCTTCCTAATATCGTCCACCCATCGAGCTGGTGGACGGCCGACGCTCCTTTTACCTAGAAGTGGCCACCAATCTGACACCGTTTTGGTCCACCTACCATTATTCTGCCTGGCAAGGTGTCCTGCCCAGCTCCACTTGAGTTTGGCAATGGTATCTCCAACGTCGCGCACCTTAGTGCGACGTCGGATCTCAACATTCCTCACTCGGTCTTGTAGTTTAATGCGAATTAAGATTGAATAAAATTATGAAATTATAGTTGTTAGTTGTACATTCTGAGACAAGATTGTCAGACATACTTGACCATATTGCCACCACATTCCATATAACCATCTTTATCTTTAGCGTCCTTATGGATCGGCTGAAAGACTTGGCCAAGGCAGTCGACCGAAGCATCGTGACAATGGTAGTGGAAGACTTGATTGAAGACGAAGAACCGTTAGCAGACCTTGATATACTGGTTGATGCTGAGAGAGGTACG
This sequence comes from Epinotia brunnichana, assembly GCA_963854355.1. Lineage (NCBI taxonomy): Eukaryota > Metazoa > Arthropoda > Insecta > Lepidoptera > Tortricidae > Epinotia > Epinotia brunnichana. The sequence goes on from OY977959.1 coordinate 15,549,718, forward strand.
TATCCATACTTAAATATAAAAAAAAAAACTCAAATTTAGTGCGAGAATGGTGTCAGAGCGGTCGTGCTGTACATGGGATTCATTTACATGAGAATAATCTATTTTGTATCTATGAAGGTTTATAAAGGCAGGGTTTATTAAGTGTACACAATAAAAAAAGCGGCCAAGTGCGAGTCGGACTCGCACATGAAGGGTTCCGTAAAGTAAATTGCGGTTTACGATTTATAACGTATTAAAAAAAAACAACTTACTAGATCTTGCTCAAACCAATTTTCGGTGGAAGTTTGCCTGGTAATGTACATGATATATTTTTTTTAGTTTTATCATTCTCTTATTTTAGAAGTTACAGGGGGGGGGGACACATTCTACCACTTTGGAAGTGTCTCTCGCGCAAATTATTCAGTTTAGAAAAAAATGATATTAAAAACCTTAATATCATTTTGGAAGACCTATCCATAGATACCCCGCACGTATGGGTTTCATGAAAAAATTTTTTTTTAGTTTCAGTTCTGTGTATGGGGACCCTTAAAACTTAATGATATTTTTCGATTTTTGTGTAAAAACCTTAATGCGGTTCACATAATACATCTACTTACCAAGTTTCAACGGTATACCTAGCTCTTATAGTTTCGGAAAAAAGTGGCTGTGACATACGGACGGACAGACAGACAAACAGACAGACATGACGAATCTATAAGGGTTCCGTTTTTTGCCATTTGGCTACGGAACCCTAAAAACAGATGCAGGCAGGAAAATATTTGGCTTGCAAACTATGTCGCGCGCGCAGCGCTCAAGATAAGATGTTTTTGGAAATAATAATATGATATGATAATACAAAACACGAAAGCCGGAAATTCAGGATTAAGTAAAAAAATACATGAATAATAATAATAATAACTGACAAGCAGCTGTCAAAGGCTAAACAAATCAAAGAAAACTGAAATACGAATACAAATATGATAACGAGGACACGCTCACGAGCGGCACAACGCGCACGCCCACCACCTCCACCCGCACCGTCCAGCTCCTCGCCATCGTCGTCGGGCGATGAATTCGCCACAGCGCCCGACACCAGCGAGTCGAGCGACGAGCGCGGGCCGCCGTCCCCGCCGCCGCGACCACCTGCGCGACGAGGACGACCACCGCTGCCGGCACGTGCGGGGCCTACGGGGCACCCCGCCCCGCTGCCGGTGGTATAGTGCGCCGCATGCGATGGACTCATGACATTAATGTGAACTGCATGCGAGCGTACTTTGGGGCTACAGAGGGGGGAACCAACTTGTCCGCGTACCGTGTCCGGATGCTTCCTCTGTTTCAGGCCCTTGAACCCGCCATCAACGTGACCGCGCAACGATTATCGGATCAGGTGCGGGTCATCCAACGGCATAAGCGGTTGGATGACTCGATACTCGATAGGCTACGCTTGGAAGCACTCTCTGCCCGTGCGGCCTCCACCTCGACGCGGGACCCGCCTGCCACGGCGCCGGCTCCGGTGCTTGCACCCGACCTGGTACCGGGGGCGCCGCGGGCTGATCCCAGTGTCGACGAGGAGGACTATGCGGATCAGAGTGTAAGCAATCAGGCCCATGAGCAACTGAGGAGGGCTCTGGAAGAAGCGATTACGCAGTATCGCCCCACAAACAACTCTAGGCCACGATTACCACGCTTGCCTGTGAATAGACGCAATCTAGCGCTAATGGGAGCCCTGAACGGTCTGCTAGATCCGTATCTACGGGCTAGTGAAGACTTAGTTGATACACACTCAATCATGTACTGCGGGGCAGTCGCGGCGTGCCGTGTTGCTCGCGTCAAGTTTCCGGACGCTGACCGTGCACCTAGGACCGCCGGCGGTGTCCCTACATGGCAAGTACGGATTGAGCGGCGTATCAATACGTTTAGGACTCTCATTGCAAAGCTGATCTGCTTCAGGGGGGGCAACAACCGCCCCCGAGTCATGCGCTTTGTGAACCAGGCCTTTGCGGGAACTGATATCAGGCCCCTCGACTACATGACCTGTGTCACGGAGCGCATTGACTTTCTGAAGCAGAAAGTCTATGCATGGGCAAGCCGTATTCGCCGCTACAGAGAGCGTGTGGACCGATACCAGCAGAATCGCCTTTTCCAGAGTGACCAAAGGAAGGTATACCGAAAGTGGGAGGGAACCGATCTTCGTGTGTCCGACGCGCAGCAGCCGGATGCTACTGCCATGGTTGACTTCTGGCGTAGTATCTGGTCAGTGCCAGTCGAGCACGCCGAAGGCGAGTGGATGGGTGTTGTCGAACGTGAGTGTGAGTTCATCGAACCCATGGGGACTGTTACGATCAGCCCCGAAGACGTTAGTTGTGCCATCCGTTTGACCCCGAATTGGAAAAGTCCTGGGCCGGATGGATTGCACAACTTCTGGGTGAAATGGTTTCGATGCTCACACCTACGTTTGGCAACACAGTTCCAGCAATCCCTTGAGCTCGGTTCCCTGCCATCTTTCTTTACAACTGGTACTACCTCCCTGCTCTATAAGTCCGGTAGTACCACGGAAGCGAAAAACTACAGACCCATCACGTGCTTGCCTACGCTGTACAAGCTCCTAACATCCATTTTGAGAGCAAAAATTAACGCACACATCGTTGCGAACAACGTTTTGGCCCCTGCTCAAAATGGATGTAGGGTTGGGTCTCGTGGTACTAAAGAGCTCCTCCTCATGGACATGACCATTTGCCAACGAGTCCGGCGGAACAGAGGTACCCTCTCGGCCGCCTGGATTGACTACAAGAGGGCCTATGATTCGGTGCCTCATTCATGGCTGAGGAGGATCTTAGAGCTGTATAAAGTTGATGCAGTTCTGAGATCCTTCTTAGGCGCTTGCATGGGGCAGTGGACCACGGTTCTTCGTCAACCGGGGGGAGGAGATGGCCCCTCTGGCTCGCAGGACTATATAAGGATTGAACGTGGGATCTTCCAGGGTGATAGCCTGAGTCCTCTGTGGTTCTGCCTAGCGCTGAATCCACTCAGCACCTTGCTGAAGGATTCAGGGCTAGGTTGCCGGCTTCGGAGAGGGGGTGAGGTAATTTCTCATCTGCTCTATATGGATGACCTCAAGCTATTTGCACCGAATAGACATGACCTGTTGGAACTACTGAAAACAACAGAAGTCTTCAGTAGCGCCATCAAAATGGAATTTGGTGTCGATAAGTGTGCGGTTATGCATGTACAGCGGGGTAGAGTTGTAAATTCAACAAATTTACAACTTTCTGAGACAATGTCCCTCAAATCTATCTCCGAAGCAGAAACCTATAAGTATCTTGGTATGTCACAGTCATTGGGTATTGAGGGTGAGAGCGTAAAGCGGGCGGTGAAGGAACGCTTCTTTTGTCGTTTGACAAAAGTACTTAATAGTCTTT